>JBCFYV010002255.1:7808279-8229166 GCA_039000515.1 Timema cristinae | reverse complement strand
TTGCCCAAACTCCTTTTATATATATATATATATATATATATATATATATATATATATATATATATATATATTTTATTTCGAAACACTGTGGGGTCGAAGCTTTTCAATCTTCGCGTTGTGAGTTAATGGATGTTTTTTTTAATATGTAATTTTGAAGGCTATATACCGAATTTAATAAATTTTAAATCATTTATGTGACTTTAATAAACCTATATCTTCAGACAGTGCATATTTTTTTTAATTATAAAAATCTGCCAACCCTAAACCTGAACAGTAAGACGAGTTGCTAAATGGTTTTCCACTCTCCCTCCACGCAAATGCGGGTTCACTTCCTCTAATTCAACCTTCCCAATTCCTAATCCATTAACGTAATTAGTACTTAAAGCGTATAACCCGAACGGGTAGTAAGACGCGGTGCTAAATATAAATATAAATATATATATATATATATATAGTAAGACGAGGTGCTAAGAAAAATAAATAACGTTCGACCTTTCTTCAAACTCCCGTGGCATGGCACTACTGCCTACCCTTTGTGTTACACCGGTTCAAAAAATGCCTGTTCTAAAAAACAAAAACTAGTCGGCTAGTGATCTCCTTGCGACTACAAGAGTGTATTCATTCCTGTTCGAGTTGGGAGGAATACTGGAGATAAACGGCTTTTAACTCTGAGAAGTTTGACTAGGAGAGATAAGCGCTTTTTGCACCGTGCTCGCTTATAGCCCATATGTCACGTGACAGGCGACAGCGAGTGCTAAGAGTGAGCGTGTGTCTGTCTCGGTGACCCGCTGACCTCAGGAAGTCGACATGCACACATGTGCCACTCATCACCGAGCAAGGACAGGGGGGGGGGGGGGGGGACAACATTTGAGGCTGATAAAAAATAAACTAATAATAATAATAGGAAGAATAAAAATAATTATAACAATACCATTAATAAATATTTCTCCCCGCTTCCATAATTATTTCATGTTCATCCAGATACTTTATAGTAGGATTGTCATAGAAATAACACTTTTGTAGAGAAGTATTTTTATAAACTGTGGTGCGCGTACCTGAGGGCGCGTACCCTTTGTTTATGCTTTAACAGGGACCGGAACTGGGGGTAAGCTCCAGCCCCCCCCCCTTGTTTTTATTTTGGAGAGGGGGGCTGAGACTAAATTTTAGCTTCCCCTCCCCCCCAATATTTCCCAGGTATATTAAAAACTCATGTATAAACTATTCCAAGTGAGATCGGGGTTAGAATCCCGGACGAGTGTAATGAAAGTGTTTTTTTCCCCCTTAAATGGTTTTCCATTCTTCCTGCAAGCGAATGCCGGTACACTTCCTCAAAAATTCAACCTTCAACATTAATTAACCCACATTGGTGACCGCATGATATAGGAAAGGTTTCACTCTCGCAATAGACTAGAGACTACCGATAACGTGGGTATTGCGGTTCGATCTCGGTTGAGTGTTCTGAAGGTGATTTCCCCCAAATGGTTTCCAATTATTTCTCCGCGCAAATGCGGGTACACTTCCTTTAAATCCAACCTCTGTACCCAACACTTAACTTAATTTTATATACCCTAATAAAGTATACAAAGCGTAATTGTTATTTTAATTATATTATTACAAAGTATAAGGTAAAGTAAAATTAAATTAAGTACGTTGGCATTACTGTATTGCGTTAGTATTTTGTTTGAGATCTAATTTGCCCTTTCGCTACAACACCGACGCCTAAAAGAGATATAGATAGGTCAGTGGCTGGTGAGTCATAAGAAGAATAGCTATGTATAGATGGCTTGTAGTTCGATCCTCGAGTGAATCATAATCCCTGGCTCTAAGTGAGAAGGGTTGAAATACGAGTTTAGTAGACTAGTTAGTAATTGAAACAATGAACGCTCTCATCCATAGAATGGTTAACGAACCTTTGTTATCTTTGTTACGAGGACGATTTGTGCACTGGTCAAGAGAGCCACCAAGATTGCTCGGGTGTGGCTTCATTGTCGGTGACCTGGTGGTCTAGGGGTAAGGTGTCAGACTTCTGTGCTGGCGGCCAGGGTTCAATCCTCGGCCCCGGCACAGATTTATCTGATTTCCAAACCCTTCCTTCACCTCTGACAAGACATCTTGTGAATGTGAGGAATGCCAGGCCTCCACTGTGGTTCGGATTCCACGTTAAACTGTAGGTCCTTCATTTCATCTCACAATCACCCTACCATTACAAATTAGCGTAAGTGCGTATAACCCGAACGGGTAGTAAGATGCGGTGCTAATAATAATAATAATAATAATTTAATCATTATTTGTTTGCTCAATTTACGTAATAAACACACAAACTAGCTTCCAAAAACGGTATATAATTATTCTAGTCATTCCCCTTTCTTAAGATCCACGGAACAATAATAATAGCAAATACGTTAATTACAAGCGCGATGTAAGGGTGGAGTTACTTATGTCGGCGCATATTCCTAATCCATAAGCCAATTAGCATAATTAGTGCATAGGCTTATAACCCAAACGGGTAGTAAGACGTGATGCTATTTTTTTTATTCAATTCATTATTATTACGAAACTTCATGTGAACCTGCGGACCACTTGATGGGTCATCGCGGACACACGTTGATAAATATCGATATTAGATGTAGTATCTACGATTTAAATTTCTGTTCCTGAAAATGACAAGAAAAAAAATTAATTTTTCACTCGACCTTAAATCCCTATAGTATTTTATTCATATATAGCGACATGCACTATTTGGATGAAAGGTTTTTTTAAAATATATAACACTCTATTACGTATAACCCGGACGGTTAGTAAGACGCAGCTTGGAGGAAAAAGACCCCATTATATTTTCTACTCGTACCAAGATAAAAAGTCCGGTTTGTCGATGGAATATGCGGGTTCTTTTTTTATATATAAAAATAATTACACTCGGTAGATTGCAAACATACATTGTAATTAAATCGAGTTCCCCCGTTCCCCCCCCCTTTCAAATAACACTTTTACTTTTGGATATGTATTATACATTTTTACATACCTACAACATGTTTACGTTGAGTACATTGTGTTGAATCCGGTTTAGATAAAAAAATAAATGAAATAAAGACACATGATATATCGACTTGACAGTTGTCCTTGACACGCGATTGTTTAGCTTCGAAACAACTCTGGTTGAAACTAAATGCCGAGATTATTGAAACTAATTAGAACTTAAAACAGTTCACTGTAAACTAAGTTGACCGGTTGGAATTTGGTTGAAACTAAATGCCGAGATTATTGAAACTAATTAGAACTTAAAACAGTTCACTGTAAACTAAGTTGACCGGTTGGGGGGAAGGGGGGGGGGATAAAATGGGTAGTCCACCCTGTGAAGTATCGTGTTTAGCTTCTGATGACACTTCCCCCTCTTTCGGTGACGAATATAAACACTAACTCTGTTAATTTGCCCCCGGACAACGTTGACTTGCATTTCAAAATTTCCCTTTTTCTTGATTCCTATTCTAGATAGATGTTTGCTTCCATGGACTTTTTTAATCTTCATCCTGACAGGAAGAAATATTGAGTTTACAAAAAAAAAAGCTACTTAAAGATTTAAAAAAATTGTTGGCAAAGTAAGTTAACACTTTCTGGAATTATTTAAGAATTTTTTTTATTTCTGTTTCAATATTCAATCTTAAAAACTCGTCGAATGAAACGTAAACACACTAACCTGGGAAATTTTATCTTGAAGTACTGTGACGTCACAGGTAGCAAAGCAACGTCCTTAGTCTCTATGCATCCGAGCACTGTTATAATTCATGAAGCTTCGTATTCTAAGTCTTAAACGTTTGAGTGGTTTAAATATCAGCCGATTACTTGGCGATTATTTGGTATTTAACGTATAATTTAATTAATACTTTTCAGCCTAGGATTTTCAAAAGAGATCCAAGCTTGTTCTTCCTTGTGAGTGAGTATTAGAAGATGGTCTACTCTTGTACTCCCTTGTGAGTGAGTATTAGATGCTGGGTGACCTGGTGGTCTAGGGGTAAGGTGTCAGACTTCTGTGCTGGCGGCCGCGGTTCAATCCTCGGTCCCGGCACAGATTTATCTGATTTCCAAACCCTTCCTTCACCTCTGACAAGACATCTTGTGAATGTGGGGAATGCCAGGTCTCCACGTGGTTCGGATTCCACGTTAAACTGTAGGTCCTTCATTTCATCTCACAATCACCCTACCATTACACATTAGCGTAAGTGCGTATAACCCGAACGGGTAGTAAGACGCGGTGCTAATAATAATAATAATAATAATAATAATATTAGATGCTGGTTTACTCTTGTCCTCCCTTGTGAGTGAGTATTAGAGGCTGATCTACTCTTGTCCTCCCTTGTGAGTGAGTATTAGATGCTGGTTTACTCTTGTCCTCCCTTGTGAGTGAGTATTAGAGGCTGATCTACTCTTGTTCTCCCTTGTGAGTGAGTATTAGATGCTGGTATACTCTTGTCCTCCCTTGTGAGTGAGTATTAGAGGCTGATCTACTCTTGTTCTCCCTTGTGAGTGAGTATTAGATGCTGGTATACTCTTGTCCTCCCTTGTGAGTGAGTATTAGAGGCTGATCTACTCTTGTTCTCCCTTGTGAGTGAGTATTAGATGCTGGTATACTCTTGTCCTCCCTTGTGAGTGAGTATTAGATGCTGGTCTACTCTTGTCCCCCCTTGGGAGTGAATCTTAAAGGTTGGTCTACTATTGTCCTCCCTTGTGAGTGAGTATTAGAAGATGGTCTACTATTGTCCTCCCTTGTGAGTGAGTATTAGAAGATGGTCTACTCTTGTCCTCCCTTGTGAGTGAGTATTAGAGGCTGGCATACTCTTGTCCCCCCCTTGTGAGTGAATCTTAAAGGTTGGTCTACTATTGTCCCCCCTTGTGAGTGAATCCTAAAGGTTGGTCTACTCTTGTCCTCCCTTGTGAGTGAATCTTAAAGGTTGGTCTACTATTGTCCTCCCTTGTGAGTGAATCTTAAAGGTTGGTCTACTCTTGTCCCCCCTTGTGAGTAAATCTTATAGGTTGGTCTAATATTGTCCTCCCTTGTGAGTGAATCTTAGAGGGTGATCTAATCTAATCCTCCTTGTGAGTGAATCTTAAAGGTTGGTTTACTCTTGTCCCCCCTTGTGAGTAAATCTTATAGGTTGGTCTAATATTGTCCTCCCTTGGGAGTGAATCTTAGAGGGTGATCTAATCTAATCCTCCCTTGTGAGTGAATCTTAAAGGTTGGTTTACTCTTGTCCTCCCTTGTGAGTGAGTATTAGAGGCTAATCTACTCTTGTTCTCCCTTGTGAGTGAGTATTAGAGGCTGGTCTACTCTTGTCCTCCCTTGTTAGTACTGTTATTCCTGTTCTTTATTGTACAGTTTTTCAACACACATATTATAATAATTATCATCACACGATGTTTGCATAGCAGCACTATCTTGTACATATAAATAATAGGCCACTATTAATTTGCACTGACCTCCGTAATCGAACTAAGAGACACCTGGACAAGTTAATGAAAGCTCGGTTCTAAGGACTAATATTTAATAAAGAAAATAAATGGTATAAAATAAAAATTGTGTTACTCAAAATACGATTACAAAAACATTCCTTCGTACATTCTGACACTCTGTTGACCAATAATATGGGTTCTCATCGCCGGGCTATGTTATTTGACTCGAATAAACATAAAGTGTCTATCTACCTACTCTATATTATAATTATTTATGTTTGTAGCTCGCCTGGTGGTGAGTTGAGTAACCTACCATGCTTGCTATCAGATCCATCTGTCCGCCTAATGAGGAACTATATTTCCGGATTAATTTGAATTCAGAACACCTGCCCTTCTCTTACCAGATAATTTTAAAAGATTTTTATTGATCTCTCAGGTAAATTACCCGTAATTACGTTCCGCATTGCGTACACAGAACACGATTTCAGCCGTGTATTTTTAATATATTATGTTGGTCATGGTTTCAACAATGAAACATTGTTGGTTATGAGAACATTTCAAACGGCCACACAATAAAACTGGGCCTATATGTAGAATTTAACGAACCCTTATTTGTTTGTAAATTTATGGATAAATATTTCCTGCATTCATAATCAATATCGATTACCTCAGTCCCATTCAAGATATAGCAGATATTTAAAATCTAAACAATAAACCTACCTATTTTAATCAAACAAAAATAAAATAGATATATTTCATTAATTGAAACTTTGTTGTTTTATGTTTTCGTGTTTATTTTAGTTATAAATGTTTGATCTGATTTATGCAAAGGTAATCATCATCATTATTAAATATGTACTCGAAGAAAATATATTAACAACAAAAAATACTTAATTACTTTTTATCGAACATAAAATAGTCTTTGAACTGGTTCACAGCTTTTTCAGACAAATATTTTTGTGGACAGAAATTAGATTTTTTTAAATTACTCTCGCAGTAGACTAGACTACCTATGACGTGGAGATCGAAGTTCGAATCTCAGTTGGGTGTATGGAGGATATTTTACTAAAATGTTTTTCAACTCTCCCTCCACACCAATGTGGGTACACTTCCTCTAAATATAACCCTCTTAATCCTTAAATCCATTAGCGTAATTAGTACATAATTGTATAACTCTAACGGCTAGTAAGACGTGGTGCTAAAAAAAAAGTTTTTTCAAAGTTTTGTTTAAAAGTTATTATTTGCCTTTTTGAATGTTCAAAGTTTTTAATCTTCAGTTAATTTAAATAGAGTCATAAAAATAAACAATTTTTTCAAAATAAAATTTAATATTCATTTTATATTCTGATTTTCAACTGAGCTAATTTTATTTTACTCCAAATATTTAAATCAATTTTTTTTTCAAGTTTCTTCAAATAGGAATTCCATAATATTTTAATTTTGTATTATGAACTAATTTTAACACAACATTTGTAAAAAAAAAATTACTATGCTCTTTGTATTACCAATTCTTAACTAAAGTTTTAACCATAAAAGTCTTAAAAGTCAATAATTGTTATAATTGCTTAAACAAACAATGAAAATATTGGGCACAGTAGTTTTATAACCACAAAAAAGTTAATTTTAAAAATATGACATTTTCTTGATCAGTACTCCCCTCCCCCCTTTTCATCCAATATGTCAACAGACCCATCCTCAGTAATGTTTTACCTTGAAGGGAAAATGACATTTTATAAACATACATAAAACACAATATAAAACCAAATTATTTTTAATTTGTTTTATTTTTGAAAAAACATATTTTATACAATATACAAACAAATAATAAGATTACTAATTACCAACCTATACAATCAAAATTAAAGCTAAAAACCAAAGGAACTAAATAGAAATACTTTTAAAATAATGATATTTACATTATAATACATCACATTTTCTAGAAATAATTAAGGTCACTTAAGAGGGTAAAATCTTTAATAATTTAACTATAAAATTTGTCTGAGCAAATTAATTACCTAATAATAGATTAAAAATATACGTACCACTCAGTTTGAAAATAAATGCAAGATTTAAACTAAAAATGTTCAAACAATAATATAGAAATTAGTTATTTTTTGAAATGCAAATTACTGTAAAACTTTACTGCTAAAGAAATAAAAATGTGAATTTCGTCAAGTTATTCATTTAATAATTAGTACGATTTAAATTTTAATAACATTTGACAACCCATTATAGCTAAGCAACCATTAATATTTTATGACAAGTCATGAAACATGTGATTTTAAAGATGTTTTCAGTCTTTAAATTTTTTTGGCCTTAAAAAAATAGTAGGCTTTTATGACATTTTAAAATGCTTACGTAGTATTAAGATTCCATATTATTTAGTGTATAATTGAGCAAAATGTCTTGAAAAATACAATCACTCTATCACTTTTAAAAAAAAGTCAAAACAAATATCACGTGATTGTTTTCTTTAAAAAAAATAACAATTGTTTTAATTTATAATTTAAAAAAATCAATCAAACCAGGTACAGAGGAAGGGGGAGTGTGAGCAAATTTCAGGTGAGATTCCGTGGAGCAGTTCCTTTGAATCAATTCCGGCACTTGCCAACAGGTACCTGTTCTTCCGGCGTCTGATTGCCGGTGAATACTAGTTCATCCCCGCGCCAACAGATGTCTCTGTCAGGGAGCGGCGCCCAGGCGAAATCCCCCGAGGTGGTGCGAGCGAAATGAGGGGGACGCGGACGTCGGCGGCTGTCGTGTTGACTCGGTAGTCGTCAGGTCCGGTCGAGTCGCCTCGGAAGTCTTCGGGGTTGGTCGCGTCAGCTCGGTGGTAGACTGGCACGAGTACGGTGCGACCTGCGCTCCAAGTGGTGAGGACGCCACCACCCGCGTCGCGACGCGCGATAAGGTCGGCGCGTAGTCTCTCCTCCAAGGCCTCGTTGGCGGCGTTGTCCGACAGCTCGCAGGTGAAGTCCTCTGATGGAGTGGGGTTTTGAACCATGGACCTTTCAAGGTCGGATCTTTTCTTGGACTTGTGGATGAGTTTCACCAGAGGTTTCAGAAACTGTAACAAGAAAACAAAATTCACTGTTAATTTACATTTTGAATTAATTAACTATTTCGGTGGCCACATGGTCTAAGGCGACAATCTCGTGTTACACTAGACCACCAATAATGGAATAATCGGTATTTGGATCCCACTCGGGTGTACTGAGGGTGTTTTTTCCAAAATAATTGTCCACTTTCCTTTACGAAAATGCGGGCACACTTCATCTAAATTCAACTTTTCTCATCCTTAACCCATTAGCGTAATTGGTGCATATAACCTGAGCAGGTAGTAAGACGCGGCGCTAAAAAAAAATGCATGCTCTAACTCAAAAATTTATATTTTGTTGCTTTTTTTAAATAAAATTTAGAATAGAAAATAAATAAACGTAATGTAAGATTGCTTGATTTTTAAGAAAAGAACATTTAAATTGTAGAAATATAAATTATTTTACAAAAAGACAAGTTAAATTGAGAGTTTTAAACTTAAATCTAGTTGATTAAAAAATGAGAAGGTATTGAATTTCCCACATAAATTATAATATAAATTAAATTAAAAGTAATTGTAGATTCGAATAAATGTATTTAATTGGTTGCTAATATTAATTAAAAATGTTCTATAATCTAAATAAGTAAAATTCCAGTTTTAAATCAAACCTTTTTTTTATATAAAAATCAGTATATTTACTTCTTTTTAAATAATAATGAGAGGATAAATAATTTTAAATAGAAATAAAATTGTTAAAATGATTTACGAACTCAACTTGAAAACAAACAAAATATTCTTTAAAAATTGGAAAAAATTATTAGTATTAAAAAATAAAATCAATAGATTTGAAAATGATGAAACTCAAAAATAAAATAAAACACACCTTCTTAATATGATGCAACCTAAAAGCGATGAAACTTGCAGCCAACTTGTTTTTGCTGATACTTAGGTCCTTTTTGTTCGTAGCGTAAGACATCTTCAATAAGTGTTTTGACACACGGTAATAACAAATACGAAAAGAGAACACGTGGACCTTTAATTCAAGAAGAAGAAAAAAAACACGTGTTAAATAAACGTAAAAGAGAACTTTTCGAAAAAAAAAAATCTTTAACCTTCTCAATGTTGTATCTACGACCAGACTGACATCACCGATATATGCGTCGCCTTGTATATATAGTAGGACCGGCTGTGACGTCATGAACATGGGGTGGTTCTGGGTCTCGTGGCAGGTGTGTGCCATACACGAGGGAAAAAAGGTGGTTGGGGAAGGGAAGGGGGGAGTGGGAGGGGGTTTAAGTTCTGCGGGTGTTTGGGTAGACCGTAGTTTCGTGGGAACTCGCTTCGAAGTAGCGTTCCCACACATCGGAAAAACGGCAGATGGTCTTCGATGTGTGTTATACAGAAGGGATAAAAAAAAATCTAAAGGGGTGGGGGGGTGGGAGGGGGCTAGGAGGGTGTCCTTATAGTAGTAGGATCTTTCTATCCTCAACCCACACCTTATATGGGGCTATCTACGTTTGTGGTGTAGGTAGCTGTTGAGATATAAGAAGGAAGAGAGAAAAAAAAAAAGGAAGACGAAGGACGATTTCTTTCTTTGTAAGATGAAGGTAGAAGACGGAAGATTTGGTTAAAGGGAAGGGGGAAATCTTTTTCGTACGGAATGTAACACCTGCCTTCTTCAAGCATGGACATGTAACTTTTTCTTATAACTGGGCCTTACTTTTTAACTTATATCCTCTCTTCGACAAGTCGAGACCTAAGGGGCAGAGAAAAAAAAACTGATTACATTAAACTTGGCTTACAAAATGAGTTTTTAGTCTTCTGGGAAAAAAAATTAGGTGGTGTTAAGATGGGTATATGTGTGTGTGTTAGAGCTATAGGACAAGTATTTGTCCATTTATTTTAAACGTCACGCCAATTTATTCGCGCCGTGTGTTGTTTTTTTTATTCACATCTCGGAGATATTATGTTTTATCTTTGGAAAATATTCGCAACCTAGTCCGTCGACGTTGCCTAAGGAGATTAGAGTGGTCGACCGCACGACCAGGGAATATTTGTTCCAATCTGGGTGATGCTGAAGGAAATACAAATTTTGCGATCAACATTGATAACAGGTGACCTGGTGGTCTAGGGGTAAGGTGTCGGACTTCTGTGCTGGAGTCCGGGGTTCAATCCTAGGTCCCGGCACAGATTTATCTGATTGCCAAACCCTTCCTTCACCTCTGACAAGACATCTTGTGAATGTGGGGAATGCCAGTCTTCCACTGTGGTTCGGATTCTACGTTAAACTGTAGGTCCTCCATTTCATCTCACAATCACCCTACCATTAGTTATGAAAAAGCTGTATAACATAATGAGATTGGGTTAAAAGGGTTTGAATTAATTATACTAGTGTGTTAGGGATGAGGAAGGTTGAATTTAGAGGAAATGTACATGCATTTGCGTGGAGGGAAGGTGGGGAAAACCAATTAGGAGGAAAACCACCCTCAGTACAATCGACCAGGACTCGAACCACGATCTCTTCGTGCTGGGCAGTCTAGTCTATTGCGATAGTAACGCCTTAGGATTTAAATCATGCGGACACTGAAGAGGGGTGTTTTAAAATAAATGGTACGGTTCACCGCACAGGATTTCTCCCGCTTTTACCTTAAAATAGATATTTACAAAAAACTCGTAATATTTGTGAAACGAAATAATAGGTCTGAATATTATTGTAGAAACATTACACCAAAGATCATATATGAAATAATATACACTGTTACATACTCTATGGCTTAAGGAAATAGGAACACAGTTACAGAAAAATTGAGAAAAGAGAAACATCTTTGTACACCTATATAGCATTTAATCCAAATCGTTCGAATGAATTTTGAGATTCCCCCTACCCCCTCCCCTTAATACCCCTCAGTAAACTACCCTAAATTTATGGCTAAATATCTAATTGCTAAAATCCCATGGTAAGACCTTATGAAAACCTCAGATATAAAATTATAGCCCAATCTATCTGGAGCTTCAGACAGAAAGACAGACAGATGGCATTGCGAAAACAACTTTTTTTTTGTTTCAGAGGGTCATGAAACGTCCACATTTATCAAAATCATGAGTTCGTTTTTTTTTACGATTACAATACTTCTTTCTCCGAGGTGTCGAAAGAAAGTAAAATATATATATATTAGTTTGTTTACATATGAAACGCTTGGACCAGATGAGTTCAATTTTTTAATTTTTTTTCCCCCCCAATTTAGGCACAGGTGTGTTGAATGAGAAATGTAACTCGCTACACCATGTAGAAATTGAGAAATTAGGTTGCTCATTCGAACATTTAAAACAACACACATTGTTTGAAACACGTTTATTCAAGAAATGCACAATTTATTATTATTATTAGCACCGCGTCTTACTACCCGTTCGGGTTATACGCACTTACGCTAATGTGTAATGGTAGGGTGATTGTGAGATGAAATGAAGGACCTACAGTTTAACGTGGAATCCGAACCACGGTGGCGACCTGGCATTCCACACATTCACAAGATGTCTTGTCAGAGGTGAAGGAAGGGTTTGGAAATCAGATAAATCTGTGCCGGGACCGAGGATCGAACCCCGGCCGCCAGCATAGAAGTCTGACACTGTACTCCTAGACCACCAGGTCACCTACAAATGCACAATTTGATTTCTCTGTTACAAATTTATATTACTTGATAATTCATTCTTTTTAAGCTTCGTTGGATGGCCGAGAAGGTCTTCGTTGTCAAATGCAGGGGCTTGGGTTGCCTCAGACGCAAATGATGAAAATCGAACGTATGGATAATATAAGATAATTTAATGCGAGATTTGACAAACCTTTTGTCTGTAGATAGAATAATAATAATAATAATATTTAGCACCACGTCTTACTACCCGTTCGGGTTATACGCTTTAAGTACTAATTACGCTAATGGCTTAGGAAGCGGGAAAGTTGAATTAGAGGAAGTGAACCCGCATTTGCGTGGAGGGAGAGTGGAAAACCATTTAGGAAAAACCACCCCAGTTCACCCGACCGAGATTCGAACCTCGATCTCCCCGTCCTCAGCACTGTAGATAGAGATGAAACGAAGTGATGGTAAAGTGGGTGGAGGGGAGTATTGGGTCGGAAGTGTTGCGTCAATTGCTCATTCAGAAAGTGGAATGCTACCAATGATATGCGGGAAATATCAAGCTATAGTTATAGTCCCTTCGTTATAGTAGATAGCTAGTAGAAGATTTAAAAATGGTTAAAAAATGTATTTAATTTTATTTATTTAGCACCACGTAGGATTTCTACCCTTTCGGTTTGTACGCTGGTTAAAAGTAAAACATAATTAAAAAAACAACACCATACTTTTCTCGAGTCCCTACATTTCTACCTTAAAGTAAAAACAAATAAATAATAATTTGGGTTGTAGGAAGGGATGTGATATCGGAAGAAAAGTGTCGATACCGTACTTATATTATAAAATCAATAAATCAATTAATACGTAGAATAGTTTATAGATCAGAAAATAATTTTTGAGACCACTTTTAAAGAGCAGTAGAATCGTTAATGCGAGAAAAATAAATATCCATTTCCTTTGTACCTTGATTACCTTAAAATCAAGAAAAGAATAGGTACAAGAAAAAAATAATTGTCAAATGTGTTTTCCCTTCTAGAAAAATGATAGAGTAAGAAAAAATAACCATAAAAATCCCGCTAGCTGCTTTTTGAATAAAAAAAAGAAGCTAGATATAGCAGAGAAATAGCGAAGTTGGCAACACTGCACACCGTCGAGTTTTATTGTCAAGAAATCGACACCATTACTGTCACTAAAACCCCTTTGACCTGTTCCCAACAATAGGGGAGATTGTTGGGGTGAAGAGGGGAGTCCTACCTGCTGTACATTATACGAGACTCAGGTTTCTGTCGCACTTTTATATCATCCCAACGATGATGATGATGATAATAATAGAGCGGCGTAACCCAGTCTCTATCCCCGCCCAACCCTCCGCGTCAACGCCTCATGTCTTCATGTCTTCCTATGCAGACAACGACAACAGGACACAAGAGAAACCTGTCCGTCTCGAGGTCCGCGTCTTCTTCGGTCACACGCCACGCCCTTTCTACCTTGTTCCTCTACCACCTTGGATACATCTTGCGAGGTCGTGTGCTGAAAGATGCCGTAAGGATGGTTTCAAACGGGGGCGTGATGTTTCTTGGGGATGGGATGTTCTTGAAGACAACTCAAACATCAGACTGTCCCGATATAACCTTGAAGACGTGCCAATCATCAGACTGTCCCGATAGAACCTTGAAAACGTGCCAATCCTCAGACTGTCCCAATATAACCTTGAAGACGTGCCAATCCTCAAACTGTCCCATTATAACCTTGAAGACGTGCCAATCCTCAGACTGTCCCAACATAACCTTGAAGACGTGCCAATCCTCAGACTGTCCCAATATAACCTTGAAGACGTACCAATCCTAAGACTGTCCCAATATAACCTTGAAGACGTGCCAATCCTAAGACTGTCCCAATATAACCTTGAAGACGTGCCAATCCTCAGACTGTCTTGTAATACAGCTGTAGCTGGAGAGTCTTTGCTTGCATCTTCTTGTTCTGTACTCATACACGTGGTACCGGTGTCGTCAACATGACGTCATTACAAGACTTGGTTCTTTCTCTCTTTTTCTTATATTAAGCTCGTTCGACCAATGGTTGTTACAAACACTACTTGGAACACTTACAGTAGTCCAATGGCTTCTTTGGTGCTGACTGACAGCTCACAGCTGATTTCTGACAGTCAACATTTAGGTATATACCTAAATGTTGACTGTCAGAAGTGACCGCTGCTAGACACATGTTTTTGCAGATCATATGGTTCGACGTAGAGATACATAATTTGGTCTGGTAACTTTTCAAAGCCGTCAGCTGTGAACCGTTATTCAGCACCAAAGAGGTCATGAAGCTACTGTAGACAAACCTGTATTAAAGTTTATGTTCTAAACAGGACGAGCCGTTGGTTACCCCGGAGTAAAATTAATTAGAAATACTTGGCAAAACCAAAAGTGGACATACAAAAGGTTTGTTCCTTTTTTTGTTTCTTTAGTCTAGAATATTAAATTTTCAAAGAAAATTCCTACTTTGCGTTTTCCAATTGGGATGTATTTTAAATAGAATTTTATTATGAAAAATAGACGAAGCGAAAAAACAACTGGCTTGATTTATTACAATTTGTGACTTGTAGATTGCTTACATACATACATATAAAAAAATAAAACGGACAGACCAAACGAATAACTGCACAAACAGGGCAAACTTCTTGAATGTTAAATTTACTCCAATTATTTGAAGTTCAATCATTAAAAAAAAAAAAAAAATTGTGGAATATAACGTGCACATTCTGAACCGAGTAATTATATCAACCCACAAGAATTTCTATGAGCTAGATCGAACGGGCCTAACAATCTTACTGGGGATAGTATTTTCACATACCTTCCAGGGTTCTTTTACATGTCCACAATCGACATGGGTCTAAAGGCTATACCTCCCCTCCGAAGTAAGTTGTGCTACGGATTTTTATCACTCCAAGATCAATCCTTCAAAACTGGCTGGGTTTGAACCCACGATCATCAGGTCTTGAGGCAACAACCACCGAGGTTGACAAACTTTAATCGACACAAAATTTGGTAGCAACAGAAGTATTCCGCGGTTGGATTAAATTTTAACTACGCACAACGCCGTAAGTGGATTTGGTGAGAATAAAATCTCATTTCTCTTGATTCGCACTGAAGTGTTATGGCAGTCTCAGGACTAAGGAAAAAAAACCTACTTTAAATCGAATTTTCTTTACGGGTACGTATTTGATTAATTTTGCTATACGTTTTGTTAGTATGTAAGCATAGTAATATGATTAATAGCGACTTAAAACTTATCTTGTAGTACGGTGGAATGGAACGAGATTTTAAATTTAAGTATTTTGGCAGTTTTTACAATATAGCTTCAGTAGATAAGTTTATTTACATTACCAGAAAAAAAAATAGGGTATTCTAAAATCAAGGTGCCTAGGAAGACGTTTGGTCCAAAAAAAGGGATAAAGATATTAGGTAGTGAAAGAGGTTACATATGGACGAATTATATACCCTGTATTCATCATAAGACATTATTAGAATAATCAAATCTCACAGATTGTGGTGGGCAGGACATTTAGTGAGAATGGAAGAATATAGAACCATATTCAGGGTACTGATTGGTAAACCTATTGGAAACAGACTATTGGGAATACCTAGACGCAGATGGGGAGGGTAACATTAGAATGAACATGGCGGAGACAAGGTGTAATGAGGTGGACTGGATAGAACAAGCACAAGATATGGACAAGGTGATAGTGAGGTGGACTGGATAGAACTAGCTCAAGATAGGGAAAGAGTTTAATGAGGTGGACTGGATAGAGCTAACTCAAGATAGAGATAGGGTGTAATGAGGTGGACTGGATAGAGCTAGCTCAAAATAGAGATAGGGTGTAGTGGGGTAACTGGATAGAACTAGCTCAAGATAGCGATAAGGGGCTTACTTTTGTAAATGCAGCAATTAACTTTTGAATTCCTAATGCCATAAATTAAATAAGTAAGTATATTTAGTTTAATTTCTTTTTACACATAGTAATATCAAACAGTTCTTGAATGTCTGTCATGAGCATGGTAGAATTTAAAGCGAAATTTTAAACTTATGGGTTCATAATTCTATGATGCTCATTAAAGATATTCAATAACGGTTTAGATTATCCAAGTAGAGTACTAATACTAAACGTATCTACTAAGGCAATATTTTATTTAATGTTTTTTAAAAAACCTAAAACCATTTGAGAAGGATGAATTTGAAAGAAATGCAACAACATTTCTTTTTAGGGATGTGTGAAACTATTATGATATTAAATATCCCTTCCTAGTCCACACTATGTGGTAGTAATATGCTGTCATTTCAAATCAGTGATTTAAAAAAAACACACAACAACACTGGATTCGAACTCTGACCCATCTCCTCCTTCCGTTCATTGGTAAAAAAATCAGATCAAAATGATGCTGAACTTTTAGTCCACGTGTCCACCGATGCTGGCCGCACCCTTAACGAACACGGTTCGTCTATAATCTTGTTTATCAAGGTATGTTTAATTAACACCCCCCCCCCCCCCTCTGATTCCACATTTCCTCCCTCCAACATTATAAAAAATATGATATACTTGTTGAAATCGAACAGCACGTGTTGGGAAACCAGAACCCTTTTATTTATCGGTTTGTATAAAATAAAATAAAATAAGTTTGGTAGAAGATGTACTGTACAGTCCATTTTCTGTAGGAACAGCCTTTATCTGACTTATAGAAAATATTCTAGATCTACTTTCATGTGTTCGTACGTCAAGTCATGTGATCTGCAGCTGTCACTTTTTTTTATAGATATGAAATATATAGTTGAAATGGCACATAACAAATGTTATGTTTCTGTAACCGTATTTATTATTTCATGTATTCTCTTTGGTGAAATGCGATGTTATTTTTACCCTCCACAATGTTTCTATAACAATGTATATTATTTCATGTATTCTCTATGGTTAAATGTGATGTTATTTTTACCCTCCATTATGTTTCTATAACAATGTATATTATTCTATGTATTCTCTTTGGTGAAATGCGATGTACCCTTCTTAATGTATTTATATTAATTTATATTATTTCATGTATTCTCTTTGGTAAAATGCGATGTTCTTTTTACCCTTTTTAATGTTTCTATAATAATGTATATTATTTTATGTATTCTCTTTGGTGAAATGCGATGTTCTTTTTACCCTCCACAATATTTCTATAACAATGGATATTATTTCATGTATTATCTTTGGTAAAATGAGATGTTCTTTTTACCCTCCACAATGTTTCTATAGCAATGGATATTATTTTATGTATTCTCTTTGGTGAAATGCGATGTTCATCTTACCCTTATTAGTGTTTTTATAACAATGTAGCCCCTGTTATTCTATGTATTCTCTTTGGTGAAATGCGATGTTCTTTTTACCCTTTTTAATGTTTCTATAAAGATGTATATTTTTTATGTATTCTCTTTGGTGAAATGCGATGTTCTTTTTACCCTCCACAATATTTCTATAACAATGGATATTATTTTATGTATTCTCTTTGGTGAAATGCGATGTTCATCTTACCCTTATTAGTGTTTCTATAACAATGTAGCCCCTGTTATTCTATGTATTCTCTTTGGTGAAATGCGATGTTCTTTTTACCCTTTTTAATGTTTCTATAATAATGTATTTTTTTATGTATTCCCTTTGGTGAAATACTATGTTATTTTTACCCTTCTTAATGTTTATATATAACAATGTATGTGTTTTAGTTTCACATTATTTTAAGTATAGTTTAGATAAAGGCGTGACAATATTATCAATACCTATAAAATAATAGTAGTAATATAGTAAAATGATATCACTGCTGGTCTCACAGAGTATCATAATGTTTGTTTTCAATGAGAACCTTTCTACGAAGGTTGTATAGTATCCCATCCTAGCGTACTGCAAGCTGTGCACACAAGATAAGAACGTTTTATTCCAAGAACTTGTTCAAACTTGTTCAAACTTGTCTCGCCCGCTCGTGTTGCTTGCTTTTGAAGGAAGTCCGGCTTCTCTTCCCATACCGGTGGCCATGCGGTCTAAAGAATTGGACTCACGATACGCTGATTTTTTTTATTCTTAGCATCGCTTATTACTATCCTTTGGATTTATACGCTTTTGAACAAAAAACGCTAATTTTAAAAAAAAAGGATTAGCGAGGCTATATTTATAAGAAGGATACCCACATTTGCGTACAGGTAAATTAGAAAGCCAATTAATAAAAAAAACTCTCAGTACACCCGACCGAGATTCGAACTTCGATCTCTCTCGCATCGGCAGTCTAGTCTACTGCGAGAGTAAATCGTTAGACCACGTGGCCACCGAAACGGGTTTGAAAATTTAATCAGATAAATTAGTGACGCACTTCAGTGGTCACATGGTTTAAGGCTTCATTCTCGTGTTGGACTAGACTGCCGACGACGGAGAGGTTGGGGTTTGAATCGCGGTTGAATAAACTGAGTGGTTTTTTTTTTCTAAATGTTTCCCTCCCCCTTCTCTTTTTCTCTCTTCACGCAAATACGGGTGCACTCAATCCAATTTAAACAATCCTAATCCCAAACACATTAGAGTAATTAGTACATAGGTGTACAGCCCAAACGGGTAGTAAGACGCGGTGCAAAAAAAAGTTGTCTAATGCAGGACTCCTCGGAGATGATACCCAGACGTGACACGACCTTTCCTTTAGGTCCTAAACTTTGGTACACGTGTGCAAAGGACACGTCTACAAAGATCCTTTGAAAAAAAAAAAAAACTAAAGGGGGAACCCTACAAGTCCTTTTTTAATATATCTGTTTGTCCTCCTTTAGGGTAAATATATATATATCTGGATCTTGGGGTGAGTCATGATTGGAAAGTTTCAAAGCCCTCTTGATGTCTCTCGGTGTAAAAACCACACAACTCCGTTATCTTTAATGGAAAAATATTTTTACCTTATCGCAAACCCTAGACAGGAGAAATTATTGTGATCGTCAATAAATAAAATTCAAAATTTTAATGTAGTTAAGTGGTTTTTGCGAAGCCATATTTCTGTTTGATCTAGTACCTAAACTATTTTATCTATCAAGATAAGGCTTCATAAGTTTCCGCAGAGTGGTTTTTGAAATTAGATTTATAACCCTTAAATGAAGTGTAGTTCACTTAAGGGCGAAACGAGATGGGAAAAAAAATCGATCTTCTCAATATCGTATTTAATGATTATGATTAAATTTCGTATATGCGCAATTTTTAACATTACAAACGTCCGTCCATCTCGGTGGTTTTGGGGTAAAGTATTTGTGGGTTCAAACACAGCAGGAGGTCGACGGATTTTTCTTGAGCGATAAAAAAATTCGTAACACAACTTTCTTCGAAGTGAAAGTAAATCCGTCGGTCCTATGACGATTATGGTGGGTAAAAGAACCTTAGAAGTTTTGTGAAAATACCTTTCCCGACAAAATTGGTAAAAGCTTTAGCGCTAGCTCATAGAAATTCCCGTGTACCAGTTCAGAAAGTGCACGTTAAGTACCCCAAATAAATAAATAAATAAATAAATAAACGTCACAAACAAAATGGCGCATCTAATTTTTTCCATGAAATTGACTTCAAGGGTATTTTACATAAGGGGAAATTTCCAATTTTCATCTTATCTCCTCTTAACTCTTTGAAATAGGAAATATCTTACTGGTAAAAAAAATGCATGACACTTAGTTATTAAAAAAACAAAGCTTTATTGAATTAATATTTAATAAAATCAATATTTCTTTGTTATAGGCAAATAATTTTTTTTAAATTGAGTTTCGGGAAATGGGAAATTGAAATGGCAATTAACAAATTATATGTTTCTGTAACCATGCCTATTATTACATGAATGCTCTTTGGGTAAATGCGATGCTTCTTTTACCCTCCAAGATGTTTCTATGGAACAATGTATATTATTGGATGTATTCTCTTTGGTGAAATGTGATGTTCTTTTTACCCTCCAAGATGTTTCTATACAATATATATTATTGGATGTATTCTCTTTGGTGAAATGTGATGTTACTTTTACCCTCCATAATGTTTCTATAACAATGTATATTATTTCGTTTCACACTATCTTAAGAGCTTTAACTATAATTTAGATAAAGGCCCGAGAAAGTCTATTCGGTGCACCGTAATTTTTTTTTTATCGCCCCCTACTACGAATTTGGGGTGTCCACATTTAATTACTCAAATGAGGTAGGGATGAGGAAAGAAGGATCTTAGAAGAAATGTACACTCACTATGGCCTGGAGGGAGTGTAGGAAACCATTTAAAGTGGAAAAAAAACCTCGGTAAACACGGGTGGGATTTGAATATCTTTGGACCCCTCTGCCACAGGAAAATAAGATTAGATGAGACTGACATTTAGTCTGCATACCCACCGATGCGGGTACGGAAATGATTTTGGTAGTAAAGACAAAAGGCATAGAAAGCTCATTTTTTAAAGGTTAAAGGTGGACTGAAAGAATTGGATGTGATTTGTAAATAAATATATAATATATACAGGATGGCCATATTGCCTGGACACAACAGCTACACAAATAAAGGCATATATACGTGTTTCTAATATGTAAAAAACATTAAAAAAATGCAACATGTTAAGACATTACGTGGCATTACATTAAAAGTTATTATTGTGGTACAGATTTGTTTGGTGTGGTTTATTTTGTCCTTAACTTATGTGTCCAGACTTTATAGCCACCTTTATTTTTATATATATGCTATTATTATTATTATTATTATTATTATTATTATTATTAGCACCGCGTCTTACTACCCGTTCGGATTATACGCACTTACGCTAATGTGTAATGGTAGGGTGATTATGAGATGAAATGAAGGACCTTCAGTTTAAAGTGGAATCCGAACCACGGTGGAGGCCTGGCATTCCACACATTCACAAGATGTCTTGTCAGAGGTGTAGGAAGGGTTTGGTAATCAGATAAATCTGTGCCGGGACCGAGGATTGAACCTCGGCCGCCAGCACAGAAGTCTGACACCTTACCCCTAGACCGCCTGGTCACCTACTATATATGTGTGTATGTGTATGTGTGTGGGGGGGGGGTATACTAAAATATTAAATTTTATCAAATAAAACGTGCCTGTCAAGTATTTAAAAAAAATAGATTTAATAGAGTTTGACATTCTTGATAAATATCTGCCTCCTCCCCCTTTAAAAAAACCCACTAACACATTTTATTAAAAAAAAAAGCCTTTTTTCGTCTAGTTTCCACATGTAGAGTGCGTGTTTGATTTATTCGTGTCCATTAATTATTACGAGTTCTCGTTCATACTTTTAGGTTATTTGTTGTTGTTAATTCGAAGTCATTTTTTAAAATGTTTTTAGTGTCATTTTGTAGGGGATTTTTTTTTAAATTTAATTTATCAAATGGTAATAATGAAGTTTTTCTTCTTTATTCTTGACTCATTCTTGTCTCCATATAATATCTATGTCTGTTTATTTCCCCAAGTATTATCAAGAGAAAGGGTTATCACATTATTATTCTTTCTTATGTATAAAATACTAGAATTGTAATTACTTTATTGCTAGTACGTATTCAAATGTCGATACCGTTTCCTTATACCTAGGGATGATGCGGAAAAAAGTATCGATAGTTTTCAAATATCGCCATTTCTCTTTCAATACCAATACATTTTTTTAGATTTTTTGTTTGTTTGGATACTTTTCTTAAATGAGTACAGTAAAACTCCGTTATTAATAGATTTTCCGTAATAAACCGAACACAATTTTTGGAAAATATGGGTAATGGGGGGAAAATTAAGTCAAATTAAATACATTTTGTTGTTAACAAACTCGAAATTAAAAGATAATTGTAAGATCAGTGATAATAAACTCTGAATATTTACATGTTGTAGTCAATCCAATGTGTTTTCCTGTAAATGATTGTAAATTTTATAAAAACTCGTTCAACTGTTATTTAAAATGTGTGAAAATTATCTGCCTCCTCGTTAGTGGCTCACCCAAGGGGGGACATAGAGGGCATTTTATCCCTCCCCCCCTACCCCTTATCTCAACTCAAGACCGTAAATAATTTTAATAAAAAATTAAATCATTTGAAGTAGAATTACAATGGGCTACTTATCGCTAAAGATGGTCTAACGTATATGCTACAATTTAAGAGCAGACTCATGATTTAAGCCTAATAATCAAAAGGTTTACCTTTAAGACTGGCCTGTTGATGGTGGGGATGTAAGGGTTTGAATCCCGGCTGGGTGTACTGAAGGTGGTTTTTCCTAAATGGCTTCCCACACTTCTTCCACTCAAATGCGGGTAAATTACCACTAAAAATTAGTTAAATCGATGTACTTTAACTGTTATAAAACAATTCCAAGTAACCCCTCAAATGCTAAACCCGCTCTTTCCCTCAAAATTTCTTATGGATTCATCCGTAATTGAATGCCTCCCCCAAAGTAAAATTTCTTGGGGAACCATTGCTCCCCATTGGCCATTCCGTATTCTCTCGATAGTCCGAATTTTCGCTCATCTGAACAAACTTCGGTCCTAAATTACTTCGAATTAACATAATGGAATAATTAAAAAAAAAATTAAGGGTCAAATGTTTTATTAGTGTTACTAGATATCTAGAAAAACTCAAAAAGGTTGGAGAGAAAAAAACATCGTCACAATTTTCGTGTATAAAAATATATCTAAATATTATATATATTCGGATAACATTTTCTGCTTATTTTTTCGATACCGATGCCTACTACTATCGATAGTTTTCTTTCGACACGAGTACAATATCGAACCATTAATTATTATTATTATTATTAGCACCGCGTCTTACTACCCGTTCGGGTTATACGCACTTACGCTAATGTGTAATGGTAGGGTGATTGTGAGATGAAATGAAGGACCTACAGTTTAACGTGGAATCCGAACCACGGTGGCTGCTTGGCATTCCCCGAACCATTAATTCTTCCTACTATAAATGAGTCCAGTTTCTATACTTTAATTTCGATACCATATCACTACTTATACTGTCCAGCCTTAAGAAACGTGACGTAATGGCAAGTCAAGATAGGATTTATCATGTTAATGTATTTACATTTTATTCATAGCGTTATAAAGATACAAAAAGAGAAAAAAAACAAAAAAAAACAGTAAATTCTAACATAGTTCTAAAAATTGTCTATTGTCACAGCAAATATTTTTCTTTAGTTTGAAGCAGGCGGTCTAGGAGTAAAGTGTCAGACTTCTGTGCTGGGGGTCCGGGGTTCAATCCTTGGTCCCGGCATAGATTTATCTGATTTCCAAATCCTTCCTTCATCTCTGACAAGACGTGTATTAATCACAACTTGTGAATGTGTGGAATGCCAGGCCTCCACCGTGGTTCGGATCCCACGTTAAACTGTAGGTCCTCCATTTCATCTCACAATCATTATTATTAGCACCGCGTCTTACTACCCGTTCGGGTTATACGCACTTACGCTAATGTGTAATGGTAGGGTGATTGTGAGATGAAATGAAGGACCTACAGTTTAACGTGGAATCCGAACCACGGTGGCGACCTGGCATTCCACACATTCACAAGATGTCTTGTCAGAGGTGTAGGAAGGGTTTGGAAATCAGATAAATCTGTGCCGGGACCGAGGATCGAACCCCGGCCATCTCACAATCATCCTACCATTACACATGAGCGTAAATACGTACAACTCGGACGGGTGGTGCTAATAATAATAATAATAAAATAATAATTGAAGTAGGCTTTTTGTAAACGTATTTCTTACAACCCAATCTATTGAATTTATTCACGAAAATGTCCTGTAGGAATCTTCCTGCCAGGATGTTGATTAAGTCAATGCTGTTCAGGCACAAATACCTAGTAGTGTGTGTGTGAATTCGTCAGTGGAAGGGGGTAAGTATTACCATTAGATAAACAAAAGGCCTTAGAGAGGGAACTGCTTATTTTCTTCCCTCTCTTTCTATCTCGTACATTGGTGTCTAAGTGTGATAAGTGCTTAGACTGCTTAGGTGCGTCAAGTTAAGATGCAATCCGCTTCGCAAAATAGCTTCAAATTCTCCGAGTAGGCAACGTAATTCGTCTGAAAATACATTAAAATAGTAATAAAGGTGGGATTTATTGGGATGCCTAAAACTCTTCACGATTGGATCTCATTTCCATAGGCAAACAAACACAAAATATTTATATTCTTATGGATTTTCAAAAATTGGGATATATGTGGTTTTTGCCGTCCATGGATCCTCTTCGCCTTTTTCTTTCATCTTATGCTTTTGATCGTCTTTCACAAGAAACTGACCTGTGTCTCGAACAAAGAATATGCGGGGCGGGGGTGGAGGAGGGTGAATTTTCCTCCCTAAATCGCTTGCACGTGTTCGAACTGGATTGCTAACAAGAATGAAGAGAGGGTGGTCACTCAAAATAAGACCAAAAATACTTTACAAAATAACATAGAGTTTCCTTCCTTACTCCGACCTAACAAAATGTAGTTTTCTATCCCATAAAATATAAAATGGAAGGGGTGATGAGGGTTGTTGTAAAGGCAAATGGAGAATGAGAAAAATAGCTATTATAATACTTTACCTGCACGTGTTCTTCTTAAAAACATGGTGTGCCTCTCTATTCGTGGTTCAGTGACTAGAATGATTGACCACAAGCTCAGAGGTACCCGGTTATATTCCGGGATGTATTGACGAAAATATTTATCATAATATATACAATAGTCCTTTTTATATTGAGCTACAGTCCAATTTCCATAAGAAAGAGCTAAACTAATATATAAAATCAATATTTTGTGAGCTATAGGCAGATTTTTAAAAAAAATAGATATTTGGCAAATGAGTAGTTTAAGATCCACAAAACAAATAATATAGTTCTTTAAAATTGTATACTGTTTCATATATATTCTCTTTTGTGAAATTCGATGCACTTTTTTTTCCCTCATTATGTTTCTAAGTAATTTCACATAGCTTACAAATATTAGATAAAGGTGAGAAAAGGTTTATGCGGTGCATATTTTGTTGTTGTTGACAGTAATGGTTGCTAAGCTACTAAGTTAATTAAGCAGTTTAAATAATCTCATATGGTTGTTGGTAGCTTGCATACAGTTCGTTAAGGGGGTCTCTTTGGTAGGTGAAAAACTTGCCGTGAGGTCATTAAGGGGGTCTCTTTGGTAGGGGAAAAACTTGCCATGAGGTCGTTAAGGGGGTCTCTTTGGTTGGTGAAAAACTTGCCGTGATGTTGTTAAGGGGGTCTCTTTGGTAGGCGAAAAACTTGCCATGAGGTCGTTAAGGGGGTCTCTTTGGTAGGCGAAAAACTTGCCATGAAGTCGTTAAGGGGGTCTCTTTGGTAGGTGAAAAACTTGCCATGAGGTCGTTAAGGGGGTCTCTTTGGTAGGCGAAAAACTTGCCGTGAGGTCGTTAAGGGGGTCTCTTTGGTAGGCGAAAAACTTGCCATGAAGTCGTTAAGGGGGTCTCTTTGGTAGGTGAAAAACTTGCCATGAGGTCGTTAAAGGGGTCTCTTTGGTAGGTGAAAAACTTGCCGTGATGTTGTTAAGGGGGTCTCTTTGGTTGGTGAAAAACTTGCCGTGAGGTCGTTAAGCTCTAACGAAATATTTAATCAGGGATGCGTTATTTAGTAATATAGTTCACGCCATGATAGGCACCTAAAAAATTATTATTACTAATGAATCAGATAGCCGAAGCTATCATCTATGCATTTTAGTGAGGCTAGCACCTCTTATATATCATTTTCTGAAAATTGAAAAATGACACCTGGACACGGGAATCGAACCCGGGACCTTCGGCTTAGTATGCCACTGCTCTTACCACTGAGCTATCCAGGATTCGTCCCGTGCCCATGGTCATTTTCAGAATATATTATTATTACTACTAGCACCACGTCTTACTACCCGTTCGGGTTATACGCACTTACACTAATGTGTAATGGTAGGATGATTGTGAGATGAAATGGAGGACCTACAGTTTAACGTGGAATCCGAACCACGGTGGAGGCCTGGCATTCCCCACATTCACAAGATGTCTTGTCAGAGGTGAAGGAAGGGTTTGGTAATCAGATAAATCCCCGGACCCCCAGCGATTAGATTATAATTTAAATCCTAGGTTCCATTCCTTTTTAATATCCCACATACATATCCATTCTTACTATTTCAACACGGTCATAACAGAACATTCTAAGATAATTATTGAAGGTTATTTTAGTGGTTTTGAAGCTTAGGAACTACCATTATCATAAGAAATACATCAGCATTGAGTATAATATATTTCTCTTTAAGTATGTGGTGCCCTTAGATCGTAGTTGCACCGATCAAAGAGTGAATAGATCTTGACAAGAGTTTTTTTTCTTTTCTTGTGTCATCTAGAAGAACTTATAAGAGTGCTATAACGTGAGGGGGTGGAGGGGAGGTCACCTAACCTAACAATGCTCACAGAACCCATATTATCCAAAACGAGATGCTTGGTCACATATTCGAAAGGCAAACGTGTTTGAAGAGGCTGTAACTGTGGGGAGTGTTGGGGTGTTAGAGGGGGAGGGAAGGGATGTAAAGAAAATAGTCAGAAAAAGAAGGATTTCATCATTCTAATGGGACCCGTGACAATGTAGTGATGTATTAGCTTGAAGAAAAAAAAAAGAGTTGTGCACTATTGTACATACGTTTCATTATTGTTTTGTTTATTTACCTTGACACAAAATGTATTCTGGAAATCTGCTGTCTAAAAAATCTTTCGAATGATTCTCATAATCATAAAATACAGCAAAGATAACAACCCAAAGTAAAATGCTAAGAAATAATCTTTCATATTTAGTTAGGAACATATTTGTCCAAATATTCACTATCAATAAAGTACCCTTAAATTATTATTGTTTTGGTGAAATTATATAATTTAGACCACCAATACGCCCTGTCCTTTGTCTCCTCCTAAGCTCATCTTTCCCTCAACCTTTCCTTCTATTGTGTCGTGTAGAAGACTGTTCCTCCTACAGATGTGTCTAATCCAGTTTGCTTTGTACCGAAGAATCACCTCCAAAATGGTTCTCTTCTCGACCACTCTTCTTGGGACTTGTTCATTTGTCACCCTGTCTGCCCACCTGATCTTCCCAAGTCTTCTCCAGCACAACATTTCAAAACTCTCCAAGTATTTCTTTTCCGTCTTCCTGAGAGTCTAACTGTACTTATAGTTAGGAAATGTGAAACGAATTAATTTACATAGTTATAGAAATACAATGAGAAATAAAAGAACATTTCATTTCACCTCTATTATATATATACATACGGTATTTGCCTATATCTTGGAAAATATTAATTTTATATAATAAAAAGTTGTTTGTTTCTAAGAGTTAGATGACAAGTTATTTCGTGTCTCAAAGAGCTGAGGAGAGATGATAAAAAGTGGACATTTTCACGTATGTAAACTACCCTCAAAGTAATTTGAATGGAAAAATTAGGTGCACCATTTTGTTTGTAATATTAAACAATGCCCAGATAAAGAAATTTAATCCAAATCGTTTCAGCCGATTTCGAGAAACTTTTTTTTTGTTTTTTTCTGCCACAATCAAACCACACTTAATTTTAGGGTTGGATACCTAATTTTAAAAACACCTCAGGAGGATCTTATGAAAACCCTAATTACCAAGTTTTAACCTGATCGGTGAAATGGTTTTGGCTCTAGACAGATAAAACGGCATCGTGAAAAAACACTTTTTTGATTTCAAGGGGTCATGAAACGTCGACATCCATTAAAATCTTGATATTTTTTAATGATCACAATACTCTTCTCTCCGAGAGGTTGCGAGAAAGTAAAAAAAAAAATCACAACTAACTCGGACACCCTCAAGCTAAGCTGCTAACAGCACTAATATACCAAATTAAAAAAAAAAATGAAAAATATAAAGATTTTTTTTAGATTTGTAGAGCATAAAGATATTTATAACCAGCTTTACCCATCAAAAAAATAAATGAATTAATGACGTATGTTCTACTCTGGGAAGGACAGGGTGGTAGTAACCAGTAGGGGGTTGTAAACGAACACGTGTTGGGGATCATATGTGCCCCAGAAGACCGTGGGAGCGAACCATGGAAAATGAAGAGGACGTAAGGGGTGGATTGGAAACTCTAGAACAGGGGTAGTTGGGTTTAGAGGAGGGTGGTTCAAGTGCTTTCGTTCCACACACACACACACACACACACGCACACACACACACACACACACACACACACACACACGCCACACACACACACACACACACACACACACACACACACACACACACACACTGTTTTGTTTACTGTTCCATCATCTTCATCCTTGTCTCCTCCTTTCCTCCCTCCTACAACCCCCTAACAACCCCTTTGATAGAATAACCAATTTTATTTTTTAGCACAGCGTCTTACTACCCTTTCGGGTATACGTTTATGTACTAATTTTAGGGATTAGGCAGGTTATATTTATAGCAAGTGTACCCATATGTGCCTGGAGGGAGAGTGGAAAACCAGTTTGGGAAAACTACCCTCAGTACATCCAACCGAGATTCGAACCTCAATCTACCCTTCATTGGTAGTCTAGTCTACTGCGAGAGTAGCGCGTTAGACCATGCGGCCACCGAAGTGGCTCCTAACCAAAATGGTGGTACACTTATTGAAAATAAAAAAATCCACTTCGGTGGTTGAACTATCTAAAGGCGTCACTCTCTCAATAGACAGGGACTGCTGATGACGGGGATATCCGGGTTCTAAACCCGTTGGGGTGTAATTAGTTTTTCCCCTAAATTATTTTCCTCTCTCTTCACGCAAATGTGGCTACACCTCCTATAAATCTAACCTCTCTCAACCATAATATATTAGCGTAATTGCTACATAATCGTATCAGCTAAATGGGTAGTAAAACGTGGTGCTAAACCATAAATAAATTTAAAAAAAAATTACAGCCTGTTGAGCCACCAAGATCGGTCTACCTGTGTGACATAGCCCCTTGTTCTCCCGAGGTCCCACTGCATACCAAGGTGCGACAGATGGTAAGCTTGCTTGCACTAGGCCAGACTACGTAAGGATAACACAGCGAGTCTTTCACATACCAGACTATCATTAGTCAGGGGAGCCAACCCCTTACCCTGGCTTTATGGTGGTAACACTGATAATAGCCGAGATGTCATTATTTATTACGAGTCGTCCATAAAATACTCCACAAGTTTGAAATGGAAATAATAAAACCCTTTTACGTGAAACCGACGAAGAGGAATTCTTTGTGAAATGACACATATTTTACTTTTTTTTTTTTTATTATTATTTACAAATTTTGAATCAAATATGCTTTTTGGATTACCGACCTTTGACTATTTCATGAAAGATCTTTGTTAATATAACACGTCGTTGAGTATTTAAAAAAAAAACAGCTTTGGAGGCTGAATGGTCTAAGGCGTCACTCTCACAATATATTCTAATGCCGATTATGGGGAGATTCTGGTCAGGTGTACTGAGGGTAGTTTTTCCTAAATGGTTCTCCAGTCCTCTCAATGTAAATGCGAGTACCATTTTTTTTAATTCCCCTTCCTCCTCCCTAACACATTAGCGTAATTAGTATATAATATAATGCGTATAAATGAAATGATGTTTTCTTTGAATGAAATACACTTTTGATTATATTTATAATTAAATTACAAAATTGTGTTTGAAATCCAAAGTTTTCCCTCGCAATAATTGTAAATTATATTTGTCTTCCTCTTTCTTTCGTTTACATTAAAACCAGCATCAATTTGATGCTCGAACTAAAATGTCAGATACTTTATATATTGCTTGGTTTATCGGTTACGGGGAGGTCTGATGTAATGAGGGTATTTCTCTCTTTCTCTCTCTACCTTCCAAAAGCGTCCTAATCTTCATCCACGCAAACTCAGGTGAACTACTGCAAAATTCTACTTTCCTTATCTCTACCTAGGGCTGTCAACCGTCCTGGTCTAACCAGGACAGTTTCGGAATTTATCTAAAATGTCCTGTTTCCCCGATGAGCCCTACCCGGGACATAAAATGTCCTGGAAATCAGGAGATTTCTTGCTGCGTCACTCTACGATATTCTTCCCGGCGTGGCGGTGCGGTGCGCCGTATTGGGCGACAGTCTTATATATATATATAAAAACTTACGCAGTAGCTTCCCTATCATTTTCGCCAAAGTTATCCTTAGGTGTAGTGCTAGTGAGCGCAAGTTTTGTGCATTAATTTTGCAGTTTTTATAGCACAAACATCTTTTGGCCAAAATAAATCAAATATTTCTTCTATAGAAACATAGAGTTTGGTTTTCTGCATATGCTGATCTCAACAGTTGTTGAATATCTGTCATGAGCATGGCGGCATTTGGTGACAAACTTTTTAAATGAAGAGAAAAGTTTGTCACTAAATGCTGCCATGCTCATGACAGATATTCAACAACTGTTGAGATTAGCATGTGCAGAAAACCAAACTCTATGTTTCTATAGAAGAAATATTTGATTTATTTTGGCCAAAAGATGTTTGTGCTATAAAAACTGCAAAAATACAACCCTAAACTCACGCTCACTAGCACTCCACCTTAAAGGTGAATCTTTTCTTCCCTTCCAAATTTTTCTGGCTGGTTCAAAACAAGTTGTCTGATGATCGTATCACAATATCTTTTTGGATGCATCTTTCTCTACTGAATATTCCTGACTCGTCATAAACACGGCATAGTTTTATAAAGGCTAATTACTTTCACTCAAGAACTCCTAAATGGAGCAACGTTAGTCGGTAATGTATCAGAAAAAAAAAGAGCGTTTACAACAAAAGCACAACAAAATGGCTGCAGTCCAACAAACTGATAAGATCCGGCTGGAAACACAAAGAGGTGCTCGAGGAAACCGGCGCATGCGCAATAAAATAACATGACTGTAAGAAATACAAGGTCATGTTAGACACATGCTCATACGTAAGCAGAGGCGGATTTACGCATAAGTCAAGCAGGCACGTGCCTACGGCGGCAGATTTTAGGGATGGCAAATTTTGAATGACGAAAAAAAACCATATATTTTTCTGTCAGTTTATATAATTGTATGGTTTCATCGTGTGTATGATTGTTGTGGTTTGCTGTACATGACAAAGTATCTCCTTAATTCACTCACAATCATCTTAATTGAAGGTCACTTATTAGATAAAAGGGATTTGTCTGAACTCATCGACCAGTTCGCTCAGCAGAAATAAAAGCGAAAGATACTATAGACTATTTTCTTATTGTGTACATGCTAATATTTTATCTGTAGCAAGATGTTTTACAGTCTACCAATGCAGACTTTATATTTTTAAATTATATGATATTTGAATTTGTGTGTTGTGATAGTAGTGTAAGACTGTTTATTTTAATTTTCTAGTCTTAGCTTAGATTATTACTACTTTTAGTGATAGTGTAAGACTGTTTATTTTAATTTTCTAGTCTTAGCTTAGATTACTACTTCTTTTAGTGATAGTGTAAGACTGTTTATTTTAATTGTTTAGTCTTAGCTTAGATTATTACTTCTTTTAGTGATAATGTAAGACTGTTTATTTTTATTTTTTGTCTTAGCTTAGATTATTACTACTTTTAGTGATAGTGTAAGACTGTTTATTTTAATTTTTTAGTCTTAGCTTACATTATTACTTCTTTTAGTGATAGTGTAAGACTGTTTACTTTAATTGTTTAGTCTTAGCTTAGATTATTACTACTTTTAGTGATAGTGTAAGACTGTTTATTTTAATTTTTTAGTCTTGGCTTAGATTATTACTTCTTTTAGTGATAGTGTAAGACTGTTTATTTTAATTGTTTAGTCTTAGCTTAGATTATTACTACTCTTAAAATCTCAATATAATAAATAATAAAATAAGGTAAATACTTTTTATTTGTCATTCCACATATAACACTTGTGTATATGGTATATATGTGTCGGCGTATGACGGGTGGTAGATGGGAAACTGGGATTTATTTTTTGTAGAAGGTTAGAAACTAAGGTAGTAAAAGTGGGTGGCAAATTATCTAGTGCATATGGGCGGCAGTGCATATGGGCGGTAGTGCATATGGGCGGCAGCGTCATAAATCCACCCCTGCCCATATGCTTTCTCGAAATATCCAACCATTCGAATGTCCATGGTGAAATCTACGTGGTATTTTATATGCGAATAATGGTCAATGATATAGATTTTAATAAAAACTGACGATATACAAACTATACAAATTTTGATCGTGTCTTGGGGTAAAGGGCTCGGCCTCAGGAGTCGATGTTCGTGGGTTCAAATCCAATCGAAGTAAAAAGCTCTTTCTTGAGCGATACAAATTCTTAACACAACTTTTTTATGAGGGGCAGTAAAGCTGTCGGTACCATGTTGATTGTGGCATGCAAAAGAACTCTGGAAGGTATGTGAAAATAGCTTTCCCGGAAAATTGATAAGCCCTTTACCGCTGGCCCATAAAATTCAGTGTAGTATGCCTCGGGTAGCTACAACACTTTCTGAACTCCCCTAGTACATGGGAGTTTCACCAGATGGTGCAGGCAACACTAACCAGCCGAAAAGCTGAACGAATGACCCAGATCAAACCTACCTTCGGGTTGTTGACTTACGAAGAGGATACAGTTTTATTTAGTAGCAGACGACATTGTTCTTTGCTTGAAATTGCCATAAAAAATAGTAGGCTTACCAACTGAATAATTATAATTTGTTTCTTAGTATTCCTTATAAAAATAAAAGCTTCCAGTCCAGAAAAAAATATTTCCCTTCACCAAATACTATATTAGTAAAGAAGTAAAATATGTGTTTGATTATGACAGTCAAATTGTGACCATCGGAGGTAAATATTCAAAATCCAACAATTTGAAATGTTTTCGTGATTTTTTTTCTTCAATATCAAGACATTTTGAGAAGAATTTTTTTACCGACTTTTGATACCAAAATCAATTTTTTTTTAAACATTTATTAATGAAATTCAATCATTTTATTTACCACGAATCATCCTTGGGCTTGATTTGGTTTTTCTAAAAAAAAAAAAAACAGAAACAAAAAAATAAGTTCCTTCTTCACGTGTCTGTGATGCGGTCGCCTGACCTACCACAAGAAGGAAAAGAAAATCACCCCAGCATTCCTAAGAGGCAGCTGCGAACGAAGAAGCCTACGTGGATCTTCTCACCGATAGAAGAAGAAAAAGAAGAAAAAAAAACACTTGGACTCTCGTATCTCCTCCCCAGCCCCTTAACCCCCTGCTCATAGATCCCCTTCAACCATAAGCCTATAGTAGGGCTGCAAATAGACACATAATAACCCTCATATTGATTGACACAAGCAGACACCCTTTGTGTCTTCTTAGCTAAAGAAACTGATGTAAGGGAGTGTTTATCTCTTTTAACAAATTAGCAATTTAATATCGTATTATGATTAGGAACTTGTCCTACTTGTGACGTCATGGCAAGTCTAAATAGCATTTCAAAATGCTAAGGAACTTACGTTTTATTTGGTGATATTTATAGATATAGCATTGAAACAAAAACTGTAAGTCTTACATCGTCACAACATTTTTTTGGGTAATCTTGAAGTAGTCCCCCCCCCCCCAAATGAATCTCAGCTGGTTGTTTGACTTTAGTATGATTTTCCTGTTCAACCTTCATGTGAATGCAGATGCATTTATTATAAAAGGCTTTCCTCATCCAAAATCTTTCGATAAACCTTGAGATGGGTTCAATATTGTTTATATATATATTTAAATGTTATTCCTTTGCGCAATTGTGGTAGGAAAAATTATATTTTTTAAACTTTGTTTTATAAATTAGCATCGATTACGAAACTAGCTCATTGAAAAAGGTTTAAATATACTAAATATTGATTCCAATGTTCAGTTGTGATAATTATTTACTTTTAATTAACAAATTAACAAATTTCACAACCTCTTCAATGACCGAATGGTCTAAGGTGTCACTTTCATGTTAGACTGGCCTGATGAAGACGAGGAGATCGGGGTTAGAATCCTATTCGGGTCCTATAAGGGTGGTTTTTCCCTAAATGGTTTCCCATTCTCCTTCCACCCAAATGCTTGTAGATTTCCTCTAAAATGCTTCCTTCCTCATGCCTACCACAATAGAGTAGTTATCAAATAAGCGTATAACCTGAACAGGTAGTAAGACGCGGTGAATAAAAAAAGTTCACTCTTTTGGAGTGAATTAAAACTTCACGCGATTTTTAACTTACTTTGTGATTTTATTTAAGGCTAAAAATAAAATGTATGAGTTTTCTTAACCGCACACATTTATACAATTTGCTCTAATGATTGCATTAATTATAATTATAAGTAAATACCTTCAAATTTGGAATTTAAATTGTAAATTAATTTAAGATTTGATAAATAAATAATTTCGAGCATCTTATCTTCAGTTAAAGTGAATACAAAAATATAGTCAAGCTACGGTTATCAAATTAAAATACAATTTGTTCGTGCCGACACGCACAAAAATGAAATTGCTCACCACAGTTTTTCTTTTTTTAAAATTTCGACTTGATTCTATAGTTATTTTAATTTAATTCTTACCAAAAATGTAGGCAGTCAGAAATCACATTTGGCAAGTTTAATGTCTTGACTTAAAAAATAAATGATACAGCACAATGATTGTAAAAATTCAGTCATAAGTAAACTACACTCTAGTGAAATTTCTTCCGAAAAACAAGTATACATTTTTATTTGTCATTTCAAACATTCACCAAATATGCTTTTCAAACAAAATCGTTAAAGCCATTTACGAAAAAATTTGGAATTTTTATAAATCGCCTCTCATTAAATTACCCTTAATTTGAGGACTAAGGTATAAATAAAACAAAAATTCGTGATATATAGGCTAGCTATAATACATATAAATATCAAGTTTGACCAACATAATGGTAAAATCAACTCTTTTTTTTGTTCGAGAACACATACAACGTAAAGAGTCATATTATAATTTTGAGGTAGAAAATTTTCACGATTAAAATACTTTCTCTTTACACGAGAAAGTAAAAAAAAAGGCTCAATCAAGCCCATTTTACTTAGGGCTATTTTCCAAATAATACCTTCTTTTGGCAAGCAAATAAAATCAAATCAGTTTATCTGGAGTTTTTTCTTATCACCGCATCTTACTATCAGCTCGGGTTATACGCTTATGAACTAATTACGCTAATGGTTTAGGAATTAGTAAGGTTATTATTATAGAACGTGTACCCGCATTTTCGTGGAGGGAAAGTTGAAAACAATTTAAGAAAAACCACCCGAACTGTTTTAAAACCTCAATCTCCCGTCATCGGCAGTCTAGTCTACTACAAGAGTAGCGCGTTAGACCATGCGGCTACCGAAACGGGCTTATCTAGTATTATTTTAGTTTCATGGCAGTTGTAAAAATTTTGTATATCATAAATTCATTAGAATAGGGTTTTCTATTTTTACAAAACTGGATACGTGTGATTAGGATTCAAAATATGTTTTGATAGGTTAGGTTACTATAACGAAACAGAAATTACTTCTTAACAAAATCTTCAATGTTGTCTTCCTTATAAGTTACCAATCTATTCATTCTCTTTCTTTAAAAAAAAAGAAGAAGAAGGAAAGAAAGAAATAGAGGAAGAGTAAATATTGCACAAAGAAAGTTGACCCTCACCCCCGCTTGTCGAAAACTACTTAAAAAAAAACCCAGGTGGTACACGTTTTGAGGTCCAAGAAAACATTCTTGACAAACACCAGAAACCTTCATTTTTTAAAAAGAAATACCATTAGTTTTGTAGACCAGAAAATAAGATAAGTTTTCCTTTTTTCTTTCATTTTCTCTCAAATATTTTTTTTGTAACCTTTTAACGGTTAAACAGCTGACCTCCAACCAAACCTGAAGGCAATAATTGCATGAGTACCTCAAACTGACCATTTCGTCAGTGCATGTTGGTAACAATTGGGTGGTAAATTGTTTGGGGGATGAAATTCTATCACACCAGAGTTGTGGCAATATTTAAGCGATTGAGTTACAATGTTGGCTCCGCGGTAAAAAAGGTCCTTAGAGGATGAATCCATTGTATTTCAGCGGTGTTTACGCGCCGGTATGTTGGCAGTATTGTGGAAAGGGGGGGGGGGAAGGTAAATTTAAGGGTGGGAGGAAGGGAAACCTGTGTATAAGTTGAATATATCCGTTCGTTTCAAGAGCACAGGCTATAGAAATAACAAGCTGTGTAAAATATTAGTTTCTTTTCTTATTTGGTCCACACAGAATAGTAGCTAACTCAGCCAAGATTAATGTTTTCTTTAAGAAGATCCTCCACCTAATCTTTGGAAAATATATATTTTTAATTATCTAAAGACCCGCCTCGGTGGCGTAGTTGGCTAACGCGCTTGTCGTGTTGAGCTCGACTGCTGAGGACGGGGAGATCGAGGTTCTAATCTCGGTCGGGTGAACTGGGGGGAGGGGGGGTTCTTAATGGTTTTACACTCTCCCTCCACGCAAATGCGGGCTCACTTCCTCTAATTTAACCGTCCACATTCCTAAATCCATCAACGTAATTAGTACTTAAAGCGTATAACTCGAACGGGTAGTAAAACGCGGTGCTAAATATTAATTATCTAAAGCAATTAATTACCTATTAAATTTGTACAGAAATAAACCCCATTCCCCACAAAAGTGATTACTTCATTTACCTTTGTAATAAATCTATATATTTATAATAATAAAAGGAAGTGTGTGTTTGTTTGTTTGTTTGTGTGAGATACCCAGCCAAATCTACGGCACACAGATACGAAAATTTTAATATAGGTGGAAGGAAGGGGGTCCGAATGCATTTCAAAGCGGGATTTTTAAATTTTTAACTATCTTTTTAATCAGGCAATTTTTTAACAAATTTTTGAAGAAAATATTGTTAATCTAATTTAGAATTACTTTTCAGAGATAACGTTACATTTTGAATCTGTAGATGGATGAGTCACGGATAACACCATGAGGGATTGTTAGTTGAAAAAAAATCTTGAACAATAACAAATTTTTGGGTTCGATTTTGGATTTTTTTTTTTTAAAAAGCAGAAGTTATCAATGTTAAAAAAAATCAACCGTTTAACGTGTACCTTTTTAAACATAAGTTTTTTTATGATTCACTTTTATTCCAATTATTTCCGCAGAAGGTGTAGGCCTATATTTTTTTTATCTTATGATTGTGAATCAACCCTCTCCAGTGAGCAATAGGACCAAAAGGCGTCAGTCTTATCTGGTTTGTCGGTGACGAGGATTGAGAGGTTAAAATACCTGCTGTATGTACAGAGAGTTTCAGTTTTCCGCACTCTCTTTACAAGTAAATACTTATGCACAACATATAGATTATACCTTTACTATTTTTTCTTACCTGATTAGTGTAATTATGTGAATAAGCAAGGCTAGCAGTAAGACGCAAAACAATATATTGGCTAATCGCGCAGTTACACTACAGTAATGAGATAAGAATAAAACTCTTGGGTAAACGTCTAAGAGTTTACCCGCGACCTCGGTGATCTTAAGGTAAAGTACTAGTCTCAGGACTTGATGTTCGTGTGTTTAAACCCAGCCGGGTTGACAGATTTTTCTTGACCTATAACAATACATAGCACAACTGCTTCGGAGGGGAAGAAAAGCCGTCAGTCCCTATGTCGATTGTGATATGTAAAAGAACCTGGAAGATTCGTGAAAATACCTTTCCCGGCAAAATTGATAGGCCCTTTCGATCTCACTCATAGAAATTCTCGTGTCCTGATATAATCAGTCGGTTCAGAAAGTGCACGTTAAATAACTTAAATAAGTAAATAATGTTTCCACCTCTCCCTAAAAAATAAACCAAATTAAGATTTCCCATAAAGCTGTATAGTAATACTCGCTTTGCTCGTTGGGGCTCCGTTCCCAAACCCCCGGTGGGTTTTCTTTGCAAGTGAATGTAACTATTGTAATTCCAGAGTCTTTTTTATAGGTCTTACCTTTTAGCCACAAGAAAACCCCAAAGAAAGGTCCGCGCCGACTTTAAAGTTGCTCCGAAAATTTGAATTTTTGGGGGGGGTTGGATTTTTTAAAACTTTTTGGAACTTTCCCGTCGGTACCAGGTTAAAAACTATAATTTTTGCCAAATTTCAAGTTTCTAGCTCATCTGGAAGTGGGTAAACATTAATATCAGTGAGTGAGTCTGCAGTGTGGCTTTATAATATTATAAAAATTAAACCCAAGGTAAGCTGTTTGGTTACATAATGGAGACTATACGTTTAATATAGGTTTTCTGCTCTCTTTAATTATGTAAGGGAAGGAAAACGTTTTATTGTAATTTAGTTCTACCTGACACACACACACACACACACTCACACACACACCATTGGCCAAGGAACAGACATAACATAATGATGCAATATCATCTTTATGTAAGTTTTTATTCCTCGAAATTTAGACTTATATAAAAATAAAGTTGTGTATACCAAATTCTAGGTAGGATTTTTTCCAAGCACATGAGGAAGGAAGGAGATATTAATGTAGTGACAGTGTCTCTTTTAGATTAAAAAAAAAGGTGATAAAAAGGAGGTCTGGTGGCTGTCAGATTCAGTGGCGTAACCACATAAGGAAGGTGGGGATAATTGTTGTTCCCTTTCCTTACCAACTTTTCTCCCATTTCCCTTTAATCAAAGACATTTTTTTTCGAATAACTGATTGATTATTAGTTCATCAAAAGCATTCTATCTGACCTAATTTGTTAAAACTTCTATATGAATATTATCAGAAAGAGAGAGAGAGAGAGAGAAAAAAAATTTAACACATCTACAAATATAGTCCAATTTTCTGATAGCTAGAAAAGTTAAGAAGCACTTTCACATATTCATACGTCAAGTGATGTGATATGAAGCGTCAATTTTGATAGCTATTATCACCACCTAAAAAATAACACTGGTAATATAATAAAATCTGGTCACTTTTGAGCTCACTCTCCTCCTAAAAAAAATAATTCTGGATCGTAGAACATACCGGCAGAGTGGCTATAACACTACCTATATTGGAGGTAGAAGGGCTTCATTTCCGACCTGTTGCAATTGATATTTGTTTCTAGTTTAGGTTTTTTTTAAAATTCATCTCTACACTGATTCTGTGTGCTTGGATTAGTTAGTAAAAGCTCCTTCTGGCCTAGAGAAACAATAATACACGTATTAGTGCTTTTATATATATATATATATATATATATATATATATATATATATATATATATATATGTGTGTGTATAATTATATGGTGGGGTGGGGATAATATCCTAGAACTTGACCATTCGACTTTATTTTTACTTCTGCTCTCCTGGAGTATGGAGGAATTCATTTCTGAGTTTGGGACACCGTTAAGGCGGGTTCCATTATCCCCAGACGGTAGGATGATACGTGAGAATGATGATGGTGGAAAGCAGAGGGGACCTACAGTTAATGTGGGCTCCGAACCACGGTAGGGGGGCCTGGTATTCCACAAAGCATGAGATCACACACGTTACCAGAGGTGAAAGAAGAGTTTGGTAATCAGATAAATCTGTGCAGGGACCGAGATTTGAACCCAGGACCCCTAGCACAGAAGTAACACCTCACCTCTAGACCACCAGGTACCCTATGTGTGTGTGTGTGTTATATATATATATATATATATATATATATATATATATATATATATATATATATATACTGTCTATTGTAAAGTATGATGTTACTCTGACGTCACCGCACGCTCTTGCGCTCTGGGCCCGCCGTGTGTAGCGCTAGAGGGCAGGTCACGTGGTCTTGCTCTCCGGCTTCCACGCGGGCGGGACCACAGTTCAACTCCAGTCGCTTTTCTTTGTGTTAGTCGAACATGATGCAAAAGAGCGATATCAGACATTATTCTTGATTTAGTTCACCTCTGTTTGTAACACAACAAAAACCTGTAGACTACAAGTGAATAAGAGGGTTTCGTAAACATAATTAAACAACAAGAGGGTTTCAATTATACTACTATAAAACCACATGGCTGACTCACTCACTGACATTAATGTTTACCCACTTACAGATGAGTTAGAAACTTGAAATTTGGAAAACTTATAGCTTCTAGCCTGTAACCGACGGGAAAACTCCCAAATTTTAATTCCTAAAACCCGAAAAAATAAGACCTATCAAAAAACTGTTCTGGAATTACAATAGTTTACATCCACTTGCAAAGAAACCCCACTGGGGGTTTGGGGGCGATTGATGGTTCAGTCTAATGCACGAATGACGTCCTAGACTGTTAGACCACTGGAGCAAGTTTTAAATACATAGATACATACTTTCAAATGAATAGACAAAACCGTGAAGTTTTGAGTGTCTTATTTCTGTTTGACTCCAGAGAAAAAGGTATTTGAATATTTTTTTTTAAGAAAATAATTCAATAATTTCAATAATTTATATAACAAAAATCAGTTTTGTATCTATTTTTGTAAAAAATAAATAAATCAAATTTGGACCAAATGCCACACATTTTGGAAAACTTTGTTATGTGTGTGAGAGATGAAATAGAAAGGAACACAAAACATACAGGAAACACTATTTTATTACTAAACAAGTATTTATTTAATTAAAGCTTTGATTACCATAACAAAAAATTTGCATACAACATTATTTTCAAGGTTACAGGAATAATAATAATAAAAATAATAAGACTAATCACACATCAAATAAAAATTATAAAGATTAAAAAAACTAGATTAATATAAAAAAAACTAAATCTTATTATTTTTTTTATCACAGAAATTTGACAATTTATCAAAAATTATTACTCAAAAAGCTACATAGTTATCACATTAGCTAGCTTCGGTTTTTGAGCTCGAATTGAGTAAATAAACAAGCATACAAATAATATATTTACATAAAATATTCATAATAGAAATTAATTACACTCATCAGTCACAAAAAAAAAAAAAAAAAACCAAAATCCGTAATAAACATAGAAAAACACTGCAAACAAAAAATTAATTTCAAAGATTTTATTTGTTTTGAAATTGATCTGTGTTAATATAAGTTCTGTTATACGCTTTATTTTATAGATAGATGTATAAAAAGAAGTACATTTTTGTTCTTCTATTAAAAATAACTAAATACATTGTAAAGTTATGAAGAAAGGTTTCTTTAACACAATCATTTATTATAAAAACACACACTTTACACAAACAACAAACACAATTTATACAGGTGACCTACACAAATTATAAATATTTAATTTGATTTTTTTTTACAACTGGATATTTGGAACACTTTTTTTTAAACATATAAACTTTTTTTTTGCAATCAACATTTTAGTATATTGTTATTGTTATTCTATAGTTATTGATAATATTTATCAAAAGTTATATATGTAGATCAAGTGAAAAAAAGACCTAGTAATTTTAACTCTCTGTAAGTTATGTCCACACGTAAGAAAATTGAACTAATATTAAGGAAAAGGGCAGGAACTATATTCTCAGAGAGTTATAAAAGATACCAAATATACTTTAAAACAGGAGGGTAAAATCTTGTTGGGCCTACATCGACTTAAAAAGACTTATCAAAGATCCCGCGATCACACTTCATTCCTCCACTTTTGACTTTTTTTTCTGTACATATTAGTTTTTTTTACCTAAAATCAATCTTCCTAAAATACTTCTGCATCCACCCGTATAGAAGTAAATATAGAATAAATAATATGTATATTTTCATATCAAACTATTTTCTTTTAACATGACCAATTATGACCGGTAAAGGTTTTTTGATCACACTCAAATATTCTGTGTAGGTGAGTTGCGGCCCGGATTTTTGAGAGACACGTATGAATTGCGGCCCACTCACTTGAGAGAGGGGTATGAGTTGCGTCCACCTAGTTAGCGGTGTGTTTTCTATCATGCTGTCTTAAATTTCAGATAGAAAATATCATCGTCTAATATCGACATCACTCGTAATATCTTTAACTTCCTCAGTTCTTGTCGTTCGATGGTTTTGGCAAAAATTTGAAGGTTCGTTAGGTTAGGTTAGGTTAGGTTGACATCCCGAGTCGCAATTATTGTGTTTTCACACGTTCACCGAAAAACTAGCACAGAAAAGAACCGTGGTCACGTGATGCGCTCTAAGCCAATCACAAGATTTCCGCTTAATCGGCGCGAGCTGTTTTGCTGAAGTTCGACTTATCTCAAATTTGTCCACTCTGCTCGAAATGTTAGGAACAGGCGAACCAATCAAATCTCAGAACCAACCATCTCAAATCAGTGCGCATGCGCACTTGACAAACCATGTGCTCTACAGCTAGAAGCAAGCTGACAGCTTCGTTTGCAGTTGTGAGGAGATTTGAATAATACTTAGCACCGCGTCTTACTACCCGTTCGGGTTATACGCTTTAAGTACTAATTACCCTAATGGATTAGGAATTGTGAAGGTTGAATTAGAGGAAGTGAACCCGCATTTGCGTGGAGGGAGAGTGAAAACCATTTAGGAAAAACCACCCCCAGTTCACCCGACCAAGATTCTAACCTCGATCTCCCCGTCCTCAGCAGTAGAGCTCAACACGACAAGCGCTTTAGCCAACTACGCCACCGAGGCGGGGGGAGATTTGAAATAACTCGTTAATGTAAAGCTTGTATTGATATATTGGATTGTGCCACGACACAGCGTTATAATTTGAATAACATCCATCGGGAGAATTATCTAAAATATATATTTATCCACTAGAAAATAGAATTTGTTGATAATCAGCTGTTTTAAATCGTTGCAATGCATCATGGGTCTATTTTTCGGTGAGCGTGTGATTCAAGCTTTATTCGTACGTGGCTCTAAAAATGTGAGACCGTGATTCAACTATCTCTTTAGAGGTAAACAACTCGTTAGGCCGTGATTCAACTATCTCTTTTAGAGGTAAACAACTCGTGAGACCGTGATTCAACTTCTCTTTAGAGGAAACAACTCGTGAGACCGTGATTCAACTATCTCTTTAGAGGTAACAACTCGTTAGGCCATGATTCAACTGTTTCTTTAGAGGTAGACAACTCGTGAGACCGTGATTCAACTGTCTCTTTAGAGGTAGACAACTCGTGAGACGTGATTCAACTATCTCTTTAGAGGTAGACAACTCGTGAAACCGTGATTCAACTATCTCTTTAGAGGTAAACAACTCGTGAGACCGTGATTCAACTATCTCTTTAGAGGTAAACAACTCGTTAGGCCGTGATTCAACTGTCTCTTTAGAGGTAGACAACTCGTGAACCGTGATTCAACTAGGCCTATCACTTTAGAGGTAGACAACTCGTGAAGCCGTGATTCAACTATCTCTTTAGAGGTAAACAACTCGTGAGACCGTGATTCAACTATCTCTTTAGAGGTAAACAACTCGTTAGGCAGTGATTCAACTGTATCTTTAGAGGTAGACAACTCGTGAGACCGTGATTCAACTGTCTCTTTAGAGGTAAACAACTCGTGAGACCGTGATTCAACTGTCTCTTTAGAGGTAGACAACTCGTGAGGCCGTGATTCAACTATCTCTTTAGAGGTAAACAACTCGTGAGCCGTGATTAACTATCTTTTAGAGGTAACAACTCTTTGAAGCAGTGATTAACTGTTCTTTAGAGGTAGACAACTCGTGAGCCGTGATTCAACTGTCCTTAGATAAACAACTCGTGAGACCGTGATTCAACTGTCTCTTTAGATGTAGACAACTCGTGAGGCCGTGATTCAACTATCTCTTTAGAGGTAAACAACTCGTGCCGTGAATACAACTGATCTTTAGGAGTTAAGACAAACTTCTGAAGCCGTGATTCAACTGTCTCTTTAGAGGTAGACAACTAGTGAGGCCGTGATTCAACTAGGCCTATAGATAAACAACTCGTGAGACCGTTATTCAACTGTCTCTTTAGATGTAGACAACTCGTGAGGCCGTGATTCAATTATCTCTTTAGAGGTAAACAACTCGTGCGGTCGCAACTCAACTGCAGCCCAAATATTATTTGCAAGATTAGAAGACTCAAAAGATTGACTTTCTTACTGATCGACTGAAAATTGTCGCGAGATCGACCGGCCGATCGCGATAGATCAGTTGCCGACCGCTGCTTTAAAGCGTTCATACATCAAGTCATGTAATCTGCAGATGTTATTTTAGATGGATATCTTACAATCAAACACTATAAAATAACACTAATAATATATTAAAATGTTATCAATGTAACCACACAAAAATATATATTTGTATTATTTTTAAACTTTTTTCCCTACTATCAACTAATTTTAGATAAATAGAATAAGTATACAAATTTGGTAAACTGATTTTTTTTTTAAATTTTAAATTTGCTCAACCCTTTTGAAACTATTCACAGAAAAAAAATATTGAATAGTATTCAAAAGATCAATGTTCTTGTAACGTTCTGGAATTACGTTACCGCGATGGGCGCCTATTGAAGAATTATGATTAATACACTTTTCATTTTGACATGTTTTTTATTTCTGAATCAGTTTAATTAATGAGAAAATAGATCATGTCGAAATATATACGCGGGCTAGCGCGGACAGGTGTTGCTAGACGCCAAGTGAGTTCTGTCAGTATTGGACACCAACTACCAACTGACAACTGACTTTACGTTGCACCATTCTTTGTATATATTCCTGGGTCATGGAAGCTTCGAGAAGGTTTAGTTTAGAAAAACAAAATACAAGACAAAAACATCTCTGTTTTACTTGAAGCTTCGAGAGCCGGAAAATGACTCAAGTTACATTTTAAAATCTCTCTTCGAACCATCGAGAAGAGGAAGTTATTATTTGAAATATATATATTGTCAACCTGACTTGACTGCTGTCACGTGCGTGAAGTCACTGTTCAGTGGCTTTTGCCTTCTTAGAAGAAGAAGTGCTTTAAGCGCCATTTAATATACTATATAATTTAAATAAAATAAGATATGTTTATAAAATTAGGACGATATTATTGTCAATGCTTTCACATACTTTTTAGGGGCAAATCAGTTACATTACATTCTTAACCTAATGTGTTAAAAATAATACTGGCTTTTTAAATATTGTTTTAATATTTACAATAGAAAAATCAGGTCTCTTCTTAGAAGAGTTTACAATTATTTAATAAAATAAATTTAACGATTCTACAGTCAACTAAGAATGTAAAGCTATTTATGTACCAAAGTTAAACAATAAATTTAATCAATTCTTTTTTTAACTTAGACAATACAAAATTAAATGCAATATATAATTACTAATTACTCTGTTCTGATCTAGTGAGTGTTTATTTATTCTCATTATATTATATATATATATATATATATATATATATATATATATTATATATGGAAAAGAGCTCAAGCAACTATAGAGAAACCAAGGAAATTAAATTATAAGACTATACAACCAATTTAATCTAAACTACTATTTAATTGACACATTCGGCCTTTTTTTAATGTACACTTATATAACTATTTTATATATCTCAATTAAATTAGGCTAATATGAATTACATGTATGTTTGTACAGTACAAATATAAAGTAGCCTAATTATTAACCACAGCCAAGATTTTGTGTTTGCATAAAAACATAGGCAAGATGTTATAAGTACCAAAAGTACCGCAAGTTATAATAAATGAAACGGTGGATAGTCCTGAATGGTATGAGATCATTTATCTAATTGATTAAAAGTTAATTTTAATACTCTTTTTTTGTAAATTTGGCATTCATGTTTATATTGATAAGACCCGCCTCGGTGGCGTAGTTGGCTAACGCGCTTGTCGTGTTGAGCTCGACTGCTGAGGACGGGGAGATCGAGGTTCGAATCTCGGTCGGGTGAACTGGGGAGGGTTTTTCCTAAATGGTTTTCCACTCTTCCTCCACGCCAATGCGGGTTCACTTCCTCTAATTCAACCTTCCCAATTCCTAATCCATTAACGTAATTAGTACATAAAGCGTATAACCCGAACGGGTAGTAAGACGCGGTGCTAAATATTATATATTGATAAGATGTAGAAAAAACACATAAAAATAAAATTCTTTATAAGTTTAGTTTTAATTAAATTTAGCAATCCTACTTATTTATAAAGAATCAATTCTTGACGGTTAATTGCAGGTCTATGCAATTAATGACTTATTTTAATTTTAGCAGCGCGTCAAGTTATACGCATATGTACTAATTACACTAATTAGTTAGAGATTTGGAAGGTCGAATTAAAGTAAGTGTACCCACATTTGCGTGGAGGGAGATTAGAAAACCATTCAGGGGAAATCACCCTCAGTACACTTAACTGGGATTTGAACCCCGATTTCCCTGTCATCGACAGTCTAGTCTAGTGCGAGAGTGATGCCTTAGACCATGCGGCCACCAAATCAGGTTAATGTGTATTAATATAATTTGTTTACAAGGTAATTTTTGTTTTGTAAATTTCTTCCTATCATTAATTACGATAAAATGGGGAATTTTTTAGTGAATTAGGTCACAATATTATTTAATGCAATGATGACAATCAAGGTTATAGTATTTCAAATCTATTTATATATTAAAGGAAACTGTTTATGTTTATTGGCTTCGATTTTCTTCAAAATCTATCACCTGTGCAATATCAGAACAAATCATACCACCTTTGTATTTGGTATAGGCCTATATGAACCATTATGTCACGAGATAAATTCACATAACAAAATTAATTTTGAAAGTTAATGGGCGTTCATTTTATTCAATAAATAAAACTCTTTAAAACTATTTTTTAGAGCTCACATATATTTAAAATTACTTTTTAAGTAATTTCCTCATTTAAAATCCTAAAAAATATGTAGACCCAAAATAAAATAGGTTTCACTAAGTATTTGATTAAAACGTTTAGAATATGTAATTTTAAATCTTGTTTAGTTCATGTCTGATATATTATTACGTAATCCTATCAGTCGTATATATATATTTTGTAAGCCTTCAATATAAATTAAACTAATGTAATTCTAATATAATAATGATGATTCTATGGCCCGATATGAAAGTTCAAAAAGAGACAAAGGAGAGCTTGTTTCCCAAATTCCTTTATTGATGTAATGGCTGCTATTGATGCAACATTTATTACTCACTTCAAGACTTTGCTCTTTTGTAATTGCACAACTAATATTATTATAGACACCTGAGAAGTGCGGTTGAACGAGGGAGGAACTGCAGAGGTCGGCCGATTCACGTTCAAGCATCTCATTGGCCAAGTTCTCGTTGATTTCGTTAGACAAGCTGGTGTCACCCGAGTCTTCCCAGCGGCCATGTTGCATCACGTGATTAGAAATCTCGCACGTCACCAATTCTTCCAAGACATTCCAATGATGGTTCAAATTGATCCTGGCTGAACTGGTCAACTTCCTCGGTAGCATCGGTTTCATACACTATAAACAAACACAAGAGTACAGTTTATATATAGTTATATACGATGCGCTTATGACAGATTAGTTTAAACAGATATTGTTTTAATTATACCCTAGGCTTTGGATAGTGTTATTAAAGAATTAATTAAAGGAAAGTATAAATTAGGACGTTAAGTAAAAGAAATTGCACCAGAATTCGCCTGGAGTAAAGATTTGGAAATTTACAGATTCGACTCTTTTTTTTTTTTTTTTTGCTCGGCGTGTTATTTATTACTCGGCCGAACTATAGGGCTTACACATTTAACTCAACTAATTGGTTAGGGATAATTAAGGCAAAATTGGGAGTGAATGTAACCAAATTTTCTTAGTGGTAGAGTGGGAAACATTTGTAGGGAAAAAATCACTCTCATTACATCCTACTGGTATTCGATCTCAAACCTCTTAGTAATCGGCAAACCAGTCTATAAACACACTACATCTAATCCGCGTGCCCACCAATGTGGGTCACACGTTACTTGTTTCTAGAACAGACACAGCACCCATTCCCCCGAGCGTCAACTCACTGTGAAAGTGAAAGGACCCGAATTCCCCAAAGATAAATTTTTCAACCGTGTCACGAAATGGGTCCGGCATCTCTTAGCTTAATAGACACGAGTACTACTGACTAAACTGCGTTTTAAACTGCTTTAGGTTGTGGTCAGCGCAGCTGGAGTTTGGGGAGGGGAGGCTCCTCACACGCTCGACCAATCCGCGAGGGATAGTTGTCATAGCAACCGATGCGCGTTGCCAAATTTCTTGACAGTCACTGAGTATGCTTGCATAGTAGTAACGCGCAAACTTCCGCAATGTGGCAACTATGCTCCCGAGCCTACCCACCACGCTGATCATAAGGCAGTTTAGATCGCAATATAGACTAAGATGTCTGATTACCCCAAGTATATTTTCAGTGTTGTATAAACAACCTTTGGCAAACTTTTTTCAAAATATTACTAATATAAAGCCTTGACACTTCTATATACGTATTTTGATATATTTTCTTATAGTAATAGTAATAATAATAATAATAATAATAGTCAAATATTGTGAAAGGTTTGCAACAATGCTTTTTTTTTTTACCGCCAACTCTAAATCTTCAGGAGTTTTCCTGCAAAAATAAATCAAATTCTCTGTTTGATATGATAAACCTATTTATTGGAGATGGTTCGAATCCCAGATTTCTTGAATACAAATCTTAAATTTTCTTTTGAATATCAGATCCAAATTAGAATCCTCGAATTTTTACAAAATGTAGAATTTAAGTTAAAGTTAAAATATTTAAAATCTAACTAAAGAATAAATGTTTTAAGGCTTGGTGGCACTGACAAATGCTATTTTATTTGTCATTTCTATTACGTCACGTCATAATCAACAAAGAAAACACTATTTTTTTAGTATACTAATATATTTTATCCTTTTTTGTTGTTGTGATTTTGTTATTTTCCCCAACCTTAAAATGTATATTTGATTCCTTATAACAATTGCTTAATTTTTTAATTTTTTTTTTACAAATTTCAAATCTCTAGAAAAAACCATAATATTTCCAGGAATTCGACCCACCGTCTTCTAGCAATTTTTTTTTAAATTTTAAATAGGTGCATCTCCATTTATACACAGAAACGCTTTAATAGCAAAACCGAAAGTAGTGTCGATGTAAACGCAACAAACCATGGGAGTTCTCATAAAGAGAGCTTTATTTTTAAATTGTCAGGTTGGTAAGTTATAATTTAGTGGAATAGAACACGGAAATTGAATTATACTGTTTAATAAACTACCAACACACCCCCCATCAGCCCCCCCTCCCTTTTCCTAAAGCCACAACATAACAAGTGACAAATCTCACGTTGTGAAAAAAAAAAAGAGGCCGTATTATAAAACATTTATTGTGGGATTTAAATAAAGTAATCTAGCACTTAATGAGAAGTAAGTGGCGCTGTTAGATTACGGTCATTTTCCAATTGTTCCTTATTTCTTTCCTCCCTCCCGCTAGAGGTCTCTATAATCTTCCTCTCACTCTAACATGACACATTCTCTTCTCGTGTCAAATCAAACTCTTCAAAAGAAGGACGGGGGGGGGGGGGGGGAGAAAAAACTCTTTCCCGCGCACGTGATAATGTGACATGCGCAGATGTGACCTCTTTGATTCAAAAGAGGGAGGGGGGTTTGGGGGGGCGAATGAGGGAGGGATCGTTGTAATAAACGTTTTTTTTTTTCAATTACTGTGAGAAAGGAAATAAAGGCGAGACGACTTTCACAAAGATTTTACTAGTAGCATGGCGTACAAAATTTGAGATAATTTGGTGAAAGGGGGGGGGGGCTAATTCTCCCCCCTCCAACCACATCACTGTAAATGATTGGGCTTAAATAGTAATAATTAACATATTAGTCAATATTCATAACAGATACAATTTTCGTCAAAAAGGATACGATACAAATGAATTTAAAACTCAATATTTTAATATTTAATATTTTTTTTATATCACCGTGTCTTACTACCTGTTCAGGTTGTACACATATATGATAAGTACTATGATGGAGGAGGTAAGAGGAAGGAAGAATTTTAGAGAGAGTTAATATACTCATATTTGCGTGGAAGGAGAGTGAAAAACCAGTTAGTAAAAAAAACCTAAGTAGACCCGAACGGGATTCAAATCTGATCTCCCCATCATCTGCAGTTTAGTGCACTGCGAGAGTAGCACCTTAGACCATCTGACCACCAAAGTGGGTTGGATGCGAATCAAATCTAAGATATAAATTATAATTGGATCATCCATCATTTAGAAAAGATATTTATTTATAATCATCTAATTAGACACTATCTGTCGAAAGTGACAGTCCATAACACCGTGTTTCGGCGTATGAAAACATAAACGTGATATTAACTAACTTACAAACTACACACTTTTATTACCAATCATCGTTTTTGACAAGATTTAAACTTCCTAATTATCATAACCAAGGCCGTAGCCAGCCAATAATTTCATGGGCGGAGGGGGGGGGGGGCGGTTGGTGGCCACATCTTCAATTGCTGGAAGCTAGAAAAATTTCTAAATGATAAACAGTTCTAGAAGCTCTCTGAAGTGTTTTTTTATGGCAACACAGCCCCCTAATTTGTATTTGTACCTTAATTTTGATATTGTTTGAATCATAAATAAAGCCATATGTATTTTGTTAATAAAATTTCGCGGGGGGTTGACCCCCCTCCCTCCCCCCGGCTACGGACTTGATCATAACTAAGCAATCATTGTACTGTTAGATTTAAAGAGTAACCGAAATAAAGTATATGCATTCAATGTTAAGGGTGCCGGTTACTCTAAGGTAAATATTTTCACGTTGTTATATTTCATTTCTGAAATGACACCAAAAAAAACCTGTCCAGTCGCTACCTTGTTAAAGTAATACTTTATCTATTTGAAGAAGGCCAAGGTTTTATATTGATTATCATTTACTTTTATCTTAGAACTAAAACATTTCACATGGAACGTAGCAAAAATTGAGATAGTTAAACTGTTTAAGGGGCCAGCATTAAATTAGGCTATATGTAAGGGTTTTTGGAGAGAGGGGAGGTTTCAGTAATCTTTTACGTTTACTCACGAGGGGAAAAGTGGGGGAGATGTGTGTGTAGGGTGAGACTAAATCTTAAAAAATAAAAAAATAAAAAAAAATTACAGAAAATAAATATATTAGGCCTAATTATAATATTTCAATTATGTTTCATTTAAGTATTATGTGTTTGCTACACCAAATTTTACTGCAACTAAAATATCCTAAGATTTTATACCACTTGATTAAAATAATATAATTTATAGAATCGTAAAATTTGCATTTTTTTCATCGATTAGAAGTATTTAAAGTACATTTTATGAACCGAGTGATTGTATAGGCAGACAATTCATAAACTAATTTAAATCTAGCACAAACACACAACACCCAGACCCCGGACATTCTAAGTTAATTTATCACTGAGAAAGGGGAAACAAATAGTTCATCAATGACAAATTTTTCGGCTATGCCAGGAATCTAACCCGGGACTCTTAACTCAGTAGACAGACACACTACCAACTGAACTAAAGTGTCGGCAAATTGTAAAAAAAAAAAAAAAAGGTAAGGCGGGGGGGGGGGGGGGGATGGGAAAAAAATCTTACGATCCCTTATGTTGGGGGATTTGGGGAGGAAACTTAACATGTAAGGTTTTCAAAATTCAAGTTTTTTTCAAAAGTTGTTTTCAAATTGCCATGCAGAATAAGCTAAAGGGGCCAGTAGTTATCGGTTTCAAAACTAAATTGTGTTCATTCCTGTGAAGAATTTTAAAATGAAATTTAACTGTTTGATTAGTATTTTCCAAATTAATTATATCAGTAAATATAGGTCATATTTTATTATTTATTATTTTTTGAGTTTATAAATTTATTTCTGTTATAATATTGTCAAAAATATAAATGTGTGATTATTTATTCATGATTATATTAATTATATTATTATTATTATTATTAGCACCGCGTCTTACTACCCGTTCGGGTTATACGCACTTACGCTAATGTGTAATGGTAGGGTGATTGTGAGATGAAATGGAAGGACCTACAGTTTAACGTGGAACCCGAACCACGGTGGAGGCCTGGCATTCCACACATTCACAAGTTGTATTGTCAGAGGTGAAGGAAGGGTTTGGAAATCAGATAAATCTGTGCCGGGACCGAGGATTGAACCCGGCCGCCAGCATAGAAGTTTGACACCTTACCCCTAGACCGCCAGGTCACCAACTTCATGATTATAAATTAAACTATCGAAAATAAAGAAAGTTAAAATTAATTTGCTATCTAATTTTTTTTTCCTGATTGGCGTGAGTTGGTAAGCCTACTGTAAAAGGGTTTCAGAATTCCTTTAGTCCTTTAGAGGTGGCACCCTTAAGGTATTATTAATAATAATCTTATTTCTGTAAATTAAGAAACATAATATTAATGATAGTAATAAAAAGTTCTAATGGTTTTGTAATAGTTATTAACAAAATTTGTACACCTAATAGTTTAATCATATATATCAACAGTTACCAACGTGGGGTACACGTACCAGCAGGGGTATGTGCCAGGAAGTTTGGGGTCACGCGAAAATATTCAAATAATGGCAGTAGTGTAGACAAAAACCCAGTCAAAAGTTATGAAACAAACTCAACGATATTGCGAGGGGCGGTTCGTTTTTTTTCTTCTATATTTGATTTTGATAAAATAATTTCAATCTCAAACATAAAATAATTTTATATTTATTAATAAATAAATTAAATGCATTAGTTTTTATTGTAACGTTTGCTTTTTGAATGTAAAAATATATTTCACTTTATTATCACATTGTTTTTTGATTTCCTTGTTATACCATTTATTTTAATTTGCAGCAAATAAATTAGAAATAGCTACTACTGTAGTAATTAAACATTTTGCTAAGATTAAGGGTTTAATTTATGGAAATGGGCTACCAAGGGGTGCTCAATTGAAAGAAGGTTGGGAACCGCCGATGTATATAAAAGTATAATCTATGTTTCACAATTATCTTCCATGTAAGAACACAATAATATATCCTTACTTATCACATAGTTTTGTATTTAGCAAAAAACTTATTCCTTAGCATTTTTATTGTTTTAAACGTATTTATGTAAACCTGTTGTGCAGTGGCATTGTAAAAAATCATAAGACAAATTTATAGTTATGTAGTTTATATATCTTTATTTTTATTTTTTTCTAGCTGAATGTAACCAATTTTATTTTATTTTATTTATTTATGGAAACATTAAGAGGCAGAGTAAAATATTAATCTATAGCACTAATTTGTAGATTTAATAATTTAAATATATATCTCTTAATTTTGATATTGTTTGAACCATAAATAAAGCCATATGTATTTGGTTCATAAAATATCATGGGGGGGGGGGGGGTTTGAACCCCCCCTCCCCCTCTACCTTACCGGCTACGGCCTTGATCATAACTAAGCAATCATTGTACTGTTAGATTTAAAGAGTAACCAAAATAAAGTATATATATTACTTTTAACATGTTTGTATTAATATATCCTGTATTAATTTGTAATTAATGAATCAATTAATAATAAAAGCTTGTGCATCCAACTAACCTTGGAACTGGTCCAGCGTGGATGTTGCGATCGTGCCAGGATGACGTCACAGCGACACATCTCTGGAACTACCTCAAAAGAGTCACGTGTTTGTTTTTATTTTTTCCCTCTCTGCACCACTAAAGATAACAGGGTTGTTGTTTAGAAGTAGTTCGCCAGGTAGACCAGCGTGGCCGGCCGATGATCGTCTCTAGCAGCAGTGAAGACAACCGTGGTAGAAGACGAAGTGAGGTCTGTCGGTCGCTGTCTGTTATACCGACTGTTTTACTCGCAAGTTCTGGTAGATGCCTCGGGCAGGTCGTGTTTTTTTTATTAAAAAAAACACACCTTTTTATAGCGCAGTCGCGTGCTCGACGCGCGCAGTGGTCTAGTGCGCAGCGCCAGGTGCTAGAACGTGCCCTACCTTATCTCCCTCTCACTCTTTTAAATGCGCGAGAGAGAAAGAAAACTCACCGCTCGCCAAAATCTCTCGCTCATAGGTTTCCTACCGAGCAGCTTTGAGGGGAATAACTACTCAAGTCACAAGTTTGTTAATAAAACACATGCATTAGTGTCGTTTGTACACCTTTAGTACCAAAATAATTTTGTTAGTGAGTTATTATTTTTTGTTTTCATAAAAATATATATTTACTTTAAAAAAATTGCTAATTAAATAATTAATTACAACTAATTAAAATTGTAGTAAAATTAAATGCCAACAATAAAAGTCAAGGAATGTAGTTTTTTTCATGTGATGCAAAATCATAAAAGTCTCTTCAACGAAAGAGCAGTAAAATAAGACAAATCATTTATTATTTACACATAATAAATATAAATTAAAAATTATAACAAATATAGCTACTCATGAAACTTAATATAATTACTTACATATTTTAATCCAACTCTACAGTAATAATACTCAAAAATACTAATATAAAAATATTATTAGCACACAAATATTATTTTAATACTATTCGAGATAAATAAATATAATGTTCATTTTTTGTTTGAATAATTTGTATCCCCCCCCCCCCTAGCCCCTGAAAAATGTGACTATATTCGTAAAACACCCCTACCAATTTATAACTTTAAAACAAGATGGTTGGGAAAAAAACACGCTACTTGGTACCTAATTTATTTTATAGATAGATCCACCTCAATAAACTCGTGGTCTATATTTTTAACCTCTTCCGATTCTTCGTTACTGGACACGTGATCTCCAAATTTAAAGAAAATTGTTCTGGGCACATGATATATGATGACGGAATTAATTATATAAGTCAAATAAATACGCGTAGCTCCAAAAGTGGATTTTTAATTCTCTGAATAAATTAAAGTCACCGTTTATTTATGGTAGTAAGTGTCTCATTTGAGTTCTTTTATGGTAGTAAGTGTCTCATTTGAGTTCTTTTATGGTAGTAAGTGTCTCATTTGAGTTCTTTTATGGTAGTAAGTGTCTCATTTGAATTCTTTTATGGTAGTAAGTGTCTCATTTGAGTTCTCTTATGGTAGTAAGTGTCTCATTTGAGTTCTCTTATGGTAGTAAGTGTCTCATTTGAGTTATTTTATGGTAGTAAGTGTCTCATTTGAGTTCTCTTATGGTAGTAAGTGTCTCATTTGAGTTCTCTTATGGTAGTAAGTGTCTCATTTGAGTTCTTTTATGGTAGTAAGTGTCTCATTTGAGTTCTCTTATGGTAGTAAGTGTCTCATTTGAGTTCTTTTATGGTAGTAAGTGTCTCATTTGAGTTCTCTTATGGTAGTAAGTGTCTCATTTGAGCTGATTATTAAGGGGGGCCCCCTTTCCCCCTATAACGATGACCAACCTTTGCTTTTAAAAAAAAAAGTGAAGCTTAGAGGGATGAATGATTATAATTACGGAGGTCAGTCGTAATCGAGTCTTATCCACTTCAGTGGCTGCATAGTATATGGCGTCACAATCGTGGAAAAGAAAGGTATTTAAATGTAGATTCACACAAAACATGTCAAAACGTCTGAACCTAACGCTGAGCACAGTGACGAATTGGGTAAGGATGTGGGGCTATCGTCTACCACCTATAGAAAATAATCAAATATATTGAAACCAATACCACAATGTTGTAAATAATTACTTACTCTAAGCATCTCCCTTGAACTTTCTCCTACATAACCTAATCAATAACCCTTTCAACTAAGCTCTAAAAGGTGAGTGGCTTAAAACTAAATCTCTCCATTAAGTTTAGTACTATAACCAATTATTTATATTAAAACCCGAACGGGTAGTAAGACGCGGTGCTAATAATAATTTATATTAAAACACATTGTTTTCTACTAATTCTTAATAAAAAACTTAAGGCCTATGAACATATTTATTACTTTTATTGTGACAGTGACTTTTTGTTTCATGATTTTTTTGTGATTTGTTGATTTGTTAATCAAAATTTAGTTTTTTCTTAAAGTTCTCTTTATTATTATTATTATTATTATTATTATCATCGCGTCTTACTACCCGTTCGGGTTATACGCACTTACGCTAATGTGTAATGGTAGGGTGATTGTGAGATGAAATGAAGGACCTACAGTTTAACGTGGGATCCGAACCACGGTGGAGGCCTCACATTCCCCACATTCACAAGTTGTGATTAATACACGTTTTGTCAGAGGTGAAGGAAGGGTTTGGTAATCAAATCACTCTGAATTTTTTTAATTAGCATTATTATTATTATTATTATTAAAATATAGTATAAATAAAAATCTTGTTTGATTGAAAATTATTAAATGTATACTTAAAGGGGTCCTATGAAAGGCAGTTGTTCTATTCGATAACAGGCCATGAACCCGCCCTTGATTGGTCAATAGTGAGAGTTGACTTGGTCTTTTTCCACCTGTCAAATAGGCCTACTAATAGTAGAAAAAAAGCCGCATTAATATGGTCGATCAAAAATTCCTAGACTTCCAGAAACCAAGAGGGCTTATAACATTCCTGGCTTGGGTGACCTCGGGGTAAGATGTCGGACTTCTGTGCTGGGGGTCCGGGGTTCACTCCTCGGTCCCGGCACATATTTATCTGATTACCAAACCCTTCCTTCACCTCTGACAAGACTTGTATTAATCACAACTTGTGAATGTGTGGAATGCCAGGCCTCCACCGTGGTTCGGATCCCACGTTAAACTGTAGGTTCTCCATTTCATCTCACAATCACCCTACCATTACACATTAGTGTAAGTGCGTATAACCCGAACGGGTAGTAAGACGCGATGATGATAATAATAATAATAATAATAATAATAATAACATTCCTGTGTGGGGCTGTTTGGCATTAGAAGGACAAACAGGGGAGGAGGAAAATGCAAATTATAGTACCATATTTTTTAGAACCACGTCTATACCACCAGTTCGGATTATATGCTTATGTACTAATTACTCTAATGGTTTAGGAATTGGGAAGGTTGAATTAAAGGAAGTGAACCCTCATTTGCGTGGATTGAGAGTTAAAAACCATTTAGGAAAAACCACCCTCATTACACCCGAACGACTGCCCGTCATCGGCAGTCTAGTCTACTCAGAAAGTAGCGCGTTAGACCACGTGACCACCGAAGCGGGTAAATGATAATACAATTTGTGTTGTGACTTCCCCTATTAAATTACATTATTCGATTCTTAAAGGTCGACCGCGGGGTGTCTTGAGGTAAAGTGCTCGCCTCAAAACCCGATGTTCGTGGGTTTAAGCCCAGCTGGGGTTGACGGATTTTTCTTCTTGAGTGATAAAAATACGTAGAAAAAACCGTGTATTAAAGCCAATGTCAATTGTGGTAAAAGAACCGTGGTAGGTGTGTGAAATATACCATTCCTGGCCAAAATTGGTGGTTCCTTTCACTCTCGCTCATAGAAATTCTCGTCTACTGATAATAAATCAATTGGTTCAGAAAATGCACGTAAAATACCTTAAATAAAGCTAATAAAGATCCATTCGCCGCTTTTGTACCAATTACCTTTCGTTTCTTGAGCATTTACCTCTTAATAATCGACAGAAATATGTGGATTTTAGGACTTTTCAAAATGGAAAATGTCGACTTTTAAAGCATGTTTACAAATCTATATAGTATCATATAAAATAGTTTTTGTCTTGGTTCCAGTTAACACTAGACTTGTGTAGTGTTAAAAGGTTTAGTCAAAATTAAAACCTAAGCACAACATTTGATTGGTTATATTCCAGGTACTCTAATAAGCCTCCATAACTTTGTTCCAGAAAAATAGTTTTTTTCCATATCAATGTGTTCGCAAGATGTTCTATTTTTATTTTTCACTTATTCCCTCAAGTTTCATATTATTGATAACGACATCACGATACTATTCAAAAGGGATATAAAAACAACAATTATCATTCAATAAACTTTTTGGGTCAGACTCTTTGGAGTGACCTTTTATTTTGTCAACGTATTTATTTAATTTATAGTGTGTGTCTGTCCACTTACCGTCCAACCATCATTTATGAAGAGGTAGGTGACCTGGCGGTCTAGGGGTAAGGTGTCAGACTTCTATGCTGGCGGCCGGGTTCGATCCTCGGTCCCGGCAAAGATTTATCTGATTACCAAACCCTTCCTTCACCTCTGACAAGACATCTTGTGAATGTGAGGAATGCCAGGCCTCCCCCGTGGTTCGGATTCCACGTTAAACTGTAGATCCTTCATTTCATCTCAATATCACCCTACCATTACACATTAGCGTAAGTGCGTATAACCCGAACGGGTAGTAAGACGCGATGCTAATAATAATAATAATAATTTATGAAGAGCAGAGCGCTCTATTAGCCGTGGTTTGTACTAACTCTCCTGTGAAAATCTTACGAGAGTTAAAAAAAAAAACATTTTGTCTGTATCCAATAAAAATCACTGGGTAGCTCACTTGATAGCGATTTTAGCATTCATTATTGTTTAAAATTATCAGTGACTTATTGAAAATATCAGAAAGCTACCACCGCTTAGGTGATCGCATAGTTTAAGGCGCTTCTTTCTCAAGGGGTCATACATAAACCACGTAACGCATTGTGGAAGGGGGAGGGGGGAAGCTCTAATGTATAAATGTGTTATATGAAGGGACGAGGGCCTAAAAAAGTTTCGTGGCTAGCCCCCAATAAACTAGAATGAAAAAGAATAGAAGATCGGGATTTGAAGGGGGTTTGCCTTAAATAGTTTTCCACTATCCCTCTATACAAATGCGGATACACTTCCATTAAATTCAGATTTTTTTAAACCCTTAATTCACCAGTGTAATTGGTACATAGGCGTACAGCCCGGATGGGTAGTAAGACGCGGTGCCAAAAAGAAGAAGAAAGGAAACTAGTTTTTCATTAAGAGTGATTATCATGTTAAAACACACCCCAGATACACATTTTGAAAGTTTATTTTCAATTAGTTTTTAAATTTCAAAGATCAGTCATTAGAGTGAGAATCAAAATCACGATTTGGCATTAAGGTGTAACAATATAACTTACTATAAATACAAACTTTGAACGAACAAAAACCCATTAAGCTTTAGCTCCAAATATAGGCATTAGTTGTAAAGCCCACATCTAGAAAAAATAAAAATAATTACGATCACAATAGTATAATTTTATTTAAAACAAAACAAAATCTTATGGTACAGGTCCTTTATCTAATAATAGAGACATTTACTTAAAACTCGTATGATTTGTGAAACCAGATAATATTTATATAATAATATTTAGCACCGCGTCTTACTACCCGTTCGGGTTATACGCTTCAAGTACTAATTACGTTAATGGATTAGGAATTGGGAAGGTTAAATCAGAGGAAGCGAACCCGCATTTGCGTGGATGGAGAGTGGAAAACCATTTAGGAAAAACCACCCCCAGTTCACCCGACCGAGATTCGAACCTCGATCTCCCCGTCCTCAGCAGTCGAGCTCAACACGACCATTGCGTTAGCCAACTACGCCACCGAGGCGGGTGAAACCAAATAATAAACATTGTCGCAGAAACATGATGAGGGAGGGAAAAAAAAGAACAGAGAAACATATTGAGAGAAAAGTAACATCTCTGTTCGCCAAAGAAAAAAACTCCCCATTTCACAAGCCTCAATTAAAAAAAAATATTTTTCCTAATAGCTTAGAAACTATTGGTTTTATTAAAATATATTTCAAATAAAGTTTTTTTAAATTATTATTTCAGCTTTTACCATGTTGAGTTATCTTATATCTCAAATATAAATCAAAATTGTAAATTTAGGCTATTATAAAGTACTCTCAAAGTTATTTTAATGGGAAAATTAGAGTTGCCATTTTATTTGTAAGTCTAAACAATGCTTGTATACGAAATTTAATCAACATCGATAGAACGGATTTTAAGAAAATTGAATTTTTTCTCTCTCTATCATTTTACCCTTTAGTAAACCACCCTTAATTTTAGGGTTAGATATCTAATTCCAAAAACTTCCATGAGGATCATTATAGGCCCTGGATGTACCAAGTTCTCTCCTAGTTGGTTTCGGTTCTAGCCTGAGCTACTGACAGACAGACGGACGGACATCGCGAAAACCACTTACTCGATTTCAGGGGTTCATGAAACATTGATATTAATAATAATATTTAGCACCGCGTCTTACTACCCGTTCGGGTTATACGCTTTAAGTACTAATTACGCTAATGGATTAGGAATTGGGAAGGTTGAATTAGTGGAAGTGAACCCGCGTTTGCGTGGAGGGAGAGTGGAAAACCATTTAGGAAAAACCAGCCCCAGTTCACCCGACCGAGATTCGAACCTCGATCTCCCCGTCCTCAACAGTCGAGCTCAATACGACAAGCGAGTTAGCCAACTACGCCACAGAGGCGGGTATGAAACATCGACAATTATCAAAATCTCGCCTCTAATTTTTTTATGATCACAATACTTCTCTCTCCGAGGGTCAAAGGAAAGTATATAATACATTTGAGGGTTTCCATTTTATCGTAACCCGATTGTACCATATCCTGAAGTCGCGAGTCCAGCGCGTGCCTGAGTCGCTTGGGCGGTTGTTGCACGCTCAGAGTTTGGCGCGCACACACCCCGTCAGCGTGCGGATGTGTGTGTGTGTGTGTGTGTGTGTGTGTGTGTGTGTGTGTGTGTGTGTGTCAGAGAGCCGTACCGTGGGAAGGTCGCCTCGGAACGTTCCCAAGATGCGAAGAGACGGTCAGAAGAGACACCTGCCGTCATCCACGGTAGGGATAGATTTGTGTGTGTGTGGAGGTAGATTGAGAAGGAAGGAGCGATGGAGGGGGTGGTAAGGGGATGCGACACGTGGAACACACGCTTCCTTCGGACACGTGGGCGGCGAGAAGAATGTGACTGGCTTCGTACTTTTTAGACACACGTAAGAATGTGCATTCCTCTGGGATTCAAAAATTGGACCATTTTTTTTTTCAAAATCTGTAGGGTCTGTGTAGACCAATTTTTTTTTCAAAGGAAGGGTTTTTAAGGAAATACGCATTTTTTATTTTGGTTAATATTAATAACATTTTTTACCGTATTGGTATTGATAATATATCAGGTGAAAGTGACAGTTGCAGATCACATGACTTGACGTATGAATACTTGAGAGTAGATCTAGTTACCTTCTCCAGCCCACATGGTCTAAGTTAGAGGTTGGAGGTTCCCAAATTTGTTTAGATCTAAGGAGGCCCTTTCACCAGGGGAAAAAAAGTTTACACTAATACCGAGGTGAGCTGGCGGTCTAGGGGTAAGGTGTCAGACTTCTGTGCTGGGGTCCGGGGTTCAATCCTCAGACCCAGCACAGATTTATCTGATTACCAACCTTCTTTCACCTCTGACAAGACATCTTGTGAATGTGGGGAATGCCAGGCCTCCACCGTGGTTCGGATTCCACGTTAAAATGTAGGTCCTCCATTTCATCTCACAATCACCCTACCATTACACATTAGCGTAAGTGCGTATAACCCGAACGGGTAGTAAGACGTGGTGCTAGTAGTAATAATAAATAATAATACACTAATAACATGAACATTCAATAATGACAGTTGAATTTTACGAGTATAAAACAAATGGAAAACCTCCCATGTTCTTGCTTCGCCTTTGGGAAAAGTCCTTTATTAGGAGTTGATAAGAATTGCAATATTAATCACACTTTTTTAGCACCAACTGCGTCTTACTACCCGTTTGGCTTTTACACTTACTAAATACCCCAACGGATTTAGGGATTAGGAAGGTTACGTTTAGAGGAAGCGTACCGGCATTTGCATGGAGGTAGTGTGGAAAAAATCACCCTCGTTAAACCCGACCTAGTTTAGAACCTTGATCTCCCCGTCATCGGCAGTCTAGTCCACTGCCGGAGTAGCGTCTTAGACCATGCGGCCACCGAGGCAGGTTATTAATTACTGACGCTATTTTATGTTGTGATAAACAGATAAAGAATATTTTAAAATCCCCTCACGGAACCTTAGCCCAAGGGCTTCGCGGATCACAGTTTGAAAAACGCTGGTCTAAGTCGTTATGCTCGCGATAGACCAGACTGCTGATGACGGGGAGATCGGGGTTCGAATACTAGTTGGGTGTAATGAGGGTGGTTTTTCCTAAATGGTTTTTCCATTCAAATGTGGGTACACTTGATCTAAATTCCACCTTATTCATTCCTAGAACTTTAGTGTAGCTTATAAATTTAGTTACAAGTCGAACAGGTAGTAAGATGCCGTGCTAAACAAATATATATATATATAAATACTGGTTTTCAGTTTGATCGACATTTCTCGGTCAAAGTCTTGAAATAGTCCACCATTCAAAATCTACCGTAACTGAAACAAGTTTAAGCTGTCAGGTTGGCACAAGCGTTAATTTTGATGGATATAAAATTACTAACCGCTTGTTAGAACCATATTGTGACCTTCATTCATCGATAGAACATTTTTTTTAATAGGGGTGTTCAGAGTTTCATTAATTCTACCTCGTTCTGAAAAAATAAAAAGAATCGACGAAGAATCTGAGTTCCACAGCAACAAAGATTCGACGATAAAAATATCGACGGTTAAATTATATTTTAGTTACTATGTACTGTTATATACAAATTATAATATATTATTTTATGTTACTATGTACTTGTATATACAAATTATAAATTATATTTTAGTTACTATGTACTGTTATATAAAAATGTTATATAAAAATTTTAAATTATTGAGGCTTTTTTGCCCGTTCTGAACCGACTAATTATATCAGTACATGACTTTTAAACTAACTTAGATCTGGTACAGACACAACATCAAACTCTACGACCGTTAATTTATCAACTATTGAAAGGAGTAAGGCACATTTCACCAGTTATGACTAAAAAAAAAATTGCCAATCTAGGAATCGAATCCGGGACTCTTAGTTCAATAGACAGACACGCTATCTACTGAGCTTAGGTGTCGGACAAATATTAATTTGCTCACTTTCAGACATAGATGTAAATAAATTGAATTATATTTTGTAATGATAGCCTTATGCTTTTTTTTAAAATAAAGAACCTTTGTAAACCTTATTTAGTGTATAAATTATATAAAAATGCTCAATATGATATTTATTTCAAGGATAAAAAAAGGTATAAGCAATCTAATGCATTAAAGAGTGTTAAGATCATTCGACAAGCACGCAACAATTTTAAAAAGTGTAGAGTTATTATCCATAAATACTGATTAAATGATTTCAAATCATTACAGTTCACGAGTTTTAAGAGGTCAAACTTGCTATATTATGTGTTAAATGTATCGTTGTTTAGGTAAAGTAATGATTAATGTATGAATCTGAAATTTTAGTATAACAAGACATGCAAATGAGTTGCACACAGAGAAATACTTATAATAGAAAAATAATATTTAATGCACGCAAGTGGTTTTTAAAATAGAAAGATTACATAATTTTTAATTATACATAGCTACTGCTCTTTTTTTATCCCGATAATTCAATTGTATCTTATTTTGTAGTACACAATTAGATTATTAATAATTTTTTTCTACCTAACCTAGCGTGTTCATTTTATTATTATTATTATTTATTATTATTATTATTATTATTATTAGCACCGCGTCCAACTACCCGTTCGGGTTATACGCACTTACGATAATGTGTAATGGTAGGGTGATTGTGAGATGAAATGGAGGACCTACAGTTTAACGTGGAATCCGAACCACGGTGGAGGCCTGGCATTCCCCACATTCACAAGATGTCTTGTCAGAGGTGAAGGAAGGGTTTGATAATCAGATAATCTGTGCGGGACAAGGATTGAACCCCGGCTGCCAGCACAGAAGTCCGACACCTTACCCCTAGACCACCAGGTTACCTTCATTTTATTAATGTGTCCGAATTGATGATTGCAAAGATATATTTGAAATGTCTATTTGATGATATTTCTTGTTTCTAGTGTACCGATTCTAGAGACAACACATACTAACAGAATAATATGTCAGACAGAGGTTCAGAAAATCCCAACTAATGACACCCCAGGTAAAGATGACGTCTGCTTCCTTATCTGGTCTGTGTTGCTGGACGAGACAACACATACTAACAGAACATAATATGCCAGACAGAGGGTCAGATAATCCCAACTAATGACACCCTCAGGTAAAGATGACGTCTGCTTCCTTATCTGGTCTGTGTTGCTGGAATGGACTGAGACATTGCTACTTGCTATATTTTACACGATAACCCTCCTCCATCCCAACCTATGTTAAATTTCCTGACAAAATGTTATAGACACAGAAAAATCTTAGTAATAATCACTGTCGAATAACCTTAAAGTATTCTCAAAATCATTTTCATAGGAAAATTAAAATTGTAATTTTGTTTATAATGTTACACAGTACCTAGTTACAAAATGTTAATCAAAATTCTTAGAGCTGAATTCGATAAAATACATTTTTTCTCTTTTTACCCTTCAGTAAACTACCTCTAATATTAGGGTTGGATACCTAATTCCAAAAAATTATCTGGGGGGGGGGGGGGGGATCTAATCAAAACCCTATATACCAAGTTTTAGCCCGATCGATAAAATGGGTTACATTATCGCAAAAAAAACCTTTTTTTTGGGTTCATGAAACATCGATAACTATCAAAATCTTGAATTAGATTATTTTTTTAAGATCACACCCGCCTCGGTGGCGTAGTTGGCTAACGCGCTTGTGTTGAGCTCGACTGCTGAGGACGGGGAGATCGAGGTTCGAATCTCGGTCGGGTGAACTGGCGGGGGGTGGGGGAGGGGGTTGCCTTAATGGTTTTACACTCTCTCCACGCAAATGCGGGTTCACTTCCTTTAATTAAACCTTCCAATTCCTAATCCATTAGCGTAATTAGTACTTAAGGCGTATAACCCGAACGGGTAGTAAGATGCGGTGCTAAATAAAAAAAATAAAATAAAAATAAATTTTAATATCACGTCCGAGAGATCGTTAGAAAGTAAAAAAAAAAAAATCTTTGGCGTATTCAATTTGCCTTTTTTTCGGACTTTGAAGATATAATAAACAAAACTTGTTCGCTTGGTAGAGTTTTTACTCTACATCCGCAAAGACACAATATAAAAAAATATTGCCAATACGAAAAAAAAAGTTTAGTTAGAAGATGAAAAACTTGTTCGAACTCCAGAAACACGTAGATATGTATATACATATAAATTGGTAGAATTTTTTTGAGGGTGGGAGATTTTTAACCAAAAACTCAAAAGAAGGTTTGGGGGAGAAAATGTTGCTCCTTACATAAAATTGAACAAAAGAAAAAACAAAAAATTCATTTAATATAAAAATTTAAAAGGAGATATAAATTATATATTTAAAACTATTCTTATTAGTTAGATTATATTTCAATAATAATTTAATTTTAAATATATTATTCCCATTTTAAACACAATAATAATAAAAATAAATGCTAATTTATATTAATAATATTGAATACTAAATAATAAAAATACAAATATAATTTTAATATATTAAAAATTTATTAATATTAAAATTAATTGATACAATTATTTAAGAATATTAAACCTAAAGAATATTTTATATAGTTGTAGTTTGGCTTTATATAATTATTATTGTTCTAAACAGAAAACTACCATCTGTTAAGATATACATATTAAGGAGCATATTTCTTATAGAGTGAAGAATTTGAGGTCTGGGTTTATAAATGTGCTAACAAAATAAAAATTAAAAACAAAAAAAAAAGCCTTCTTTCTCAAATAAGTTTTTTGATTGAGACAACTTATCTAGCACACATTTATTTTCTATAAATATTTTCCCATAGGGTCTACATTTTTACTTTCTCGTATAGTCTTGACTTTTTTTTTTTAGCACCTTGTCTTACTACCCGTTCGGGTTATATGCTTATGTAGTCTATTAACTACCCCGTTGGTTATAGGAATTAGGAAGGTTATTTTGAGAGGAATGGTACCCGCATTTGCGTGGTCTCAGAATGGAAAATCACTGTGTGATTAATACTGTCAGTAAACCCGACCGATATTCGAACCTCGGTCTCTCCGTCATCGGCAGTCTAGTTAAACGCAGTCACCAAAGCGGATTCTTGACTTATTACTATTATAATTATTATTATTATTATTATTAGCAGCAGCAGCAGCATCGCGTCTTACTACCCATTCTGGTTATACGTACTTACGCTAATGTGTAATGGTAGGGTGATTATGAGATGAAATGGAGGACCTACAGTTTAACGTGGGATCCGAACCACGGTGGAGGCCTGGCACTCCACACATTCACAAGTTGTGATTAATACACGTCTTGTCAGAGGTGAAGGAAGGGTTTGGTAATCAGATAAATCTGTGCCGGGACCGAGGATTGAACCCCTGACCCCCAGCACAGAAGTTTGACACTTACCCCTAGACCACCAGGTCACCTCTTTACTTGTTATGTGCCCCTAAGCCCAAAAGAGTGGATTTTACAATTCTGTTTACCCCCGTGTCTGTCTGTCTTTCTGTACCTGTGGGTACAGACAAAACTATTTGATGGATTTTATTCACACTTGATATTTTCATTATTTGGATTCTAGTCCAAAAAAATTGAGGGTAGGCTACACACAAATCACAGATTTTTGAAAAAAAATATTTCGAAAATGGTTCTAACGATTTCTTTCTAAATCTCTATCGCGTGAGTGTTTTACATGATAAATAAGAATGTTATATTTTATATATTTTTTAAAGTTCCTAATTAAAATAAACTATTTTAGAAAGTACGCGCGATTGTGTCATACCACCTATTCTGTCCAGTGTCTCACCACACTCTTCGAGTTACACTCATTTAATTGGACTAAGGTGTGAGTAAAGGGAGATTTGTATTAAATGTACCCATATTTCCAAATAGAGTGGGAAAAAAAATAATTAAGGGGAAAAAACCAACCCCTCAGTAGAGCTACACCCAGCCGGGATTCGAAATCAGAGCTTCAGAGCAACGCACGTAAGGTTAGGTGAGCTTGGCGTTTAGTCCGTGTCCCCACCGGTCCAAGTTACTTTAATATAAATAATAATATTTTATGTGCCTTCTAGCTACAAAAAAAAACTGGTTAAGGTGGTGAGGTATGTCAGTATTTCTGCAACCCACTTCGGTGGCAGAATGGTCTAAGGCGCTATTCTTGAAGTAGGCTAGACTGCGATGACGGGGAGATTGAGGTTCAAATCTCGGTCAGATGTAGATATGAGGGTGGTTTTTCAAAAATTATTTTCCATTCTCCCTCCATGGAAATGCTGGTACCACTTCCTATAAATATAACCTTCCTGATCAAATAACCATTAGCCTAATTAGTAGGCACGTATAGCACTAGCTTACGCAGGATTGCGAATTATGGGGGCCCAGAGGGGCTTCGGGAGGAGTTTGCCCCAACCGCTGGAGGCAATTTTTTTTTTACCATTATATATACTTAGAAAATTTTTTGGAATGTTTTTTATGATAATCTAACAAAATAATAAATAAATAGGCCTAATTTAAATAACACTAATTGACACTCAACACTATATTAAACTAAACTAAAAATTGGGTGAGCTGGTGGTCTAGGGGGTAAGGTGTCAGACTTCTGTGCTGGGGGTCCGGAGTTCAATCCTTGGTCCCGGAAAAGATTTATCTGACTACCAAACCCTTCCTTCACCTCTGACAAGATGTGTATTAATCACAACTTGTGAATGTGTGTAATGCCAGGCCTCTACCGTGGTTCGGATCCCATGTTAAACTGTAGGTCCTCCATTTCATCTCACAATCACCCTACCATTACACATTAGTGTAAGTGCGTACAACCCGAATGGGTGGTAAGACGTGATAATAATAATAATTTTTCCACGCAAATGCGCGTAGATTTCCTATAAAATACTTCCTTCTTCATCCTACCTCCATTAGATTAATTATCACTTATGTCATATAAGCGTACACTCTGAACAGGTAGTAAGACGGTGTGATATAAAAATAAAAATGTATTACTTAAGGGCGAAAATAGAAAAATCCGCATTAACAATTTTGATTAAAATTTGTATCTAGGCACTTTTTAGCATTCCAAATAAAATGTTTCTTTTCATTTTCCCTTGGAAATGACGTTGAGGGTGCTTTACATATGTGGAAGGGAAACAATTTCGACAAAACTTTGTACATTTCATTTGTTTTTTTTAATATTTAATATTTCGTGAATATCCGAGGGTGGGTGGAATAAATTTATAGGACAGAAAATGTATTTCCCACGAAGTATATTTTTAATTTGCTAGAGAGGGAAGCAGGGGGTTAATGTCCGAGGATTATAACACATTTCCTAACATAATCTGTTGCAAAGCGGATAATATAATTGCCCTTAAGTTGAGATGGTAGGGGACGCGAGAAAAGGTAAGTATTTTTGCAATTTTTATGGCAACACAATTTTTTTTCTGTTACAAAATAAATCAAATATTTCTTGTAAAAATATGTAGTTTAATTTCTTCACACGGTGATATCAAAAATTGTTGAATATCTGTCATGATCATGGTGGCATTAGATGAGAAACTTTTTTTAAATGAAGGAAAAAAAGTTATCATTAAATTACAGAATATACTTGACCAATAATCAAGAAATTTTGAAGTCATCATGTAAAGAAAATTATATTACATGTTTCTACTGGAGCAATATTTTATTTATTTTGGCCAAAAAAAAAGTTTTTCCATAAAAACTGCAAATACGCTGTTTTTTTTTTTTCTAGCGTCGTCTTCCATCTCACCTTAAGATAGGGCTGGGTGATTGAGTAAAGGGTGGGGGAAAAAGTAAAGTTGAGATGAATTCAGCTCTCTACCCCTCTTTTACAAAGTTTCGAAAGAAGGGTGATGCAAAAGCGTGTGTGGTTGGGGTCGGGAGGGGGGGGGGCTTAGAGCGGTAAAGGTGAACGGTGGGTCGAGACTTGCAAGGTGGTTACTTCAAGGTGGTGGTGGTGGTCTTCAGAGACCGTGGGAACGACAGATTCTTACTTCGACCAACCTTTTTACACACGTGGCCCGATCTCACCCCGGTTTCCCCTATAATAGCGGGAAAGAGGAAGGTCTCGATAGACACATGCACAGCCCCACGGGGGCTATTGTTAAGGTAAGGTCAAGGTGCAAGGTAGGAACTGGAGTTTGGTGGGGTGGTGGTATCTTGAATAATAGGGGGAATAATTGCGTACCTAAATACAAGCCAGTAGTGATCTTGTCTGATGGTTGGAGGGTGTAAGGTTCCTTTTAAACAACAGAAGGTAAAGTGATCATTTTAACGGTATACAGGGGTTCTTAGTTCGACTCCAGATGCGTGGATATAAGTGTACATTCCATTCACCGTTGACCGGGAGGTGAGGGGTTCGAATGCCGGCTGCACTCATGACCTTTTTTTATACGTGCGATTTATTACAGTGGCTTTCCTATTCCCTTCCTCATCTTTAACCCCTTGACCTTTTAACATTTTAACTAATAAATTCTACAACAACCCGCTTCGGTGACTGTATGGTCTAAGGTGTTACTCTAGCAATAGACTAAACTGCCAATGACAGGGAGATCGGAGTTCGAAACCCAGCTGGGTGTACTGAAAGTGATTTTCCTAATTGGTTTTCCACTCTCACTCCACGCAAATGTGGGTACACTTATTTTAAATTCAACATTCCTAATCTCTAGTTGGAGTAATTAGTACATAGGAGTACAACCTGAATGGATAGTAAGACGCAGTTATAAAAAAATAATTATAGGGGTACGTAAACAAAGAAAGGTTGAATATCACTACAGAAACGGGTATGTATTATAGTAAAATAATAAAAAAAAGTTCGCAAAAAATATCTGTTTGTATTTTCTAAAACTCTTCCTTTATAAATCCTACAATATTATGGCTGTAGTACGCAAAATAGAAGCAATCATGAGAACTATGTTTTTGAAATTGAAAATACCCGTTCCGATGGATACCCGGGAAAAGGTTAGTCTAGTCTGGCTTGCTGACGACGGGAACGTCGACTTCACAGAGTTTTTTTTAACTCAATAGTTTTCCACTATTCCTCCACGCATATGTAGATACATTTCCCTTAAATTCAAACTTCATCATATTGATCTCATTAAGCTTGTTGTCTAGGTACCAAATATATTGTCAATCAGATGTTGTTAGGTTAATTATTATTATTATCGTGTCTTACTACCCGTTCGGGTTATACGCACTTACGCTAATGTGTAATGGTAGGGTGATTGTGAGATGAAATGGAGGACCTACAGTTTAACGTAGGATCCGAACCACGGTGAAGGCCTGGCATTCCTCACATTCACAAGTTGTGATTAATACACGTCTTGTCAGAGGTGAAGGAAAGGTTTGGTAATCAGATAAATATGTGCGGGACTGAGGATTGAACCCTGGGCCCCTAGCACAGAAGTCCGACATCTTACCCCTAGACCACCAGTCACCTTTGGTTAAATATTGACAAATCCTTTAACAATACACGAGTTTTCTGTTTACTGAAATTAACACGAAACTATTTTTATGACCCTATATATATATATATAATTCGAAACCTTAGCTCAGTCGGTAGCGTATCTGTCTATTGAGCTAAGTGTCCCGGGTTCGACTCACGGCATGGCCAAACAAATTATCGTTGGTTTATCTTTTCACGGTGATGAATTAATGGCCGGGGGACTGGATGTTGTGACTGTCCTAGTTTAAGTTATATTATAATTTATATGACTAGCAAGCAGGTAATGGAAAATATATGACTTTAATAAAAAATTGACTCAGTCCATAGGCTGGAAACAGTAATGAATGTAAAAAATAAAAATAAATACTTTATAACATAATTTAAAAGTTGACATTTTACACTGAAAAGTCCAAAAATTCAGATATTTCAGTTGATATTAATTAAGAGATAAATGTCCAGAAACGAATGGTGGTATAGGAAAGTAGAGTGAATATTTGTGAATAATTATTTTCATTTTTTTTACTTATTTGAGGTATTTAATGTGCACTTTCTGAATCAACTGATTTATCAACACAGGAAAATTTCTATGAGCTAGAGTGAAAAGGCTCCATCAATTTTGCCAGGAAAGGTATTTTCACATACCCTCCAAGGTTCGTTTAAATACCACAATCGACATGGGACCCAATTAGCTTTACTTCCCCTCCGAAGTAAGTTGTGCTACGGATTTTTATGGCTAAAGAAAATTCCATTGACCTCAACTGTGTTTGAACCCACGAACATTGATTGGGTCCTGGGGGCAATTTGTAATTTGTAGGCTACTCTCTTCCACCCTGTTTGTTCTCCTACTATCGGACAGCTACACCCAGTAGATTTATAAACCCACTTGTTTTCTAGACGTTTAGGAATTTTCTCTAAACATCAACTATTCCAGCGCCTTAATGTAATTAAATGCGTGCTTATGGACCCGACGATTAGTGGACAAGCATCAAGGGGGGGGGGGGGGGGGTTAGAAGGAAAGTTGTCTCTATGGCGACAAGCAAGGATAATGGATATGATAATGATAAATGTCCCGGGACCAGTTCCTGGGCGAGATAGAATAAACTTACATTGAAATTCAGTTTGCGTGGGCCATGAGACTATTACAATAGTAATAATAAAATATATTAATATAAAATGGAAAGCGAGAGAGAAAGAGATAATATATATATGAAAAAAAAAACTAGAAGGATATACCGTGTCGCTACAGCTAAAAACCTCCTGCCACACACCTGCTCAAGATTCCCACGGTACGTCTTCGGGAACTTTCGTCAGCGTTCGGCAACTGTCGGCTGCTCTCTCTCTCTCTTTCCACCCATCGGTCTCCCAGCGTGGGTGTTTATTAGGATAAAGAAGAGGTCCTGATAGTTTAAGGGGGGTGAGAAGATTTTTTTTTAAAATTTATTATTACTATTAATATTTTTTCTCCCCCCCAACGTTGTATTGCTTCGGTATAAAGATTGTTTTTAGGGGAGAGAGTTCAGGGGGGGGGTTGAAAGGGGGAAACATCTGCTGCTGCCATCTATCAGCTGCCAACTACAACGAGATTCTTTTGTAAAAGGGAGTTGGGGGTGGGTTCGTGGGGAAGGAAGATTTGAAACGTCGGGGGGGGGGGGGGGGCCTTGTTGACCGTTTGGACAAGATTGTTTAAATTCTTTATCAAATTTTATGTGTGATCATTTCTAAACATCTTGAGCTTAGGCTTATTTCCACTTTGGGGACTAATTTAATTATTGTGATGGTTAAAAAAATTTTTTTTTTCAACGAACAAAATAGCGATACGGTTGAAAAAGATTACACGGAATGTGCATTTTAATTTGATCTAGAGCTGTAATTTTAATTAGGAGGATACCTTTATAAAATAGAAACTTTGCGGCCAATTTTGATTACATTTTACTATTTTACTACTGTTATTATCGGGGAATGCCAGGCCACCACCGTGGTTTGGATTCCACGTTAAACTGTAGGTCCTTCATTTCATCTCACTATCACCCTACCATTACACATTAGCGTAAGTGCGTACAACCCGAATGGGTGGTAAGACGCGGTGCTAATAGTAATAATAATAATAATAATAATAATAATAATAATAATAATAATAATAATAATAATAGTGTAGACAAAGTAAGTCTAGCTATAATTTATAATATTATATAATTGGTTAAACATAACACTTATTGGATTTTACATTGCTGCCAGTTTCAATCGGAATCTCTGAAAATTGGTCCAAAAGTTACTTACCCGGTACAGTCCCCCCCATATTTCAATGTTTGCCCCCCTCCCCACCACCTAATTAAAATGCTGACATTTATATTATGGTCTTAGCCCCTCCTTCACTTAGTGTTTTATATGCACCAGTCGAATGCTGGTGCATTCACGTTAAGAGTACTTTTACTGCTCCAAGCTAAGCTTAACTGGGCGTTGACGTGTAACTTAAAAATGTCGAGAAGATTTAAAATGAATCAATTTATATTCAGTGGCTGTTCAATTTGAAAAATATTTTCATCAATGAATAAACTTCTAAGAAGATTGTTCACTATTCTAGATTGAAAGGACGCTACAATTTCTGGCCATCTTATCAAATTTAATCAATACGGTAAATAATGGTCCCATAAAATATTTATGGTAGTGAATGAAAATTCATGTATATCTACTCTTAGTTCTATATAAATAAAGTTTAATGTGTATTAACGCTAGAACTCTTAAACTAAAATAAAAACCTTAGAAAGTTTGAAACTCGGCTTACGTAAGAGCACCTTGGACTTTTTTTTTCAATGTTTACAATTATTACCAGTCTGATACCTTAAGCCAAATGAACAACGAAACTTTTTTATATATCAATTTTTGTATTTGTTTTCTATTCAACTTGATCCCTATGGAACTTTAAATCTAAAGAGAAATTAATCAATGGTTCTTGATTGCCAAACTCTTCCTTCAACCTCTGACAAGACGTGTATTAATCACAATTTGTGAATGTGTGGAATGTTAGGGCTCCGCCGTGGTTCGGATCCCACGTTAAACTGTAGGTCCTTCATTTCATCTCACAATCACCCTACCATTACACATTAGCGTAAATGCGTATAACCCGAATGGGTAGTAAGACGCGATGATGATAGTAATAATATAATAATAATAATAATCAATGGTTCGGTGCACAACGCAGTCTTTCTTGCTTTTTTACCTAAAAATGGAGATATTTACTCAAGTCGCAGAGAGTCGAACCGGAACCAGAACCTATAAAAAAAATTAGCAGCTGTTATTTTTAAAGAGCCATAAAAGGAACCTTAAAATAAATTACTTAAAAACCAGAACCGGATTGGAATCGATATATATGTTTAGGTTCATGAAGGGTTTTTTTCATTGGTTCTTAAAGGTCCTAATTTTTTTTAAAAATCTTATAATTGCATGTTTCTTTAACTTTATTCTATTTTGAAACACTTGAGTTTTCCTTTTCTAGGGATTTTTTTTTTTTGTCAAATTATTATGTATTTGATAGAAACGGAACGAATAACAAATTCTATTCTTCTCTAACTTGGAACAATACCGGAACATTAAAATGTTTGATTGGAGAACCACAAGTAACGTAATCGAGTGTGGTAATTCTTAAAAATATAATTTTTTTGCTGGGGGGAGGGGTTGAGGACGTGACCCCATAGAGCAGGGGTCTACAACCCTATGGCACCCACCGAGCCTTTTACGTCTGCCTGCCACTTTTTGACCACAGCTGAAATATCTTGACTAAATAATTTTAATATGTCACTTTTCCGACAAAAATCAAGTTTGTGCTTATCTCTAGGTTTGCTGTTCTCAAGAAGTTGGTGATTGAAAGCCCCCCCCCCCCCTTTCCAATCCTCCCTCTCATTCCTCTTTCTTCTCCGGCTCATTTTCTAAGTGTACTTTAATACTTGGAACTATCATTATACTCACTAATTGCATGCTAATACTTCCTTTGTAAATATCTTGACATGGATCTACCCAGTTTTGTCGCTTGAATAAACACAGAATAAATTATATATTTTAAAAATGTAGCCAAGCACCAAAATGGTGGTGGGTAATTAAATAATTCCTTAACTGTTTTTATTTGTTTCTTGTTAAAACCGTAAATAAAGCAGTATTTTTAAAAAAAAAAATTGTGGTAAATTTTTATTGAAAAAGTGATTGGTGCCCACCGCACTAACGTTAGTTTAGAATGTGCTCTAAGGTAAAAAAAAAAAAAGTTGGGGACCTTTGCTATAGAGGATTCAACACCCCGCAATCATGTAACTATAGAATTATAGGCTTATGTTTAGCCTATAGAGTGTGCCATTTCTATGAGATCAACCAAAACTTTAAAAAAAAATCCCTCTAATTTATCAGAAACATGGATACAAATAATCTAACGTTACCACCTGTTTTGAAAAACTATAAGGAACAAACCATCTTCGGTGGCCGCATGGTATAAAGCGCTACTGTCGCAGTAGACTGTACTACAGTAGCCCCGTGGCTTCTTTGGTGCTGACTGACAGCTGATTTCTGACAGTCACATTAAGGTATATACCTAAATTTTGACTGTCAGAAGTGATAGCTGCTAAACACATGTTTTTGCAGATCATATGGTTTGGCGTAGGGATACATAATTTGGTCTGGTAACTTTTCAAAGTCGTCAGCTGTCAGCTATGAGCTGTCACTCAGCACCAAAGAAGCCATGGGTCTACTGTACCAATGAAGAAGAGATCGTGGTGTATTGAGGTGTTTTTTCCCTAAATAGTTTTCCACTCTCCCTTCACGCAAATGTGGATACACTTCCCTCTTACATTCATAATACATGAGCGTATAAACCGAACGGTAGTAAGACAAGGTGCTAAAAAAACAAAAACCACTAGAAACGGACTTCAAGCAAAATACGCGCCTGTTGGAGACAGACTTATATCCCTGGTAAATACATCAAGAGTTTGACACCACAAAATACTTTAATATCTATTCTAAAATAATATGTAAGTATGTTTAGGGGAGAGGGGATCCTTGACCCTAGAACTATCCCTTCCCTTCCAGTAGCTCATCATATTATCCATCAGGTGCCAGAGTTTCCTTGTCTTGTCACCTACGCGGTTGAGTGGCCAAGTTCACCAGCATTGTATAACTCCTTGTTTAATTACATACCACTCTACCGGCTCTCTACCACAGCCCTGCACAGTGGTTACTGGACCAACACGGTCTTGAGGACTCTGTTCCCGTTATTACCAGCCCTTGGACTGAATTACAGGTCTAGAGGACCCTAGTTCCATTATTACCATCCCTGGGTCCAAGCTACAGATCTAAAAGACCCTGTTCCGTTATTACCGCCTCTTGGTCTGAGTTACATGTCTAGAGGACCCTAGTTCAGTTCTTACCGTCCCTTGGTCTGAATTACATGTCTAGAGGACCCTGGCTCCGTTCTTACCATCCCTCGGTCTGAGTTACATGTCTAGAGAACCCTGGTTACATTCTAACCGTCCGTTGGTCTGAGTTACATGTCTAGAGGAGCCTGGTTACATTTTTACCGTCCGTTGGTCTGAGTTACATGTCTAGAGGACCCTAGTTCCATTCTTACCGTCTCTTGGTCTGAGTTACATGTCTAGAGGACCCTAGTTCCATTCTTACCGTCTCTTGGTCTGAGTTACATGTCTAGAGGACCCTAGTTCCATTCTTACCGTCTCTTGGTCTGAGTTACATGTCTAGAGGACCCTAGTTCAGTTCTTACCGTCTCTTGGTCTGAGTTACATGTCTAGAGGACCCTAGTTCCATTCTTACCGTCTCTTGATCTGAGTTACATGTCTAGATGACCCTAGTTCCATTCTTACCGTCTCTTGGTCTGAGTTACATGTCTAGAGGACCCTAGTTCCATTCTTACCGTCTCTTGGTCCTGAGTGTTACATGTCTAGAGAGGACCCTAGTTCAGTTCTTACCGTCCCTTGGTCTGAGTTATGGACCAGGAGATCCCTGGTTCCGTTCTGACTGCCCTTAACCACCATTCAACAAATATTAAGATTAAAAAAACCCTTATAAAGTAAGAATCTCTCAAAACACTTTGCTTAACATTGCATCGCAGTGATTTGCCGGTTAAATCATTTTACACCCATAGAAGTTCTTAAAAGTTAATCAACGTGTTGTTAATTATTTCGGCCTCTTAATTAGAGTAAGCCTGTCTGACTCTTTGGCAAATATGTGTCTGTGTAAATAGTTATATAATTAACGCTATTTTTAATAAATGTATAACAACGTGAAGTTAATCAAGTCTTGTGGTCTTCTTCTTCATAGGCCTTTGATCTGTTCCATTCCAAGGGCTCTTAAGGCTGCCCTCCCATCTTATCCTCCTTGGAGGTATTTATTCTCTTGCTATTTTGACAGCTCTGTCTTCTTGCGTCCTGTCAATATGTTGGTTCCATTCTCTCTTACGTGAAGCTGTCCATTCAGGGATGAGGTTGATTTCACAAGATTCTCTTATGTTCTCATTTCATTCTCTGCCTAGTAGCGATTTATTGGTGATTTTTGGGTGACCTGGTGGTCTAGAGGTAAGGTGTCAGACTTCTGTGCTAGAGGTCCGGGGTTCAATCCTAGGTCCCGGCACAGATTTATCTGATTACCAAACCCTTCCTTCACCTTTGACAAGACGTGTATTAATCCTAACTTGTGAATGTGTGGAATTCCAGGCCTCCACCGTTGTTCGGATCCCACGTTAAACTGTAGGTCCTTCATTTCATCTCACAATCACCCTACCATCACACGTTTGCGTCAGTGCGTGTAACCCGAACGGGTAGTAAGACGTGGTGCTAAAAAATAAATAAAATTATTTGTCCCAATCTAGTCAAGTCAACGAATGATTCGATGTGAAATCTTTTGACTGATGTGATTTGACTAGACTGAAGTTGACTCAATTGGACTGGGTTGGTGTGAAATTAGTCTTCTTCAAATTTCCCTGCACTAATAATGTTTTTTTCTAAGTTTAAGAAACCTTCAGTCAACGCAACGACCCGTCGCTTCAAGGTACGGTTAGTAAAATGGTGTGACCTGTAGTTTATTTATGTTAGCGTATGTCACCAGGATTTTTCAGAAATACAGTAGCCACATGACTTCTTTGGTGCTGACGACAGCTCACAGCTAAAAGCTTTGAAACGTTATCAGACCAAATTATGTATCCCTACGCCGAACCATATAATCTGCAAAAATGGGTTTAGCAACTGTCACTTCTGACAGTCAAAATGTAGGTATATACCTAAATGTTAACTGTCAGAAGTCATCTGTGAGCTGTCAGTCAGCACCAAAGAAGCCATGGGACTACTGTAGACATTTCCTGGTCGTCTCTTGACAGTTGCGGATATTATATATTCAATAACACGTCTTACTACCCGTTCGGGTTATACGCATATGTAATACTTATACTAATGGCTTAGAAATTATGAAGCTGTAATTGAGATGAAGTGCACCCACATTTGCGTAGAAGTAGAGTAGAAAACCATTTAAGAAAAAATCTTCTCAGTACACCCAACAGTCTAGTCTAACACGAGAGTAGCGCGTTAGAGCACGCGGCCACCGAGGTGGGTTATGGCGGATATGTAACTCGTCTTGTGAGGTTGGGGTGCCATTAAGTACTTCGTCTCGATGAAATGATGATGATGATGATGATGATGATATTGATTACGTGGTGCCAGTATAAGTCTTAAACCAAAACATAATTATTAATAATAATAATATTTAGCACCGCGTCTTACTACCCGTTCGGGTTATACGCATTAAGTACTAATTACGCTAATGGATTAGGAATTGGGAAGGTTGAATTAGAGGAAGTGAACCCGCATTTGCGTGGAGGGAGAGTGGAAAACCATTTAGGAAAAACCCCGCCAGTTCACCCGACCGAGATTCGAACCTCGATCTCCCCGTCCTCAGCAGAAATTACCTAATTAACCAGACCGTCGCAATCACTAGGAAAATTACTCCTCCTCCTCGACAGAAATACGTATGGTATCGTCGGTATATTTTTTTTTAACGTACCCTCCATGATTCTTTTTTTTTACATATCCACAATCGATATGGGACTAACGGCTTTATTTCCCCTCCAAAGGAAGTTGTGCTACAGATTTCTATCATTCAAGAAAAATCTATCGACCCCGGCTGTGTTTGAACCCACGAATATCGGGTTCTGAGGAGAGTACTTTACTACAAGACCACCGAGGTTGACTCCTAGATCTAATTTCACGTATTCATACGCCAAGTCTTATTATCTGACGCTCTCAATTTTTAAATAGATATTATCAATACCTATAAAATAACACTAATAAAATAGTTATCAATTTTTTTAAAAGCAAAAAAAATATATTTTCTAAAAGGCCCTTTTTTTATATAAAAATGTGTGACGTAAACACGGACGTATAGTAAAAGACGTGGAGTTTTGTGAGAATGGGCAAGGAGGGACTTAGGAGTGGAAGGTAGAATAGGGAAGAGATGAAAATGATTTTTAAAAAAACAACCGTGAGGTGCTCTTATCACGTCGATCATAAAGAGAGAGAGAGAGAAAAAAAAAGAGATAGAAGACTCCCAATAGGATGTAAGCCGTTGTTCCACGTGGACTCATCAATGATTTTTGAAAGATAGTTATAGAGAAGGGATCTGAGGGGGTATGAAGAGAGGTGGGGGGGGGGGTAATCTGGCTTGCGCAGCACGGTAGCCCCCGTCGCGTCACACGCCACGCACTCGCGCGCACACACACATACACACACACACACACACACCCAAAAGGAACTGACAAGACGCACCTGCCATTCTTTCCCACGGTACCTTCTCGTTAGACCTGCTTACAGGTGTCTTTCTCCCTTACCTCTCTAGCGCTCTCTCACTCTCTAGCTGACGGTCACAATGTCTCCTCCCCCCCCCCCCCACCTACCCTCCTTCTTAACCTGATTCCTCTATCTATCTCTTGACATTACATCATATTATATATATTTTTTATAAAAAACAGAAAGAGGGTGACGACTTCAGACGATGTATAAAAATGACTAATATGTATCATACAAAAAAAAATATTATTATTATTATTATTATAGCACCGCGTCTTACTACCCGTTCGGGTTATACGCACTTACGCTAATGTGTAATGGTAGGGAGATTGTGAGATGAAATGGAGGACCTACAGTTTAACGTGTGATCCGAACCACGGTGGAGGCCTGGCATTCCCCACATTCACAAGATGTCTTGTCAGAGGTGAAGGAAGGGTTTGGAAATCAGATAAATCTGTGCCGGGACCGAGGATTGAACCCGGCCGCCAGCACAGAAGTCTGACACCTTACCCCTAGACCACCTGGTCACCTAAAAAAAAAAAAAAAAGAAAGAAAAAGTTAAACCCCTTTTATATTTATTATCTCAGCCGCATCGGTGTACACGTTGTACCAAACGTCAGGCTCGTCTAAAGGGATCATGGTTCAAATCTTGTACTGGGAGTGTTTCTCACTCTACATTCCTCGTAAACGCAGGTACATTTAATCTAAATCTTATCTTCCTCATACCTATACTATTAGTGTAAATTATATGGATAGTTTGGATGGGTAGTAGGATTTAATACTCAAAATAAAAAAAAACATAAGTTTTTAAATCTAGACTATATAAAAGAAAATGTTACTTTATTAGCACTCTGTAGTTATTTTAACGATTTTTCTTTTATCGTTTCTTTATTTTAGCCTTCGGCATTTCAAGCAATTAAAACGAGTTATAAACCCCCTTCCACCTCCCCCTCCCCACCACCTTTTTGTTTTTGTCGAGTTGTCACAGAAAGAACGAACGGGTTGAATCAAACTGGCTTTATTTATAGGTGTACAATTTTATTTTAGGTAATTTAACTTGCATTTTTTAACCTACTGATTATATCAGTATACGACTTCTGAATTAAATATAGAACAGACACAACACCTTGCCCCCCGGCCTTTAATCCAGCACTGTGAAAGGAGAAACCCACATCTCACTAAATACAAATTATTAGGCCAAACCAGGAATCAAACCCGAGACATTTTACTCACTAAGAAGACAAAGTATCGACTTAGCTAAAGTATCGGATAGTAAAATTATTATGATAATGTTAAGGTTTGTTGGAAAGATTAGCCTAATATTATTTAGAATTGTCAAAAGTTATTAAACTATCCTTAATTTTAGAAATTGAACTAAAATAAATATTTTCCCACTCGCTTCAGTGTCCAAATAGTATAGGGCGTCACTCACGTGTTGGACTGACCTACTGATGCCGGGGAGATCGGAGTTTGAATTCAGGTCGGGTCTAATGAAAGTAATTTTTCCTAAAAAAAATTTCTACTTGGCCTCCATGGAAATGCGGGTACACTTTATTTAAATTAAATCTTCTTCATCCATAATACTTAAGTATAACTATGCTTAAGCCAGAGCGGGTAATAAGATGGGTGCAAAAATTAAAGTATTGGCGTGATTATTTTTTTTAACACCCGGTCTTAACACTCGTTCGTGACTTAGGTACTAATTACGCAAATGGTTTCATGGATTAGGAAATTTATTATTATTATTAGCACCGCGTCTTACTACCCGTTCGGGTTATACGCACTTACGCTAATGCTATTATTATATTACTATTATTATTATTAGCCCGCGTCTTACTACCGTTCGGTTGTAGCACTTACGCTAATGCTTATTATTATTATTATTATTATTATTATTATTATTATTATTATTATTACTAGCCCCGCGTCTTACTACCCGTTCGGGTTATACGCACTTACACTAATGTATAATGGTAGAGTGATTGTGAGATGAAATGTAGGACCTACAGCTTAACGTGGGATCCGAACCACGGTGGAGGCCTGGCATTCCCCACATTTACAAGTTTTGATTAATACACGTCTTGTCAGAGGTGAAGGAAGAGATTGGTAATCAGATAAATCTGTGCCGGGACCGAGGATTGAACCCCAGGAAATTTATTATATTTAGAGGAAGTTTTTTTTTTTTGCATTAGCGTCGAGTGTGAGTGGAAAACCAATTTGGGAAAAAAATCCACCACACCCGCCCAAGACTCGAACCTTTATCTCCCCGTAATCGGCGGTCTAGTCTACCGCGAGAGTAGCGTGTTAGACCATGCAGGCCCCGAAGCGAGTGCAAAAAGTGATTGCATCGAAACAAGTTATCGCAATGACCGCATATCGTCTGCAAAAACCACTTGCAATTATGTATGGTGGAGGGAGGGGGAATAAAGAAACTAAAATAAAAATAACAAGTACTTGAAAAAATTTCTGCCGCCATTGAAAAAATAATAAAAGGCACAGGGTATTGAAAAGCCCATAAACTTTTTTTTCGTCGACTAACCGGTTTTTATATCGGAAAAATAAAATAAAATTTATAGCACGTTTGCAAGCTATAATTTAAAAGAGGTTCGCACAGACTACATTTTATGCACTTTTGGAGAGTTTTTTTTTTAGTGGACAGGTTATAGGGCAGTTTAATTGATAGTAATGTTGCATATATTTTTTTAGGATTTAAAACAGAAATAACAGTGAAAAAAAAGGAACTGGTAATCTTAGCACCTGGCTTTAACTGACCTTGCTTTCTTTAAATTGTACAACAACTAGGTACTTCGAGAGTAAAATAATTCAATGTAAGGCCTTCGTTAAGATAAAAATAAAAATAGTTTTTAACTTTAATACATAATGAGTATGTAGCACGAATACGTATATATTTCTGTATATATTAGAACGCCGTGACTATATAATTTAAATCTAAAAAAAAAAAAGTGTTTTAAATTAAAGCATGTTTGTGTCTATCATGATTGATTATGATTTGCACGTGAAGTACAGGACTAATTATAGTCTTATTAAGCTCAGGGCCTGGACTTTGATGACATAAAAATGATCAAAAAATGACATAAAAAATTACTTCAAATTTAGAAGAAGAAAAAAAAATTATCTAAAGATTTAAACAAAAACTCGTAATTTAACGTACACGATTAAATCAAACACGCACTTTACAAATGGAAACTAAAAAATATCCATATAAAGAAAATTCTTTAACAACTGAAATCTTCTTCCATTGCTAAATATAACACCGATATACATACAACAACATTATATCTGCTTCAGAAATAATATATACCCCTTCACAACGCAAACCTCTCTAGCTTAGTTGTAGTTTCCCCAGGAATGTTTATTTTACGAATATACAAGCAAAGAGGATACAAAGTTCATTGTCTACATTAGCTTCTCATTCAGACAAGCATGTTTATAAAATTTATATTTGAGTATTTATACATTTATAAAATTAAAATAGTACAGTACTTAGTTAAAAAATATACTTACTCAACTTAAACGTCTAAAACTTATTCAAAAATGCCTACAAATGACTCGAAAATTCCTAAATATGACCTAAAAAAAAGGACTAAAACCAAGATAATATGACCTTAATACTCAAAATGACAAAAAATGACAAACAAAAAATGTCTCCGGGATCATGAACATAATTAAGTACCTACACTGTATTGTACGTGAAAAAAAAAATAGAAGAGATTACCTGTCATATAAATCAGAGCTCTACGTTAATAAATTTTCTACAGATGATTGATTATTTGGGCTTGTTTTTCGGGCTTAGCGGTTAGAAGGGTTGATCCTAATCCTAAACTACTCTGGTTCAATTCGGGAAACTATTGGTATATATATATTTGTATGACCTCGTCCTGCTGTCCAATTTGTAGTCTAATCTTTTCGAATACATTAGTTTGTAGGTCGTATGCTAAGATCATCAGTGTTTTTATAAATCTCAAGTTAAATAAACAAATAAAAAAAATTGATTTTCTTAATCTGAATGTAGTTTTTTTTTAGTTACTGACAGCTATCAAAAGCTTTTTATTGCAAACATTGATTGAAAGTCACTAATGTGAAAATAATAACTATTTTATTAGTATTACTATGTTATCAATTAAAAGTGATAATAAACAATTGTAATAATACTTACCAAAGGATTAATGTATATTGGAATTTTCGTAACTAATTGAAATAAATATAGTTAAAGCAACCCTTTTTTTCATATAAATCGTTGAATATTTCTTCCCTACATCGATTTAATGCAATACATTTTTTTTTTACCAAGATCAATCCAGGTAATTTCTTTTAGCACCGCGTCTTACTACCCGTTCGGGTTGTACACCCAAGTAGCCTAATTACACTAATGGTTTAGAGAGTAGTGAGGTTTAATTGATAGGAAGTGCACCCGAGTTTTCGTGGAAGGAGAGTGGAAAACAATTTTTTTTTAAACCACTCTTAGTGCACCCGACCGTGATCGAACCCCAATCTCCCCATCTTCATCAGTCTAGACCAACACGAGAGTAGCGCGTTACACCACGTGGTCACCAAAGCGGGCCACAGAATTTACTAAAGCCACAAAAGCCTTAAGAAAACTAATTATTTCCTAAAAAGCTTCACTAAAAAAAATGTTACCAATACATTTTCAATCCTCGGTCCCGGCACAGATTTATCTGATTACCAAACCCTTCCTTCACCCCTGACAAGACATCTTGTGAATGTGGGGAATGCCAGACCTCCACCGTGGTTCGGATCCCACGTTAAACTGTAGGTCCTCAATTTTCATCTCACAATCACCCTACCATTACACATTAGTTTAAGTGCGTACAACCCGAACGGTTAGTAAGACACGGTGCTAATGATAATGATAATAATAATAATACTTTTAAATTAATAAAGTTTGTATATATAATATAGACATGGACCTCCCCCCCCCCCCCCTCAACGTGGGAGGATCCAGCAACTTCCAAAAGAGGTCTTGAACCCTCCCCGCCCTTTCCACGCCCTTTATTCAAAGGCCTATGGATCGATCATTCCTAGGACCCGACTGCCCTCTTGCGATGATAAACTTCTCCATCCCACTGAGATTCGCGCCATCCTCTGTTGCCTACAGCCTCTCGCCTGCCATCTGTTGGTCGCTCTTTCGAACTAACGATCAGTAACTCGACAGGTCTGGTATAAGATCATGGCCATTACCAGTGGCGACTCGTAGCTAAAATTAGTGGGGTTGCTGCTCCAGAAAATGTTTAGCCTTTGTTTTAAAATTGTGTAAAAGGAAAAAAAAACACGTATAAAACGAAAAATGTATTTAGGAACTTGATAAAATCTTAACAAAAAAGACTTTTTTACTTACTTTAACTTAAATTGTTACAGTTCAAGCTTGATCTATTCATTTAAAACTGAAATCTATTCTTCTTGTTTCAATTTGCGCAAAAAGTTCAATAATTTTCTCCTTGATCTCTGGATGACAATTGAGGAAATTATTCTCATTGACCATGTTTAATAAAGTGTATTTTATTATTATTATTATTATTAGCACCGCGTCTTACTACCCGTTCGGGTTATACGCACTTACGCTAATGTATAATGGTAGGGTGATTGTGAGATGAAATGGAGGACCTACAGTTTAACGTGGGATCCGAACCACGGTGGAGGCCTGGCATTCCACACATTCACAAGTTGTGATTAATACACGTCTTGTCAGAGGTGAAGGAAGAGTTTGGTAATCAGATAAATCTGTGCCGGGAATGAGGTTTGAACCCCGGACCTCCAGCACAGAAGTCTGACACCTTACCCCTAGACCACCAGGTCACCGAAAGTGCCATTTAATACCTTTTAATACAGGCATAGTATTTACTCGGAAGAGAGCAAATACTTATCTTTTTCTAGTGTATAATAAAGTGTTTTATGAATATTTTATCGTATTTCGAAATATTTAACCGAATAAAATATTTTTATTCACTGCATGGGTGCATCATTGTAAAAGACCTGTTTCCGTCATGTTCGACCGCATGATGGTTTTAATTTTTCGGTCGCCATTTTGAAGCTATTTTCGTTAGACCTTTTGTGAAAGTGATGTGAATATTAATTTTTTTAAAGTGGCCTACCCAAATGACAGTTATTCAACAACTGTTGATATCACTATGTGTAGATAATCTTACTAAACATATCTTACTGAAGTATCATTTAATTTATATTAACCCCCCAAAAAAAGCTTTTTGTCATTGAAATAGCCTTAACTTGTGTCCCTTTTAAACCCATAGAAGAGTAAATTTTAATTTAAAAAATATCTGAACTTTATCTTCAAACGCATCGAAGTAGTAAAGTACACTTCAGAATATTCCTTTGTAAAAACTTTTTTTTTGCACCACATCTTACTACCCGCTTGGGTAATAAGCTTATGCACTGATTATTCTAATAGTTTTAGGGATGAAAAGGTTATATTCGTAGGAAGTGTAACCACATTTGTGTGGAGGGAGAGTGAAAAATCGTTTATGAAAATATCTCAGTACACTAGAACGAGATTAGAACCTCAATCTACCAGTCATCGGTAGTCTAGTCTAACACGAGAGTAGCGCGTTAGACCACGTGGTCACCAAATCGATAAAAACCTTATTAGAGTTGTTTTCTTCACATAATGATATCAACACTTGTTGAATATCTGTCATAAACATAGCGGCATTTGATGATAAGCTTTTTAAATATATTCTTTTTATTTAGCACCGCGTCTTACTACCCGTTCGGGTTATACGCTTTAAGTAGGGTCTACTAATTACGCTAATGGACTAGGAATTGGGAAGGTTGAATTAGAGGAAGTGAACCCGCATTTGCGTGGAGGGAGAGTGGAAAACTATTTAGGAAAAAACTACCCCCAGTTCACCCGACCGAGATTCGAACCTCGATCTCCCCGTCCTCAGCAGTTAAGCTCAACACGACTAGCGCGTTAGCCAACTACGCCACCGACGCGGGTAAATTTTTAAATGAAGAGTAGAAGTTGCCATAAAATTCCAGGACACCCTTGACAGATATTCAAGAACATGAGACACACCCAAGAAACCCTTTTCCTCACACCCCAACCTTTCCTAAAACCACCAAAACCAATTTGTTGAATTTGTTGGATCCTTTCTGGCCAGTTTGATGCGTAAGAACATCGCGTGATGAACAATCAATCGCTCGGAATCGAATCAAGGACCTTTCTGTACCGTGGAACGATCACGTGGTCAGAAGGTCCATCGTTTTCAGACTTGTTATGATGATGGGTAAGGGGAAGAGTATTTGGGGAGAGTAAGGGGAATCATGTTTTCCTTGAAACAAATGACCAGATGTATTTGAAATAAAGTGAAGGAAAGAATCAAGACATGTTCAACCCCCTACTATCCCCCTTCAACCCTTCGTCCACCAAGACCCAATCACCCTCTCTTCCTCCTAAATACCACCATCTTCAGGGCGGGGCTTGTACTATTTGTACCGGCTACCTGATAGGCGGGAAGTTAACCAATAAGGTGTGTTTAGAGGCGGAGCTTAAGGCTATTCGACAAGAAAAACCTCTTTGAGAATGAGAACAACGTTTAAAGGCTATAATGTTTCGGTAATTGTTTGGTAATTTAAACATAGGGTGAAAAGCGGGTGGTGAGGGGGTGGTAAAAGGAGGGCAAATGGTGGTGGCAAGAGGGAGTAAGTGGGGGTGGCTATAGGGGGTAAGTGGTGGTGGTGGTAAAATGGGTAAAGTGGCAGTGGCTATAGGGGGTAAGTTGTGGTGACTAGAGGGGGCAAGTGGTGGGGGTAAGATGGGCAAAGTGGCAGTGGCTATAGGGGGTAAGTGGTGGTGACTAGAGGGGGTAAGTTGTGGTGACTAGAGGGGGCAAGTGGCGGTGGTAAGATGGGTAAAGTGGCAGTGGCTATAGGGGGTAAGTGGTGGTGGTAAGATGTGTAAAGTCGCAGTGGCTATAGGGGGTAAGTGGTGTTGGTTAGAGGGGGCAAGTGGTGGTGGTAAGATGTGTAAAGTGGCAGTGGCTATAGGGGGTAAGTTGTGGTGACTAGAGGGTGCAAGTGGCGGTGGTAAGAAGGGTAAAGTGGCGGTGGTTATAGGGGGTAAGTGCTGGTGACTAGAGGGGGCAAGTGGTGGTGGTAAGATGGGCAAAGTGGCAGGAGCTATAGGGGGTAAGTTGTGGTGACTAGAGGGGGCAAGTGGCGGTGGTAAGATGGGTAAAGTGGCAGTGGCTATAGGGGGTAAGTTGTGGTGACTAGAGGGGGCAAGTGGCGGTGGTAAGATGGGTAAAGTAGCAGTGGCTATAGGGGGTAAGTTGTGGTGACTAGAGGGGGCAAGTGGTGGTGGTAAGATGGGTAAAGTGGCAGTGGCTAAAGGGGGTAAGTTGTGGTGACTAGAGGGGGTAAGTGGCGGTGGTAAGATGGGTAAAGTGGCAGTGGCTATAAGGGGTAAGTGGTGGTGGTAAGATGGGTAAAGTGGCAGTTGCTATAGGGGGTAAGTGGTGGTGGTAAGATGGGTAAAGTGGCAGTGGCTATAGGGGGTAAGTTGTGGTGACTAGAGGGGGCAAGTGGCGGTGGTAAGAAGTGGAAAGTGGTGGTGGCTATAGGGGGTAAGCGGTGGTGACTAGAGGGGGTAAGCGGTGGTTTATTTACCAAGATTCGCACAATTATAGTACATAGCACTAGAAAGAACCTTAACCTACATAGTCGGGTTTTTGATTATTTGTTTTCTGATTTAATTATTCAAAAAAAAACATCTCCACTAAAATAATCTTGACGTCAACAAGACTTAGGAAGCTGACATTTTGCAGACAGTCAGCTAATAAGGTTGCAGGAATAGGCTACTTGGTACGTTAATTGTCAATAGTCAATTCTTTCATCAGGTTAAGTAGATACTATTTTAGCACAATTTCACCCTTTTGTTTTGTTTTATTGGTTTTGATGAGTCTTGCTTTTTTTTTATCGTTTAACTTAACTATGTTCAATAAACACGCAAAATTGATATACGCTTTAGAAAAGTAATATGTTATAAAAACTGCAGTACTCATGAGGTATAAGATAATACATCTTATAATAATATTATATTTTTTACACTTTACTTTTTATATACTTTTTAATATTCGATCTAAATTAGTAAGATATGTAAAACTCGATTCATGAAGGAAATTAAAATATTTTGATATTTTGATAAAATAAATGGTACGAAACTCCACACGGACTTTCTCACTTTATTGTTTGAAAATCGAGATATTTACTCAAAACTCGTAATATATGTGAAACGAAATAATATACACTATCAAACCCAAGCATAAATTGCACTATGCTTATGTAAAACTTTTTTTTAGTACCGGTTTTAAATTTTATAATTTTGTTTTTAAAGAGTTAATGTCCTCATTTGTATGTTTGGACCGATAAAAAGATCAATGTTGGGTCCACAAGGGTCAACACTTCGTATTAAAATTTCAACTACCGGTTAAAATTTTCGACATTTTATTAGGTGTTGCAAATCTTCATGCCATCGCGTTTCTATTAAATTCCTCATTTATAAATTTTGACCAATAAAAAAATGTAAATATCGACTAATGAGTCTAAAATGGAGATAAATTACTGTTGTATAAACATTTCTCCTAAGGAAAAATAACATAAACTTTTTGAGAGACTTCCTTATATTTAATTACTCTATGGCATTGGAGAATTATTGCATTGAAACTTAATTAGTATCGCTTTACAACTGACGCTCATAAGATTGTATTAATATATTTGCCAATATCTCAGAAACTGTTGGATTTATAAAACGACGATTCGTCCGCGCGGGTGCGGTGCGGCTTCATGTAGCCGGTACTAGTCTATAATTGTACTGTACCGACATTGATGGGTGCAACGACCAAGGCGTTAGTCTTATTCGGTCCATTTTGCCTCTGATGAGGAGAACAAGGCCAGAACCCCTGTCGGGTGTACTGAAGGTAGTATTTTCTTAAAAATTTTCTCTACCCTCTTTTCGTGCAAATGCAGGTACATTTCCTAATGATTTCAACTTTACTCATCTCCACCCCATTAGTGTGTTAATATGAGTACAGCCACGGACAGGTATAGTCCAAATTTTATATAAAGTGCCTTAGTTGACAGCTAGAAAAGTTAGACTTACTATCATGTGTTAATACGTCAAGTCGTGTGATCTGCAGCTGTCACTTTTGATATACATTATTGATACCTATAAAATAACCATAATATACGCTAAAATGTTATTAATGTTGACAGTAAAAAAAAGATATTGGTATTTTTTATGAAAATTGGACTGGATTAGGGTGGGAGTGTAGGGGACGCGATAAAAGGTAATTTTTTACAGTTTTTATATCAAAAGTTTTATTGGATAAAATATAGAAACATAGAGTTTAATTTTCTTCACGTGGTTATATCAACATTTGTTGAATATCTGTCAAGAGTGTCCTAGAATTTAATGACAACTTTTTATCTCAATTTTAAAAGTTTCTCATCTAATGTCGCTCATGACAGATATTCAACAGCTGTTGATATCACCATGTGAAGAAAATTAAACTATATGTTTCTACTGAAGCAATATGTGATTTATTTTGACCAACAAAATTTTTTTATATAAAAATTGCAGAAATAAACTACTTACCTTAAATCGTACTACTCCATAAACAATAAAAGTAACTTTTTTTTAGTAAATTAATTATTATTGATACAATGTCCTTTTTTTTTGTGATTTTGTTACTCTCTAAATCCCAACAACACAAGTATAGCATATATTATAATTATTCCTTTTACAGTTTTACCAATTACTGAAAATTGATATATCAAGACAAGGTCTTCATAATATTTGTACCAATTTGAAATACTTAAAAAAAAAAATTTTTTTACGAATCTAGAATCTTTCTAATATTAAATATAAATCGAAGGATTAAAATATTCGAGTTTATCATATCTGGTTTAACCCATTTCCATACAAAACCATTAATTAAGAAATTAACTGATTCGATGCGATACGAACAGGTATATGACAAACATTTGGCTGCCTAGAGAGAGGGTGTGAAAACTATATTGAAACCAACCGCTTATAAAATAAACTCCGAGTGCTACTGGTCACTTTTAATTAATTCACTCTCTAGATATCCGTTTTGAACGAAATGGTTACATTAATTGGTATTTTTTTTAGTTTGAATTTTTTTTTTTAATTCAGTCAGTAAACAACCCTTAATTTTGGAGCTAGAATTAAAATAATGATTTATCCTCATGGTATATGACCATGGTACCTCATTTGGATATAAAATTTGAACAAAATCCACCTAAATTTTTTCGACAGAAAGGATTTCACTGTCACAATACTTTCTCTATATGTTTGAGTAAAAAACATCTTCGGGAAGGTAAAAAAAAATCTGTCACAGATAACGTTGAAAAAACTAAAAATCTGCTGTCTAAAAGGATGGATGAAACATAATGAAACAGGAAATTTAACTTTATATATAGGCTTATGTATAGAAAAAAAGAAGAAGAGATAAACATTTACAAAAAAAAAAAAGTTCTACTTCAGTAGTCATCCAATTAAAATGACTATCATTGGTGAAGGTGTGTTATGAGCGGACATTACGAAGGATTGTGTAAAAGGAAACACAGATAAAGAGAGAGAGAGAGAGAAAGTTCAGTCGCGTGTGAAGGCGACATCATTTTGTTATAGGATGGTATCGAGGGAGGGGAAGGGTGATCAGGAGGGAAGAGGTAGGCTGCTGATAGTCGCGCGACCCCCTCGTGTCCGGCACGAAACCGCATAACTACCGTAATGATACTTCTCTCGAGATATAGTCAAGAGAGTCTTATCTCCCTTGCTGTTGTTGCTATCACTTATCACAGTACGATTCTTATATAGTATGTTCTCGGTAGGAAGAACTAGAAGATGCTATTTACTAAATTTACTAGAACAATTTTAATATATCTATACGTCAAGTCATATTACCTGCAACTGTCACAATTGATAGATATTATCAATACCTATAAAATAATAATAGTAAAATGCAAGGCCGTAACCGGGGGTGTGTGTGGGGGTTCAAACACCCAGCGAATTTTATGAACAAAATATATATGGCTTTATTTATGGTCGAACAATATCAAAATTAAGATACAAACACAAATTAGGGGGCTGTGTTACCATAAAAAGCACTTCAGAGATTTTCTAAAGGTGTTAAATATTTAGAAATTTTCTTAGCCTTTTGCATTTTGGGGGCTATTTTACCATAAAAAAAATATTCACAAAGCTTCAAAAAGTATTTAATATTCATACATTTTCAGAATTTGGGGGGGCTATTTAACCATGAAAAAAAAAACACTTCAAAGAGCGTCTAAAACTGTTTATTATTTATAATTTTTTCTAGCTTTCAGCAATCGGGGGATGTGATGTGCCCACCAAACCCCCCCTCCCCCTTGAAATTATTGGCTGGCTACGGCCTTGGTAAAATGTTATCAATATTGGTCGTAAGGAAAAAATATGTTTGAAATTTCTCTAATGTTCTTCCAACCAAAATCAGGGTCTGGTTAAGGGCCGTCAATAAGTTCCGTAAGGCTTTTTTTTTTAATGATTTTTGATTCCCCCCTCCCCCGTTATCTTATGTATATTTTTGTCTTGATTTTTGACTCCCCAACTCCCCCGTTATCTTATTTATATTTTTTTTTACAATTTTTTTGATTGAATTATTTTTATCCTTTAATTATTTTTAGACGTAAGGATTGACAATAATTAATTACTCTGATGGGATAGGGATGAGGAAGGAAGAAGAATTTTAGAGGTAATCTACCCGCATTTGCGTGGAAGGAGAGTGTAAAACCGTTGAAGTAAAAAAAAACCATACTCGGTAGACCCGGCCGGGATTTGAGACCCGATCTCTCAGTTTTCAACAGACCAGTCTAACACGAGAGTGATGCCTTAGACTATGCGGCCACACAAGTGGTTAAAATTGGTAATATTTCTACTCTTTTTTATTATAGCTAATTTTTTTAGGTATTGGTAATATCTATCAAAAGTGACAGCTGCAGATCAAATGACTTGACGTATGAATACGTGAAAGTAGATCTCGTAACTGTTTTCAAGCTGTCAGATAAGGTTCTTCCTATGAACATTGGACTATACCTCAGAGATATTTGAAGTTATCTTCCAAATGTCGTAGAAAGATTGAATAACGATGAGGAAACTAGACATTTCTTGAAAATGTATCCATATTTGCTTGGAGGGAGAGTGGGAAACTTTTTAGAGGAAACTCACCTTCTGTAGCTCCGACCGTTATCCTAAACTTGACACCCTCGGTGATTTAGGGCGTGTCTATCTCCTTAGACCTCGTGACCACCGTTGCGTAGGAGCGCTTATTACAATTTTAGGCTGATAACTATTGGTAATTACAGTTTTGCTGCCCGAATCGGTGGTCAAACCATCTGGGGCGTCATCCTATGAAAAAATACTGGATTACCTTTGACTGGGAGATTGTGGTTTGAATCCTGTCTGGTGGAGGTTTATTCATTAATCACTGTGGTTTCTCGGAATAATTCTCGCAAATATGGGTGCATTTTTAATTAACCTTCTCAAATCTTTATCTCTTGGTTCTAGTAATTTTTAGCTCTGATGTTGAACTTGCTATTTTTTGATTTGTTAAAAAAAATCCTTTTGTCAGTCACTATAGTCAAATTTTGGTAGGAAAGGATCTTTATCTGGCAGTTAGAAAAGTTAATAATATTATTTTAACGTATTCATACGTCAAGTCATGTGATCAGTTTTGATGAATATAATCAATACCAATAAAATAAAATGTATCATTTGAGATATTTAACGTGAACTTTCTGAACCAACAAATTAAATCAATACACGACTAAATACAATCTTAAATCTAAAACAAACACAGCACCCAGCCCTCCCCCGTTCCCCCCAGCTGTTAATCCATCATTATGAAAGGGGAAACACAAATCTCCCCAACTATACATTTTTTGGCCAAGCCGGGAATCGAATCCGGGACGCTTAGCAGACTCGCTAATCGACTGAGTAAATTAAAGGATTCGGATATCAAAATACAAATAATATATTAATAATCTAAGCACCGCGTCTTACTACCCGTTCAGGTTATACGCTTTAAGTACTAATTACGCTAATGGATTAGGAATTGGGAAGGTTGAATTAGAGGAAGTGAACCCGCATTTGCGTGGAGGGAGAGTGGAAAACCATTTAGGAAAAACTACCTCCAGTTCACCCGACCGAGATTCGAACCTCGATCTCCCCGTTCTCAGCAGTCGAGCTCAACACGTCTAGCGCGTTAGCTAACTAAGCCACCGAGGGGGTAAAATACAAATAAAATAGGAAAATGTTATCAACGTTGTCAGCAAAATAATATGTACTGTACATGACATATTCTATTTGTTCTTTCTATAAGTGATTAGGCAACCTGGTGGTCTAGGGGGTAAGGTGTCAGACTTCTGTGCTGGGGGTCTGGGGTTCAATCCTCGGTCCCGGCACAGATTTATCTGATTACCAAACCCTTCCTTCACCTCTGACAAGACGTGTATTAATCACAACTTGTAAATGTGTGGAATGCCAGGCCTCCATCGTGGTTCGGATCCCACGTTAAACTGTAGGTCCTTCATTTCATCTCACAATCACCCTACCATTACACATTAGCGTGTGTATAACACAAATGGGTAGTAAGATGCGGTGCTAGTAATAGCCCTCGTTATTTATATGTAGATAAGCCTGTTTCTCTTAAAGAAGTTGCTAGGGTGTATCGGCACTTACCAAACGCACACAACACAACAAGCGTCACTTGATGGCACCGTCGTCTGTCCGGGCCGGGACTTGTGTGTGTGTGTGGTGTGTGTGTGTTGTCGCGTACCGTGGGAAAGAGAGTAGAGTCCGCTTCCCAAAACATCCCCCAGTGCCGCCAACACTCCCGAGTAAAAGCCTGTGGGTGAAGGGGGAGGGAGGGATTGTGTTGCGTGGTTGGTAGCGCGCACATGGCTCGAGCGTTGCACGGCTGCCAACAACCTCCCTCCCCACCCCTGTCATTCCAACACCTCCTATCTCCTCCTAAACCCTTTATAACTCGACCATGGTTACGACAGCGACTAGAAGGGGGGTTAGGGGGGGTTGTTGTTTTGAGTGTTAGTTGGTAGATGTCACTAATTATTGTTTTTTTTTGTATAAGTCATTTTTGCGGACAAATAATAAGAACTTATGAACGTTAACTTCCTGTGACGTAATGGCAGGTAAAGAAAGGATTTCCCCAACTAATCTACTTTTGTTCAGAGAGTTTTAAATATATATTATTGAAACAAAAAACATAAATTCTTAAATAATTCTAAAAATTATCCTACAGTGTCACAAAATTATTATTTTTATATTAAAGTGATTTTTTAAGTGGTACTTTTTTAAACTACAGTAGCCGAATGGCTTCTTTGGTGCTGACTGACAGCTCACAACTGACTTCTGACAGTCAACATTTAGGTATATACCTAAATGTTGACTGTCAGAAGTGACAGTTGCTAAACACATGTTTTTGCAGATCATTTGGTTCGGAGTAGGGATACATAATTTGGTCTGGAAACTTTTCAAAGCCGTCAGCTGTTAGTCAGCACCAAAGAAGCCATGGGCCTACTGTATCTATATCTTAGCATATTTGGCTGGGTCTAGAAAATGTCCTGCAGGATTCTTCCTAACAGGATGTAGTTTAACAAATTCCGTAGAAGAAAATGTCCATCTATAAAAAGTAATTCTAAAAGACAAGTCAATTTCTTTAAAGTAGAGTGAGTGTGTAAACTCGTCAGAAGAAGAAGGTAAGTTTTATCATTAAATAAACGAGAGGGCTCTCAGGGTGGACTGCTCATTATCTTCCCTCTCTTTCTATTTCTTATATTGGTTATAATATCAGCAGTTATTGAATATTTTTCATGAAAATCTTGGCACATGATAATAAAACTTTTTATTTTGAAATAAAATTTTAAAGTCACATTCCACGATACCCACCCATGACAAATAGTTCAGAATTGTGTGAGACGACTATGTGTAAAACAAATTAATAATAAACCATGTGGGTCTACAGGAGCAATAAGATTTTATTAATTTTGGTCAAAAACTATTTTTATTATAAAAACTACAAACATACTGATATTTTTACTACAAGATTATACATAGAAATTTAATTTTTACATGGGGGAAGAAGGCAGGGGGTGAGTCTGCTAGAAAATGTTACTAAATATTTAACCAATAAGATCCTGGACTTTCATAATCCCCTTTCCAAGACCTTGATTTAAATATAACCTCTCACAAGAATATTATGAACGTTATAAATTACTACAGTAGCCCCGTGGCTTCTTTGGTGCTGACTGATAGACCACAGCTGACTTCTGACAGTCAAACTTTAGGTAAATACCTAAATGTTGACTGTCAGAAGTGACAGCTGCTAAACACATGTTTTTGAAGATCATATGGTTCGGTGTAGGGATACATAATTTGGTCTGGTAACTTTTCAAAGCTTTTAACTGTCAGCTGAGAGCTGTCAGTCAGCACCAAAGAAGTCATGGGGCTACTGTACAAGCCATCTCTTATAACCTGGTAGTTTGGAAACTTTTTTTAATAAAAAATACTATCAGTGGGCACATTAATAAAACATAAAAAATAACAATTTCGTCTTACTTTTCCTGCCAAAAAAAACCATTGTTCCAATTTAAATCGGACTATAATTATTTACTCTTTAGTAATATTTTATCTGCGTGTTGTGGCTACCCTTTTAATCTAGACTGTCACTTTTTTTTTACATTCGTCATGCGCAGGGAACATAAATGGGAAGGACGCGCGCGCGCGCAAGCACACAGCATCACGCGTGCGACGTTTCGCAATTGTTCGTCGCCGCGCATGCGTTGTTACCGCCTTTCGAGACTGGCGTAAGCAACTGTCCGACCCCCCCCCCCTCCTTAACCCACTAAATTTCTTTCTGTCATTACCTTCTTCCTTTCCTCTTTTCCCAGGGGACCAAAGAACAATCCCTTTAGGTAAGAATATCCGTTTCATTCGTACTCGAAGGTATTTTGGGAAACCCGCGATGACGTATGCGGCTGTATTTTGTATTGATACGTTGCCTACCTCATGAATTCAAAGCTATCATGAGAAGCGAACTGCATCTTAAGGCATCCGCCTCGGCCAGCGAGAAATATTGTATCGCTGGTCAGGCCACATGGCTTAAAATAAAATGGTTTGTGTCATTTAATGGAACTACTTCTCTTTTCTGTACAAGATTATACTCTCTTCATCCCTTCACCTACAACCACCCTATGTAATGTCTATAAGAAAGAGGGGACAGCTACAGTAGTAGCCCCATGGGTTCTTTGGTGCTGACTGACAGCTGACGGTTTTGTAAAGTTACCAGACCAAATTATGTATCCCTACGCCAAACCATATGATCTGCAAAAACATGTGTTTATCAGCTGTCACTTCTGACAGTAAAAATGTAGGTATATACCTAAAGGTTGACTGTCAGAAGTCAGCTGTAAGCTGTCAGTCAGCACCAAAGAAGCCACGGGGCTACTGTAGATTGCCTAATTTTTTAGAGCGCAGATGTTTTTTTTAGAGCACATATGAGCACAAACTGAACACAAACGAGTGACGTAAATGATATGTTGTACTTCTCAATATGTGGTGGACTAGGTTGATCTCAAGTTGTCCACTGCCTTAATGGTTAGCTAAACGGCCCAGATCTACAACACAAATGTTCATGTTCAGGAACATATGAGCACAAATAGAGCACAAACGATTGAACACTTTTTTTTTTTTTTCAACTTGAGCTACGTTTTCAGGAAGGCTTTATTGTCGAATGCTTTTAACCTCCGCATTTCCTAAAAAATAGTAATTTACTCTCTCTTGCACCCTATCAGCCCCCCCCTCTCCCTTCTTTACAGCCTGCCAAACTTAGAAGCCCCCCTAATACTAAAAAGAGCTGCCCTGTGGATATTTCCTAGACGCATGCGCAGTTAAAACAATTTTTTAAAACGATGGTCCTTGGAAATAGCTTCTATCTTGGCGATTATTGGGGTCAACTTTTCTTATTGCTGTTTTTTTTCCACGCAGGAAACTGGCGGCTCGTGGGAAACTTAGGAAGGCGCCGGTATTTACGTCTGTATCACGTTGTGTGAGTGGCCAAGCATACGTCACTTCCGCTAAGGATTTAACAACGATGTTTTTTTTTTTCTTCTGCTCCAAGCCATTCAATCAAAACAGCCGGATCACTACAAAAATAACCTTGAATGACTGTTAAAAAAATTACTTTTTACTAGTATTTATATGAACAATAGATCTTGCTTCCACCATTAAAAAAAACTAATCACATCATGTTAAGAATTATGTTATATTCTTACTGTAACTACAATCTTTTGATTTTAAATTGAAATATCTGCTGTAGTTTATCCTCGATTTCAAGTTGATATTTTTCCTTGATGATCCAAGTTAAACAGAAAACAAACGCCTACTATATTCAAAAGTAGATTATTATATTTTATATAAAAATAATAACCACTTTGCACGTGGTTTAAAACGTCAGTCTCGCAATGTAAGTTATGTCAAAATTAAAAAAGAAAATTACCTAGATACTCAATCGATTGATTAAAATTTTAAAATCAAATCGTTTGAGATGAACTATTAAATGATAAAACTTTTGAGTTGCCACCATATTGAAACGGATAACCAGGTATAAAAATTATAAAACTTACATACATTTTCGGCCTTGGTTAAAATAATTTTTCTGCCAAACTTCGTTCAAAAACGGGCTACGCATTTGTAATACTCGTGGAAAAACCAGACAAATATTCGAACTGCCACCATTTTTTTAAATATATGGACAGATCTAAAATCCCTATAAATAAGTTTTTCGTTCTAGCCTTCAAAGAATTTCAATGCCAAATTACATTAAAATATTTCCACGAATTTGGCATTTTTCCTGGAACAAACAAACAGATAGAAACGGATAACCAGATCGGAAAACCATGAAACCATTTGTTCGGCTTAGGCTCAAAAAAGTCCCAATAAAGTTAGTTAAAATTGGTCCACGATTTTGACAATTATAGCGTAACAAAGGTCCGGACAGAATGACAAAATGCCAAATGTTTAAGTTAAAACAGAACCAGACTTATCTCAATCATTTATTTAAAAACAAAAATGTTTTCTTCCGCTCCTTCCACGCAAATGGGGGTAGATTATCTTTAAATTTCTCCCTTTCTTATCCCTACCTCATAATTATCATAGTTGTGTACAACCTGAACAGTTAGTAAGACAAGGTGATATAAAAAACTGTAGTTTTTGGTCACTGATTATCGGCGTTCGAGTAGATTTAACCTGATTTTGTTTAAAAAGCTCGTTCCGAAAGGCCTTATTTCGTACCATAATCCTAGTGTATGGTAGGGTTTTAGTAGGATAAAAGGTCTTACAGAATGACAAGGGTCTGTAAATATACACTCTTTACAGACTTTACAGGAGTATGTAAATATGTACTCTTTACAGACTTTAAGATTATGTAAATATGCGCTCTTTACCTACCGTTGACTGGGGGGGGGGGACTTTGCCTAGTGAGGTAACTTTGCCCACTTTTGAAAATAAAGATTTTTTCCTCAAATAACAGTTATTTTAAAGAACACTAGGTTCACCTTTGTGGAACCCTGTAAAGAGTACCCAAGACACTCAGCAGCTAATGATGACGTACTGATTGATTTTCTGTGAGAACAGCCCTTTTATCGTCCCAGTGTCTGAACAAGCAATTATGAGTGTCCTTGTACTTTTTTTGGTGCAACCAAATACCTAAAAATTATGTAGCAACAGAATTATGTAGAACAAAATAAAATAAAAAGTTGTAAGAAAATATAAACTGGTTCATTTAACACCCCGTTAGGGTTTCATTGCCCAAAGATGACTTCTGTGTTTAGAAACAACATAGTTAAAGAGGAGTTGGGCAAAGTATTATTCTTATTATTTTAGTAGGCCTACTGCGTCTTACTACCCGTTCGGGTTATACGCTTTAAGTACTTATTACGTTATGGATTTAGGAATTGGGAAGGTTGAATTAGAGGAAGTGAGCCCACATTTGCGTGGAGGGAGAGTGGAAAACCATTTAGGAAAAACCACACCCAGTTCACCCGACCGAGATTCGAACCTCGATCTCCCCGTCCTCAGCAGTCGAGCTTAACACAACTAGCGCGTTAGCCAACTACACCACCGAGGCGGGTGGTGGGCAAAGTAACCCCTCTATGATAGGTGACTTTACCCACCCCCTTTATGATTTTCCTCGAACAGGACAATTAACACACAAAAAATAGCATCTATGAACCCTGACCTACGTGTGTGACGATTTTTTGTTTTTCAAAATTTACACACACGAATTTGGAAAACGCAAAGCTTAAAAGTGGGCAAAATCACCCCCTCCCCCGGTCGTAGGTACTTCATAAGGGTCTGTAAATACGCGCTTTTTTTTTACAGACTTCGTTAAGAGCCTGTAAATGTGTCCCTCAGAGGTCAGTAATCGCAGTTCTTTACAAACCCAATCAAAACAAGTCATACCCTTGTGGATGTTACGTCCTTGTCGAGGTAACGCATGGTATGTGACACGAAGAACTAAGAGGTAGGTTTGTATAAGGGGGTGGGGAGGTGGGGGATATAGTGGCTTGCGGGCACTATGCCAGGCATGAATCTCCCCGGCATGCACGCAGGTAGCCTTCCTCGTGTGTTGTGTGTGTGTGTGTGTGTGTTGTCATCCGCTGTTCTAGGTGAGGCCGGGTCTTCTCTCTCTCTCTCTTTCTTGATTCTGTCGAGTGTGGGAATCTTTGGCAGGTGCGCGCTAAACATATCGGGGTATAGTTGTCTGCACAATAAATTGTGACTGAACCAAGACTTTCGAACAGCGCTGTCAAAGAGTATCGCATCACAACAGTTTTGTATTAAAAAAAAAAAAGTACGGTAGAGTCTTGTCTAATCCGAAATAATTTGGACATAAGTTTGTTCGGATTAAAGCCCTTGGCCCTGTCGAGTGTAAGTCTAAAATCTATTTTGTGGGAGAGTGAAAGGCGTGGCGTGGCTTCATCGACGATCAAAGTATCCTTCCGCGCCAACTAGAACAAATGGATCACGTAAACTAAAGATGGCGCTAGCTACCGGACAGGTCTTACGGAAAAATCATACGTTTGGAAATACCAGTTTTCTCGAGAACGAGTGAAATTTTTATGTTAATATTTTCAACACACCTTCTAAGATAATGTTTCGATGTTTAGTAGGTGTTAAATTTTTTTTTCATGCGGTCAGAAGTTTTCTATTGAAAAATGTCAAAATAATTGATATTTGATAACTGTTAAAATTATAGAGAAGGTGTATACATAAAAAGTATAACACAATAAAAAAATGCTTCTATTCTTGAACAAATCGTTTCTAAAAGAAAATTGCAAAATAATAAAAATTCTTGAAGATAACCGTTTGTTTCCATGGCTCTGCATTTTCACGCCAAATGAAAAGGGCCAGTCGCCTTAAGCGGAAGAACACAGGGGGGGGGGGGGTTATAATATCAAGACAAATTTTAAATTACAGTTGATTGAGTTTAATCAAACTTTAATTTATTTAACACGTAATATGTACTGTAATTACTTTTAGTTACAGGAAAACACATCGTGTTGAGTACAACATGTGAATATTAAGTGTTTATTACCTGCTTTGGTAGCCGCGTGGTCTAACACGCTACTCTCGCAGTTGAATAGACTACCGATGACGGGAGATCGAGGTTCAAATCTCGGTAGGGTGTACTGAGTTTTTAAAATGGTTTTCTAATTTTTCTTCACGCAAATGCGGTTACACCTTCTCTCAATTTAACCATCCTAATCCCTAGCACATTAGTGTATTAGTACATAAGCGAATAAACCAAACGGGTAGTAAGACACGGTGCTAAATATAATATATTTAGGCTATATATATATATATCTGACACCATAGCTTATTTGGTAGCGTATCTGCTAATTGAGCTAAGGGTCCTGGGTTCGAATCCCAGCATAGCCGAAAAATTTATCATTGGTTAAATGTGGATTTACCCTTTCATATTGATAAATTAAAGGTGGTGGACTGGATGTTTATTTATTTAGCACCGCGTCTTACTACCCCATTCGGGTTATTCGCTTATGTACTAATTACGCTAGTGGGTTATGGATTGGGAAGGTTAATTTAAAGGAAGTGAACCCGCATTTGCGTGGATAGAAAGTGGAAAACCATTTAGGAAAAACCACCACCCCCAGTTCATCCGGCTGAAATTCGATCTCCCAGTCCTCGGAAGTCTGGCTCAACACGAAACTAGCGCGTCAGCCGACTACGCCACCTAGGTGGGTGACTGAATGTTGTGCATGCCTTAGTCTTAAGTTAGATTATAAAGCATATGAAAAAGCTATGACAGGCCTAGCAACCTGACGGAAAAAATATACGGCTTGAATAAAAAACTGATCTAGACCATAGGCTGGAAAAATTAATGGATGTAAAAAAAATATATATATCGGTCGGGTGAACTGGGGGTGGTTTTTCCTAAATGGTTTTCCACTCTACCTCCACGCAAATGCGGGTTCACTTCCTCTAATTATACCTTACCAATTCCTAATCCATTAGCGTAATTAGTACTTAAAGCGTATAACCCGAACGGGTAGTAAGACGCGGTGCTAAATAATATTATTATTTATATATATAAAAATAGCCCGTTACTGACCTACCGCATTATATATATATATATATATATATATATATTATGACCTACCGCATTATATATATATATATATTTAAGTTCATTACTGACCTACCGCATTAAATATATATATATAACTGAACTACCGCATTATATATATATATATATATATATATATATATATATATATATATATTTATTTAAGTTCATTACTGACCTACCGCATTAAATATATATATATATAATGCGGTAGGTCAGTAATGAACTATTTTTCTCTCCAACCAATATAAAATAAAAACGAAGAGAGTTTGAAACTTATTCCGCTTACTCGTTGACACAAATGATCTCCTATTTGACGGTAGTGTCGCCACGTCCCTCCGGCCTGTCAAATTGAGCTAACTAGTTGAAAGGGCGTGCTAAAAGATAACGACGACATTGTGGAACAAGTTTTTGAATGGCTTCAATTTTCTAGAGAATGGAATCATTCAAAGAGAGAGGGAGGGAGAGATGTGATTGTGTCGAAATAGTCGTATAAAGGCTTAGGCTAATAGTGGCTTATATCCACTTTTTTGTATAGTACGGCGTATTACTACCCGATCGGATTATAAACTTGTGTACTAATTAAGCTAGATCACTTAAGTTGCCCCCCCCCCACCTTCTCAAAATTAAAAATTAAATATACCACCGTTTTTGCACCTATTTAGCACCATTTTGCGCCCCAAGTATTACGTACCCTAACCCCAGAGATGGTACGATTATTTTTGTTTGGGGGGAGGGGCAAGTTAAGAGTAGCCCTCCCCCCCTATTATCAAACCGTTAATTTTTTATATGCCAAACTAATAGTACTATTTTGAACCAAAGTATAGCGTTTTGCACCTTAATAGTTTTGCAAGAAAAAAATATTAAAGCGGAAAAGGGTGGGGGGGGGGCAAGTTAAGCGTATCCCCCTCACACACTAATTTTTTTCTCAATGCAAAATAAAGTCCTGTTTTGCATCTTAAAGGATTAATGAGAAAAACATATTTAACATTCAAACAAATTTGAGGAAAAAATATTTTAACATTAAAAAAAATTAAGTCGTTGTACCCTCCCTCCAACCCCCATTCCATCAAATTAAGAATGTAAACATGGCCTCGTTTTGCACCCAACACCAGAGAGACTGAGTGGCTGTTTTTGTTTGGGGAAGGGGGTGGGGGGGGGTGATGAAATGGGGAGGGCCAAGTTAAGAAAAAGCTAATAATAATAATAATAATAATAATAATAATAATAATAATAATAATGATAATGATAATGATAATAATAGTGATAATAATAATAATAGTAATAATAATGTTTTTAATGCCAATTTAAAAGTTTGGACTTGCACCGCTTTGCACCCGAGTATAGCGTTTTGAACCTTATGTCATGGGAACGATTTTATAAATTAAATTATTGGTATTACTGAATTTTTTTATGAAAGTGGGAGTAAAATCGAAAAATATCTTCTGGCATGAACCATGTATTTTCAACGTGTCATGGGAATGTTGATTTTAAGGCTGTATGCGCAGTGAATACGAGAAAATAAGAGGAGTGTTTCTCAAGTTTTTATAATAAAACTTTTTTTTTGTTGCCAAAATGAATCAAATAGGTAGCCCTCACGTAGAAATGTTTAGTTAATTTTTTTCACGTGGTTATTCAACGGTTGTTGAATATCTGTCAAGGGTGTCCTGGAATTTAATGACAACTTTTTATCTTCATTTAAAAAGTTTTTCATCTAATGCCGCTATGCTCATGTCAGATATTCAACAACTGTTGATATCACAGTGGGAAGAAAATTAAACTGGTGTTTCTACTGGAGAAATATTTGGTTTATTTTGACCGAAACATGTTTTGGTAAATTGATTACAAAAATCACTGACCTTTTCTCGCTTACCCTGCATCCCCCCCCCCCTTAAGCATTTTTTTGTACATTTTCTTTATTCGTTTATCTCATTTTCCCTCTCAATTCTCTATTTCTATGAAATCATAATATTTATGTAACAAAAGTGTCCTCTTTGTTTTACCTCAAAAAGTTGGTAACCCTGATGAAATGTTTATATATATATGACCGAAAAAAGGTTTGTTTTTCCTAATATTTCCCCCTACTGTCAGAATAATTTTTATATATTTAAAGGTAAGGGTTCGATTCACGACATGGCTGAAAAATTTATCATTGTTTGTATGTGGACTTTCGCTTTCACAATGCTGAATTAACGGCAAGGGGGCTGAGTGTTGTGTATGTTCTAGATTTTAAGTTAGTGTATAAGTCGTGTGCTGATATAATCGGTTGGCTCAGAAAGTGGACGTTAAACACTTAATAAATATATATATATTTTTAAAAGCACTAATAATTACAGAAATGGAGATATACCACCGTCGTCCGGAGCAGAAGTTTTATATAAACTAAAGGAATACTTCCCCCTTCTCCCCTTGCCCTACCTATCAATAATTGAGGGGTGCCGCCTTCTACACTCGCGAGGTCCAAACAATGACCCTCACGTGACCTTGCCACCCACAGCCGGACATGACGTCACACGTCTGTATCAGTCGTGAAGGCTAGAGGACTCTGCGCGACAACTCAACCCTTTCATATCGGCTTTTGTTGCAGTTCGGAGAAAGAAAAAAAACTTGTGTTGAATGCCTTCAATTATCTCGTGGCGACTGGACGCCTTTTGTTCGTGTGATACTGCCTTTTGCTGGTTTAGTGTTTGGAGGGGGGGGGGGGGGGATTGGAAATTAGCTTGGCACTATTATAGCACGTTCTTTGTGGTTGTATGGGTTAGAGCGGATAAGGGTTCGACCAGACTGACAAGCGAGCGAGCCCGTGATTAGCAGATAGCTCTAGATAGTTGTTGACGAGGAGGCAAAGGTTCGAATCTTGGATCAGTGAACTGAGGGTGGTTTTCTCATCCTATCTCCATGCTAGTGGTGATTCTTATTTGTAAAGGCCTACTTTGATAATATTGAAGTATTTTAACATATCAGTTTTATACATATGTATATATATTAATTAGGCCGCTAGTAGCAAGTGTGCTAAACCTATCGATACTAATAAAAATGTCAAAATGAGAAGTTTCCCTAGCACTCAATGAACCAACATACAATAATATTGCCTAGCGCCTGTAAACTAGACTGTACCGGCTCGAGCGCTCGCTCCAGTCTGGCCACCTCTCATTACAACCAATGTGTTCTAGTTTATACTTTAGTCGCTCACCCAGACTGGCCGTGCCCTAATACAAGGATTCTCGAACTTTATAGAACGAGGAAGCCCTTGCTCCAGAAAAAATACATATTGGAGCGTTCATATAATTTCTTACACTATCATAAACATTCAATACCGAACATTTTATTTAGCACTGCATCTTACTACCCATTCGGGTTATACGCCTTTGTACTAATTCCACTAATGGTTTTAGGGATTAGGAAGGTTTTATTGAGAGAAAGTGTACACACATTTGCATGGAAGGAGAGCGGAAAACCATTTAGGGGAAAACCACCCTCAGTACACCCAACCAAGAATCGAACCTTGCTCTCCACGTCATCGTCAAACCAGCCTACTACAAGACTGGCGCCTTAGACCATGTGGCCACCGAAGTGGGTGTGAAGGAATTAAATATATATATATATATGTATGGTGTATACAGATGGCTTCTAGGTAGGCGTATGAATGTATGACGCTGACGCTGTCTCATAGCCCCGTGAACTAACTATCTTTCGACCCTTTGTAGAAAGGAAGTATTGTGATAGCAAAAAAAAAAAAAAAAAACTCGAGTTTTTGATAAAATATGTGGTTTTGGCGATGACGTCCATCTGTCTATCTGTCTGCCTGTAGGCTGTATCTCAGCATAGAGCGTAAGCCATTTTACCGATTAGGCTAAAACTTGCTATCTAGGGTTTTCATAAGGTCCTCCCGAGGGATTTTTAGATTTAGATGTTCAACCCTAAAATTAAGGGTAGTTTAACAATGGATAAAAAGAGAGAGAAATCAATTTTCTTTAAATCCGCTTTCATGATATTGATTAAATATTGTATCAAGACACTGTTTAACGGTATAAATAAAATGTCAATTCTTATTTACCCGTGAAAATTACTTTGAGGATATTTTAAATGAGAATACATTTCCAATTTGGATAATTTTTTCCGCAACTATTTGAGATACGAGATAACTTATGTTTCTCAATGTAAAGTTGTAGTTGGCCCCACTATTAAATATAACATATGTGATATATTTTTATGAAAACCATAGTTTCTGAGCTATAAGTATATATGTATACATATTTATATATACTGGTAGGGTCTATATATTTAAATGTCTTTGAAAATTAAATTGAGTTTTGTGCTCTGATGGATGGAGAGGTTCTTGGTTTCTCAATGTTTCTGTAACAGTGTGTAAATTATCTCGTTTTTTTGGTGGAGTTCTTCTCAAGGCCGTAGCCAACAAACAATTTCGGGAGGGGGTAGGGGGGGTTGAGGGGGTACATCCCCCAATTTCTGAAGGCTATATACAAAATTATAAATATTTAACACCTCTAGAAAATCTCTAAAGTGCTTTTTATGCTAACACAATCCCCTAGTTGGTATTTGTATCTTAATTTTGATACTGTTTGAACCATAAATAAAGCTTTATATATTTTGTTATTTAAATTTAGGGGAGTTTGAACCCCCAAGACCCCCCGACTACGGCCCTGGTTTTTCTTTTTTAGTAAATAACTCTATTTTAAGATAGAATAGAGAGATAAAAATTTTTGCGGAGTATTGTACCATTTATTTTATAGATCAATTACAATTTAAATAAGGGTTTTATACCAGCTATATATAATAAATAGGGATTAAGATGGCCGTCCCGAAGAAATGCATTATCACTATTGTGGAGAGAGTATAAGAAAACCACATTGATAAATCATTCTCCCACCCCTTTGATCTCAAACTCCCCGTCACAGGTAATCCAATATATTGTGAACCTGACTCCTTAGACCACGTGAACACTGGATTTTGGTAGTCTATTTATCCCTCATTTGTTGCTTCGAGGGGTAGAGACGTAAGTTTTAAGTTGCTTAAAATAATAATGATTTTTTTTTATCACTGACTGGTTTCTAACTAGTGCTCTACACTGTCAAAAGGATGCAACCTCAATAAATACTACCCCCCATCTGCCCCATTACTACCTTTTAGACAGCTGAAGAACATGAAGCTGTAAAACCAGTAGCTGTTTTGGGTCCAACGTTATTCTCTCTTTTTATAATGTGGCTTGTATGTTGTCATGCTTTGTCATTACTGAATTTACATTCGAGTATAAAATATATCAGACCGGTTTTTGAACCAGAGACCAGTCGTGTAATATAAGTTTCATGTTAAAAGTCTTGGCCAGATTAATGTCACCCCCTCGTTAATTTACACATTTAAAAAATTTAAATCTCTCCTCTTTTTTAGCTAAAAAAATATAAGCCTATAAAAATTGTTTGGTGTCCTACACATATACTAATTCGATGCTTTACCTAAAAATGGGGATAGTTAGTTTAAACTAGTTATATATGTGAAACGAAATATATATATGTATTACATACATATTTTTTTGGAAACATAATGAAAAAACTAGGAGCACATTTCCTTAAAGACCATGAATGAATTAATAGACTACACTGTTACAAATATTATTATTAGCACCGCGTCTTACTACCCGTTCGGGTTGTACGCACTTACGCTAATGTGTAATGATAGGGTGATTGTGAGATGAAATGGAGGACCTACAGTTTAACGTGGGATCCGAACCACAGTGGAGGCCTGGCATTCCCCACATTCACAAGATGTTGTTACAAATAAATGGTACGGAACTCCGAACGGAATTTTTCGCTTTATTGTTTAAAAATGGAGATATTTACTCAAAACTCATAATATATGTGAAACGAGATAATATACACTATCAAACCCAAGAACAAATTGCACTATACTTACGTAAAACTTTTTTGAGTCACGGTTTTAAATTTTATAGTTTTATTTTTAAAGAGTTAATATCCTCATTTGTATGTTTGGATTGATAAAAAAAGATCAATGTTGAGTCCACAAGAGTCAACACTTTGTATTAAAATTTCAACTTCCGGTTAATTTTTCGACATTTTATGAGGCTAGATGTTGCACATCTTCATGTCATCACATTGCTATTAAATTCTTCATTTATAAATTTTGACCGATAAAAAATTTAAATATTGACTATTGAGTCTAAAATGGAGATAGATTATTGTTGTATAAACATTTCTCATAAGGAAAAATAACATAAACATTTTGAGAGACTTCCTTATATTTAATTACTCTATGGCATTGGAGAATTATTGCATTGAAACTTAATTAGTATCGCTTTACAAATGAAGCTCATAAGATTGTATTAATATATTTGCCAATATCTCAGAAACTGTTGGATTTAAAAAAATATGTTTTATAAAAAATGTGTTTTATTTTTAATATACTACAATTTTGCAATGATAAGTTATTTAATACCTCATATAGTTGCGAAGATACGGAAATCTCAGCTTCTATAAAGTACCCTAAAAGTCATTTTCATGGAATATGAAAATAGCCAGTTTATTTATAATCTTAATCAACACCTAGATACGAATTTTAATCAACATCGTTAAAGCCGATTTTGAGAAAATCGACTTTTTCTCTTTTTGCCCTTCAGTAAACTACCCTGAATTTTAGGGTTAGATATTCAATTCCAAAAACCCCTCGGGGGCAACCCTATGAAAACCCTGATACAAAGTTTTAGCCCGATCGGTAAAATAGTTTAGTCTCTAGCTGGAGGTACAGACAGACAGACGGAAATTCAAAAACAACTTTTTCGGATTCGAGGGGTCATGAAACGTCAAGATTCATCAAAATCTCGATTTTTTTGACGATCACAATACTTTCTCTACCTGTAAGATAGCGAGAAAGTGAAAAAATATTGAGAAATAAACGGTACGAAATACTACACTGGCTTTCATGCTTTTTTGCCAAAATTTAAAAATGGAGATATTTATTCAAAGTTCGTAGTATATGCGAAACGAAGTAATAGAAATTGTCGCGGAAACATACCAACAAAGTGCATAAGAAATAATATTAACTGTCACAGAAACATATTGAGGGAAAATTAACATATTATTATTTCACCAGAGAGCTTAACAATCATTTTCATGTCACAAACCTAAAAAAAAAAATAAAAAAAAAAAAATGCCAAGATATAAGAAAATATTGGTGTTTTTTAAAAATATATTTCACATGAAGGTTTTTTTTTTTTAAACTACTACGAATTTTCAATGATAAGTAATATGGTATTTCAAGGAGTTTCGGATTTATTATCAAAATTGGAGAGTTCTAATTATATTATCTAAAGTCCGTTCACCGTAGGAATTGTATTCTGAAAGGCCTTTTTTCCCAACCAGAAATCTATTATATAGTAGGATATTGGTAGGAAAAAAGACCTTTCAGAGAGTAATTCCTACCGTGAATGGAGTATTAAGTATCCTCAAAGCCATTTTAATGGGAAAATGTGTGTATCCATTTTGTTTTTAAATCTAAACAATGTCCAGATACGAATTTTAATGACCAGATACGAATTTTAATCAAAATAGTTAAAGCCTATTTTGATGGAAAACTATTTTGGGGTTTTCGCCCAGAACAATGTTTTAGTATCAGATGTGAATCAAAATAAAATGAACGATTTTTTTCCCCTTCTGTTTTTACTGATTCGGTAGATTCCCCCCTCCCCCCCGTTTTTTTTATTAATCTTGTCTACTTCTTTGTTTTTAAAAGCTAAATAAATCATTAAAAATTGAAAAAATAGCCAAGAGTAGATAATTACAGAACAGCCATTTTGAGATATGGATGTTAAGGTCAGTGTTTTTGAAGTTTATATAACATAACATTTGTTTGAGTGAAATAAATCAAATATTTCTACAGTAGAAACACTGAGTTTAGTTTTATTAACACTGTGATATCAACAGTTGTTGGATATCTGTCATGAGCATAGCGGCATCAGATGAGAAACTTTTTAAATGAAGAGAAAAAGTTGTCATTAAATTCCAGGACATCCTTGACAGATATTCAACAACTGTTGTTATCAACACGTGAAGAAAATTAAACTATATCTTTCTACTGGAGAAATATTTGATTTATTTAAAAAAAAAAAAAGTTTTGCTGTAAGAACTGTAAAAAACACTGCCCTTAAACTCGCGTCCCTACATTTACACCTTAATACCACCGTTTCTAATTCACCCCAACCAATGCAATTCAATATATATGTAGAAAAAAAATCAACTGATGTAATTAATTAATTAATTAATATTTAGCACCGCGTCTTACTACCTGTTCAGGTTAGACACTTTAAGTACTAATTACGCTAATGGATTAGGAATTGGGAAGGTTGAATTAGAGGAAGTGAACCCACATTTGCGTGGAGGGAGAGTGGAAAACCATTTAGGAAAAACCACCTCCAGTTCACCCAACCGAGATTCGAACCTCGATCTCCCCGTCCTCAGCAGTAGAGCTCAACACAGCTAGCGCGTTAGCCAACTACGACACACCTGTTGTAATTTGATCGCTATATTGTAGGTTTCAATATTTTAAATTATAAATATATTGATATATTAATAAAAATTTCCATCCCTAAGTACGAAAGGCGTATAAGATTCTTGCAGATAGAAATCCTACCCTTACCATCTTTGTTTTGGAAGGCTCGGTGCGGGCTGTCCAATCAAAGGAACCCCCCCCCCCCTAGCACTCATATACCTTCTACATTCTCCTTGTTGAGTTATATTGTCTGCGTCAAAATTTGACACATGCTGCGCTGCATACCCTTATAGTATGACAGGGGTAGTGGCTGTCAGTGGGTTTTGGGGGGGGGGGGGAGGGAAGGGGGTTACAGACTGCCACAGTGCGCGCGCTGTTGCATAGCACACGCTGCTTACATATCCCCGCGCAACAAGGGCATATGACGATAGTCAGATCTATCTGACAGACGTACAAACAATAGCAGGATTCTTCTGTTAGAAATAACCGTTTAGAGTAAATAAACTTTTTAGTGGTCAACAACATATACACTATACTGTATAATTAAATATAATTATTTTATAGATGTTGACATTTCAATTAAAAGTGGCAGTTTCAGATAACATGCCTTGACGTATGATTACATGGAAATAGATCTAGTAGCTATTTTAGATCCACTTCGGTGGGCGCATGATCTAAGGCAGAGGTGGTGGCCAAACAGTTGATCGCGATCTACCGGTTGACCGCAACTGCAAGTGTGTTCAATCAACTGGTCGATTGAGCGAAAAAAAAAAAATGAATGAGAGGGTTTGCAAATTTTTCTCAGATCAACAATTAAAAAAAATCGAAATATCTAAGCTGTCTGACTGATGACAATTTACAGTCCTGCCTTCATTTATGACAGAGTAATAGTGAACTCTCATTCAACAAACTATTCTGAAATAATGAGGTGTCATGCATCAACAAGTCAAGTGTTTGGTGAGCAAATACTTTTTACAGGGAAAATATGTATTGTGTGGTTTGATGAGAAACTCAAGTTTCAATATGTGGAAGGAATACAAGTTATATGCAATATAATTTCACTATTAAAACAACACAAAATGGGTTTTTTAATTTTCTACCAACGAAACAAACAATATAAGCCTGGTTTCTTTGAAATCGCAAAAGATTCTCCTTATTTGGATTAAAACCCTAGAGAAAAAAGTTTGGCCACTCCTGGTCAAAGACATTACTCTCGCAAAAAGATTAGACCACTGATGACGGAGAGATAGAGGTTCGAATCTCAGTCGGGTGTATTGATGTTTGTTTTTCCAAAATGGTTTTCCATTCTTCCTCCACGAAAATGTAGGTACACTTTATACAAATATAACGTTCATCAACCCTAAAATTATTAGTAAAATTAGTACATAAACGTATAACTCGAACGGGTAGTAAGATGAGGTGCTAAAATTAAAAATTCTGATTGATCTTGTGTCTCAAGATAAGATACATCTTGCTCTGTCGTACTACGTTTTGTAGTAATAAAGTTAAGGCTCTTGGCCCTGTCGAGTGCAAGTCTAAAACCTACTTTGTGGGATGGTGAAAGGCGTGTCGTGGCTTCACAACCGACCAAAGTATCCTTCCGCGCCAACAAGAACAGATGGATCACGGAAACCGTAGATGGCGCTAGCTATCGGACAGGTCTTGTGGAAAAATCATACGTTTTGAAATACCAGTTTTCTCGAGAACGAGTGAAATGTTTATGTTAATATTTTCAACATCTCTTCTAAGATAACGTATCGATGTTTATTAATTGTTACAATTTCTTATTTGTTGTTATGAAGCCGACAGTTTTCCTTTGAAAAAAATGTCGATTTTATCGATATTTGATCACTGTTTAAATTACAGAGGAGGTGAGATGTGTATATAAAAAGTATAACTTAATCAACATGCTTCTATTCTTGAACAAACAGTTTCCGAAAAAAAAAAAAATTGCAAAACAATAAAAATTCTTAAAGATAACCGTTTGTTCCCATGGCTCTGCAGTTCCACGACAAATGAAAAGGGCCAATCGCTTTACTGTGATAATGTTGATATTTTTATGTTTAAAAATACTTACATTTCATTAATGCATCCAATCATCCCGTCTGCAAAGAAAGAAGATAAGATTAAAAAGAACAAAAAATTTTTTTTTGTTGATATGGTGAAGTTGATAAAGATATGGTGTCAAAAGGTTGAGATAGTAAACAAGAAACTCCCTACGCATGATTTTCTTGACACACCGGATGAAGCCAATCCTCATTTATTTCCTGGGATCCAGTAGTGGTTGGTGGATCCCAAGGGGGGGGGGGGGAGGGGGAGATAGGGATGCCAACCCCTTTTCCGCATATAAAACAATCAAAAATGTAAATAATGACTGACTAACACCTCTATCACCCTATCTCTTACATGACCTAACCAATAATTCTTTCAACTTAGAACTAATGTGCAGAAAATCAAGTGGTTAAAAATTAAAACTTTCTAGTAAATAGATTACTAAGTTTACTATAGTAATCAATAATTATTTGTACTAAAATACTTTTTTTTATTAATAAAGTAAAACATTTTAAGCCCATGTATAGTACATATTTATTTATTAGTTTTATTATCACAATGGGTGACCTGATGGTCTAGGGGTAAGGTATCAGACTTTTGTGTTGGGGTCCGGGGTTCAATCCTCGGTCCCGGCACAGATTTATATGATTGCCAAACCCTTCTTTCAACTCTGACAAGACGTGTATTAATCACAACTTGTGAATGTGTGGAATACCAGGCCTCCACCGTGGTTCGGATCCCACCTTAAGCTGTAGGTCCTCTATTTCATCTCACAATCACCCTGCCATTACACATTAGCGTAAGTGCGTACAACCTGAACGGGTAGTAAGACGCGGTGATAATAATAATATTATCACAATGATATTTTGTTTTATTTTTGTGTTAAAATTCCAAATTTGTTACTTAAAGTTGTTGTTCCTTACGAATCCTATGTTTATTATTAAAATTACTAATCAAAATTATTCTAATCAGTTATCAATATTATTATTAAAATTATAATACATTAAAATCCTAATAATTTTTTTATTTATTTTTAACACCGCGTCTTACTACCCGTTCGAGTTATATTATTATTATTAGCACCGCGTCTTACTACCCGTTCGGGTTATACGCACTTACGCTAATGTGTAATGGTAAGGTGATTGTGAGATGAAATGAAGGACCTACAGTTTAACGTGAATCCGAACCAGGGTGGAGGCCTGGCATTCCCCACATTTCGAGTTATAATTTCTTGATTAGTTAAATATATTAAATTTATATTTAAAGGAATTGCATTTAAACCAATCCTCCCCAACAACAGCACATTTATTCACCTTTGCTGGGATCGAACTCAAGGTCCTTCACCCACGATCAATCTTCCTAACCACTCTCCCTAGATTCTATAAGTCACTCTACGGTATATTAGCCTGCAACTACAACCACATTGCGATCTTCAAATGCCTCAACAAATTCTACGCTGAGTTAGTAAATATATTACTCGTAAAAGTTATCTTAGTCCTCATGTCTCGAATAACATTACCCCATGTGTTTTTTTATTGTTTTTTTTATCCTCGTGCCTCGCACACATTTAGATAAAAAAAAAAATCATATAAGCATGTACCTAAGTCTATCTTCCATTAAAGTGGGTGTAATATCTAGGGGAAGGTCGTTTCCCCTAAGCCCCCCCTTTAAACCCCCCACTTTCCAGCCATCCTGTATAGGAATCTAGACATGTCATGTGCCACCGCTCAACAAAATTGAGGGGGGTTAACTTGACGCAGGAAGACTATTTAGATAGGTTTTAACTTTCACGGTAGAATATTTAAAACACATATTTTTTTATCACTATTTTATAACAAAATATTGGTGGTTAAAATATTATTATAAGTATTAGATACAAATATAAATCCATAAAATAATTTGACATGAAATTCGTATGTATTTTTACGTAGTTAATTAATCGATAAATAGTTTTACACCGCGAAATAAAGTTCTACTCCAATATGTGACGAGTCTTTGCACAGGTGGCGGTGTATGTTTGTATGTGTGTGTTTAGCTGGTGTGTGGGAACGCAAGCCGCACTCAGTTTCCCACGACAGCCCTGAGGGGAAGGAGTTGTTGTCTTGTTATTATTTTTTTTTTTTTCGGACAGAAGGATAGGGGAAATCCTTTGGGAAGGGAGAGAAAAAAAGGGACCTCGAATGTCGGCCAACATAACTATACAATGCACGCAACACTACTACCATACCTGGATTATCTTTTACACACTTCGGATTCACTCGACTCTTCCCTCCCCTCCCCCCACCAGTCTAACATTCGTATATAGTTCTATAACATCCCTCTAGGGATGACTAATATAATCATTTCTTTAGGCTACTCTGTGCTGTAAACATCTACGCCACGTATATATTATCTTAAAAGACTTGTCACTTTTTTTTTTATTGTTTATAACATTTGCGAAACTTTGTGTTTTATTTTTTTGGGGATTTGTCTTTTTGTAAATGTTGTGTCAGTGTGTTTAGTTTTAAAACATTTTACAGTGTATTATCTAAGTTTATTTTTCAATTTAGTGTTATTTTTTTATCATCATCGTCATGCGACCTGAAGGAAGTGCCTATATGATTCCACAAATGGAGTATGATGAACAGCCGATTTCTAGAACTTATCAATATAGGAAGGTAAGTGTCATTAGTTTATCTGTCATTACAAAAAAAAAAAAAAAATTCTATTAATATTTTATTTCGGTGTTTTATTTTCGTGTTTATAACATTTGAAATGTGTACCTTACTTTTTTTTCTATCAGATTCTAGTTTTATTTTGGTTACGCCCCCTTTTACTTTATTTTATTTTAAAAAACGAAAATTTACTTGGGGTCCTACATTGCATACCTCTTTCAAAATTGAATTACTATCGAAATTGTATCGATGCTATCACTTTATTTATTTTGCTGCTCATATTGAAATCATTACGCAGTATAGGATTAAATTAATTAAAATTGTTAAAATAATACTAATATAAAGTCGCAAATATGATTTTAGGTTTTCTTGTGATTTAATATGAAATGTTAGCAAGTGCAGCCAATATATATTTTTTTTAAATATAGCTTTTATTGAACAAAACTACCTAAATAGACTATTAATAATAAAGTTGTGTGAATCGGTTAGTGAACTGTGAATCAAATATTTTATCTTCAATACGAATAGTCTACGATTTTATTTATAACTCTTCATGAAATTTGTCTGCTAGTTTGACTTATATTATTTAATTTAATTAAATGAAAGCTAAGGAATGACATAATGAAATTATATTGATATTAATATCTACTGTATATATGCTATATCTACTACTATACAGTATGGGCAAAACATTATACTATAAATTAAGGACGTTTCGTACCTGTGACGTAATCTAAATCACAGAAGAACGTAAATATTCAAGATTGTCCCATCTTAGCATCCAAAGTTGAATATTCCACAGTAAACCTTTTTATTTTTATAAATTCTCCCAACCTAACAAAACAAAACATTCTGTGAGTCATCAAGAGGTTTTTCCTGAAATAACATCCTATTTGAAAGTAGACTAAGAGCCTATTGAACAGTTGACTGAGATCAGCCTATTGGCCAGTTGAATGAATAAACCTATTGAATAGTTGATTAAAGATCCTATTGACCAGTTGACTTAACAGCCTATTGAACAGTTGACTAGCATCAGCCTATTGGCCAGTTGACTAACATAAACCCATTGAATAGTTGACTAAAAAGCCTATTGGTCAGTTGACTAACAGCCTATTAAACAGTTTAAACTAACATAAACCTATTGAACTGTTGATTGACATAAGCCTTATTGATACTGTTGACTGTTATAAGCCCATGATAGAACAGTTAACTAACGGTTGTGTTCCGTTGTGTTCCTCAGGTTATAAAGCCATGATAGAACATTTGACTAACGGTCGTGTTCCGTTGTGTTCCTCAGGTTATGAAGCCATGATAGAACATTTGACTAATGGTAGTGTTCCATTGTGTTCCTCAGGTTATAAAGCCATGATAGAAACATTTGACTAATGGTTGTGTTCCGTTGTGTTCCTCAGGTTATAAAGCCATGATAGAACATTTGACTAATGGTTGTGTTACGTTGTGTTCCTCAGGTTATAAAGCCATGATATTATAACATTTGACTAACGGTCGTGTTCCGTTGTGTTCCTCAGGTTATGAAGCCCATGATAGAACATTTGACTAACGGTCGTGTTCCGTTGTGTTCCTCAGGTTATAAAGCCCATGATAGAACATTTGACTAATGGTCGTGTTCCGTTGTGTTCCTCAGGTTATGAAGCCCATGATAGAACATTTGACTAATGGTGTGTTCCGTTGTGTTCCTCAGGTTATGAAGCCCATGATAGAACAGTTGACTAACGGTCGTGTTCCATTGTGTTCCTCAGGTTATGAAGCCATGATAAGACATTTGACTAACGGTCGTGTTCCTTGTGTTCCTCAGGTTATGAAGCCATGATAGTAACATTTACTAACGGTCGTGTTCCGTTGTGTTCCTCAGGTTATGAAGCCCATGATAGAACAGTTGACTAACGTAGTGTTCCGTTGTGTTCCTCAGGTTATGAAGCCCATGATAGAACAGTTGACTGACGGTTGTGTTCCTTGTCTCAGGTTATGAAGCCATGCTAGAACAGTTACTGATGGTAGTGTTCCGTTGTGTTCCTCAGGTTATGAAGCCCATGATAGAACAGTTGACTAACGTGTGTTCCATTGTGTTCCTCAGGTTATGAAGCCATGATAACAGTTAACGTGTGTGTTCCGTTGTGTTCCTCAGGTTATGAAGCCCATGATAGAACAGTTGACTGATGGTTGTGTTCCGTTGTGTTCCTCAGGTTATGAAGCCCATGCTAGAACAGTTGGACTAAGGATTGTGTTCCCTTAGTGTCCAGGTTATGAAGCCATAGCTGACATTAACTGTAGTTGACGTCGCGGTTGTGTTCCGCAGGTTATGAAGCCCATGATAGAACAGTTGACTAATGGTTGTGTTCCGTTGTGTTCCTCAGGTTATGAAGCCCATGATAGATCAGTTGACTGACTAACGGTTGTGTTCCGTTGTGTTCCTCAGGTTATGAAGCCCATGATAGAACAGTTGACTAATGGTTGTGTTCCGTTGTGTTCCTCAGGTTATGAAGCCCATGATAAAACAGTTGACTAATGGTTGTGTTCCGTTGTGTTCCTCAGGTTATGAAGCCCATGCTGGAGCGCAAGCGCAGAGCCCGCATCAACCGCTGCCTGGACGAGTTGAAGGAGTTGATGGTGTCAGCCCTTCAGGCCGAGGGGGAGAACGTCAGCAAACTGGAGAAGGCTGACATCCTGGAACTCACCGTCAGACACCTGCACAAGCTGCGCGCGCACCGCTCGCTCCGGCTCACCCCGGAGGCCGCGTACGCCGACCGTTTCCGCGCCGGCTTCACCCACTGCGCCGCCGAGGTCTCCCAATACATCGCCTCCACCGTCGCGACACCGGCCCCCGTCGACGCCACCGTCGGGGCCAAGCTTCTACAGCACCTGGGATCCTGCATCAGGAGGATGGACACCACCCCTGTCGCTCCCCCCTCCCCTATTGGTGCGCCACAGAACTACGGCGGCGCATACACTCCGCCGGCGTCGCCTCAAGACGACGCTACTTCTGTCAAAATGGAAGAGGTGCTTCCTGTGTGGAGGCCGTGGTGAAAGAAATAACAATGAACGCAAAGCTGCATGTTAAAAAAAAAATCAAATACTTATCTACGTTAAAAATTCAAAAACCCAACCGTCTACAATAATCTTTAAAAAAATATCATTATACTAAGAAAAATCCTTATAATTACAACATTAAACTTTTTTTCAATGTGATATTAGCACTGGTAACGTTTTAAATTAAAAAACAAAATTTTGTAGTGAATAATTAAAGATTTTTATGGGTTTAAATTATATATTTAACTCCCCATGTGTTTGTCATGATGAGATGATTTATAAATACATATTTTTTTAGTAAATATTTTTCTGGGGACAAAATAATTTTAATATAAATTCACGTTAATAAACCAGTCTGTTCAAAATCAGAACAAAAAAAAAACTTTAAATTTTAGAGAATTTTGTAATTGATCAAGGAAGATTTTTTTGCATCCTATCAAAACGTTATGATAATTAATTAAATTTGTATTTCATTCCAAACACAATTCATTGGTAACAAATAGAGTATTCTGTTATTAAAAAAAATTAGATCAGGGAAATTGTAAGGTAAATTTTTCTGAGACCTTGTGGTCAGCCTGTATAGTGTTTGTTTGGTTCTACAGTTTGATCAAACTTGGCATGTAAATATTTTACAAACAATAACTGCAGCTTTATATTGTGTACGACGTCTGTGATATATAAACAATTTAGTACCTGAATAAGAAAGAATGGAGGGTTCATTGATCTGAGAACCCATTTTATACATTATTACGTAGCTAACAAGTGTATGTTATCATTGTGATATAATGTTACGGCATAGAATATAGTGTTTTTTTTACAATAAATACAGTTGAAATAAATGTTGAAAGTGTTTTTATTTAATATTACATAATTTGTTTCATCCTCATTATGATGTTTTTAAAAATAAATGGCACGGTACATCGCACAGACTTTCTCTGTCTTTAATCTTTAAACTAAAGTCCGTTCACCGTAGGAATTGTTTTCTGAAAGGCCTTTTTCCCTACCAGAAATCTATTATATAGTAGAATATTGGTAGTAAAAAATACCTTTCAGAGAGTAATTCCTACCGTGAATGAAGTATAGATACATTTACTAAAAACTCGTAAGATCTGTGAAACGAACTAATAGGTTTATACATTGTTATAGAAAGACTAAAGCAAAAATCATAAATGAAATAATAATCACCGTTAAAGAAACTTTGAGTAGATATGAATAACTTTGTCCACTATAGAACACAACAATCAGTTTTATTGCAATTAAAGTATTCTAAATGTAATATCACTCCCTGTAATACCAATCCTTATGTATAAAACTAACTTAAGCGATTAAAATAATATAACATTTACCAAATCGTAAGAAATTATGCAAGATAAAGAGGGGGGGGGGGGTTAATGGTAAGGAAAAATCTTACAATCCCATATGTGAGGGGAGGGGTTGGGGTTCGAAAATCACGATAAACAGCCCGAAGTAATTTAAATATGGCCTCTTTTATAACTAATTAATTTCACAATTTACTTATGGCATTGTAATATAGTAAGAGCCATTATACCAACCTGGTGGGATAAAGGTATCACTTTAGTGGTGTGCTGAATTGTCGTTGACATGGAAATAGGAGTTCAATCCCTGGTCAGGTGTTCGGAAGGTGAATATTTCTAAATAGTTTCCCACTATTCCTAAACACGTAAATATGCAAGTACACTTCCTTTAAATGATACCTCATCTATCTCCCCTCTCATCATGAATATAAATTTGCGTACAACCCGGATGGGTAACAGACCCCAATCCATGATGCCCTTAAAAACTTAAAATTAAAAATAAAACGTCATCTACTATGACCCACTCCAGTGGCCGAATGGTATAAGACTTCACTTTTGTTGACAGTGACATCGGGATTTGAAACCCGGTTGGAAATACTGAGTTTTTACCTAAATGTTTTCCACACTCCTTCCAAGCAAATGAGGGTATACTGCCACTAAAATGTTAATTTCCTCATCCCTACTCCATTAGAGTAATTATCATATAAGCGTATAGCCTGAACAGGTAGTAAGACGTGGTGCTAAAAGAAACTACTAATTGCATTCTTTTTAAATAACTACATTAATACTTTTTTCTAGATATTATTTATCACAAGATAGTCTTTAGCAGGTGTCTTATGCGGATTAATACATATCTTGATATTCAAGAGCACATCTTACAACCGATTAACCGGGACATACGATAAAATAATACGTAAAAAAACGTGTCAAAGAGCGGGGGTTTTTTCGTCACCTCACAACGACCAAATTGTGGGTAATTTACTGTAATTTAAATATTTTTATGTATATTTAAAATACGATAAAATTGTTTCACTGGTCTCAATTCCAGTATATATTAAAATATAATACATAAAACCATACCACCCTATCTATTATCCGGGATGTGTGACGGGATCTTAAGGGCCCCGCAGACGTTCAGCTCTAAACGCAATATTTAAATCTACGATTCTATTTTAAAATATGATTCACGCAAAAATAGAGTAGAAAGATTGCAACTGGTCTCTTTTTGCTTAATGACCATATAGTTCGAGTTTTATCAATAACTAGCAATCTCACACGGCGCTGCCCGTGAACCACTGTGGTATAAGAAATATATAAGACCCCCCCCCCCCCCCCCACATGGTGCCCGATTTTATTTTGAAACGTTATCTCTGAAACGTAATTCTAAACTATGTTACAAATATTTTCTTCAAAAACTGCTTAAAAATAGCCCAATTAAAAAGATAGTTAAAAATTTAGTAAACTGGCTTTGAGGTGCATTCGGACCCCTTCCGTCCACCTATATTAAAAATTGTAGATCTCTGCGTGCCGTAGATTTGGCTGGGCATCGCACACAAACAAACAGAGACAAACACTTATTTTTATTATATATATATATATGTATATATATATATAGGTGACCTGGCGGTCTAGGAGTGAGGTGTTATACTTCTGTGTTGAGGGTCCGGGGTTCAATCCTCGATCTCGGTACATATTTATCTGGTTACCAAACCCTTCCTTCACCTCTGACAAGACGTGTATTAATCACAACTTGTGAATGTGGGGAATGCCAGGCCTCCACCGTGGTTCGGATTCCACGTTAAACTGTAGGTCCTCCATTTCATCTCACAATCACTCTTACCATTACGGGTAGTAAGACGCGGTGCTAATAATAATACAGTAATATTATAGATATAGAAAACAAAAGTGTGAAAATTTAACAAGATAATTTTCAATGACGTTTAGTCACATATGTGAAGCTATGAGACCAGGCTTAGTTGGATTAACTTTTATCATTAAACTATATGTCTATTTTACTGAACAATTTGTCAGAAACATGTTTTTAGCTTACTAATAAGTATAATTAGTAGTTGACACCATGTTTAGAAAGACGCATCATTGGTCGAATGTTAGTTTTCTCTCACCTTAAAAGAGACATTTTTTTAACATGAGTTTTAAAATAAAATGTTATTTTTAATTTAGTTATGTCTTTCTCTTGTACGACTAAATTCATAAAAATATACTATTTATCTCCAGTTACTGCGAGATATAAAAAGGGGTTATCACACAATTTTGTTTCTGCTTGAAAATATATATATATATTTTTAAACACACAAGGTGGAAATAAATTATTTACTCTATGGGGGTACTGATGAAAAAGGTATCTGAAAGTAAACATTATCCTCATTAGCTCATGGCAAGCCAGCCCAGTGGCATACAAAACAAATGTCAAGTGGGGTATTCCTCACCCCCCCCTCCCTATTCCCTTTCTTAATCCATGAAGAATATTAATTTTAGTTAAAAAACTAAATTTTATAACTAGGACAAAACAATGATCTCTCAAGGAGTGTCGAGTATCTTAGACTAATTTAAAAACTTTTTTTAAAATACAAATTCTAAATACTTTTCCCCATTGATCGACTGGAAGTCCCACATTTACTACTCTACCTTTGAACAGACACACGCAACAAGTATCATCAACAAGACTATTAGCTACTCAGTGTCTACTGTACTGTTGTAAGAACAACCACACGTATCATCAACAAGACTATTAGCTACTCAGTGTCTACTGTACTGTTGTAAGAACAACCACACGTATCATCAACAAGACTATTAGCTACTCAGTGTCTACTGTACTGTTGTAAGAACAACCACACGTATCATCAACAAGACTATTAGCTACTCAGTGTCTACTGTACTGTTGTAAGAACAACCATACGTATCATCAACAAGACTATTAGCTACTCAGTGTCTACTGTACTGTTGTAAGAACAGACACACGTATCATCAACAAGACCTTTAGCTACTCAGTGTCTACTGTACTGTTGTAAGAACAACCATACGTATCATCAACAAGACTATTAGCTACTCGGTGTCTACTGTACTGTTGTAAGAACAACCACACGTATAATCAACAAGACTATTAGCTACTCAGTGTCTACTGTACTGTTGTAAGAACAACCATACGTATCATCAACAAGACTATTAGCTACTCAGTGTCTACTGTACTGTTGTAAGAACAGACCGGTGTCTACTGTACTGTTGTAAGAACAACCACACGTATAATCAACAAGACTATTAGCTACTCAGTGTCTACTGTACTGTTGTAAGAACAACCATACGTATCATCAACAAGACCTTTAGCTACTCAGTGTCTACTGTACTGTTGTAAGAACAACCACACGTATAATCAACAAGACTATTAGCTACTCAGTGTCTACTGTACTGTTGTAAGAACAACCACACGTATCATCAACAATACTATTAGTTACTCGGTGTCTACTGTACTGTAGTAAGAACAACCACACGTATCATCAACAAGACTATTAGCTACTCGGTGTCTACTGTACTGTTGTAAGAACACGCACACCCCACACGTATAATCAACAAGACTATTAGCTACTCGGTGTCTACTGTACTGTTGTAAGAACAGACACACGTATCATCAACAAGACCTTTAGCTACTCAGTGTCTACTGTACTGTTGTAAGAACAACCATACGTATCATCAACAAGACTATTAGCTACTCGGTGTCTACTGTACTGTTGTAAGAACAACCACACGTATAATCAACAAGACTATTAGCTACTCAGTGTCTACTGTACTGTTGTAAGAACAACCATACGTATCATCAACAAGACTATTAGCTACTCAGTGTCTACTGTACTGTTGTAAGAACAGACCGGTGTCTACTGTACTGTTGTAAGAACAACCACACGTATAATCAACAAGACTATTAGCTACTCAGTGTCTACTGTACTGTTGTAAGAACAACCACACGTATCATCAACAAGACTATTAGCTACTCAGTGTCTACTGTACTGTTGTAAGAACAACCACACGTATCATCAACAAGACTATTAGCTACTCAGTGTCTACTGTACTGTTGTAAGAACAACCATACGTATCATCAACAAGACTATTAGCTACTCAGTGTCTACTGTACTGTTGTAAGAACAGACACACGTATCATCAACAAGACCTTTAGCTACTCAGTGTCTACTGTACTGTTGTAAGAACAACCATACGTATCATCAACAAGACTATTAGCTACTCGGTGTCTACTGTACTGTTGTAAGAACAACCACACGTATAATCAACAAGACTATTAGCTACTCAGTGTCTACTGTACTGTTGTAAGAACAACCATACGTATCATCAACAAGACTATTAGCTACTCAGTGTCTACTGTACTGTTGTAAGAACAGACACACGTATCATCAACAAGACCTTTAGCTACTCAGTGTCTACTGTACTGTTGTAAGAACAACCATACGTATCATCAACAAGACTATTAGCTACTCGGTGTCTACTGTACTGTTGTAAGAACAACCACACGTATAATCAACAAGACTATTAGCTACTCAGTGTCTACTGTACTGTTGTAAGAACAACCATACGTATCATCAACAAGACTATTAGCTACTCAGTGTCTACTGTACTGTTGTAAGAACAGACACACGTATCATCAACAAGACCTTTAGCTACTCAGTGTCTACTGTACTGTTGTAAGAACAACCACACGTATCATCAACAAGACTATTAGCTACTCAGTGTCTACTGTACTGTTGTAAGAACAGACACACGTATAATCAACAAGACTATTAGCTACTCAGTGTCTACTGTATTGTTGTAAGAACAACCACACGTATCATCAACAAGACTATTAGCTACTCGGTGTCTACTGTACTGTTGTAAGAACAACCACACGTATAATCAACAAGACTATTAGCTACTCAGTGTCTACTGTACTGTTGTAAGAACAACCACACGTATAATCAAGAAGACTATTAGCTACTCGGTGTCTACTGTACTGTTGTAAGAACAACCACACGTATAATCAACAAGACTATTAGCTACTCAGTGTCTACTGTACTGTTGTAAGAACAGACACACGTATCATCAACAAGACTATTAGCTACTCGGTGTCTACTGTACTGTTGTAAGAACAACCACACGTATCATCAACAAGAGTATTAGCTACTCAGTGTCTACTGTACTGTTGTAAGAACAGACACACGTATCATCAACAAGACTATTAGCTACTCAGTGTCTACTGTACTGTTGTAATAACAGGCACACCCCACACGTATCATCAACAAGGCCGATCTTGACGTCACAGGGGCAGACCGTGGGAACGTGGCCCGCACGGAAGTTGGGGGTTGTGAGGATGGGGGGAGAGGGGGGTGGACTAGCAACACACGCCGTTGCTCTCCTACTCTCCACTCCCACTTCCGGTCTTGCGCAGCTCGCACTCCTCTACAGCAGCTGGACATCGTGATTGTACGTGGTGTAGGATATGTGTGTATGTATGTTGAGAACGTGACTCAAGGACGAGATCAAAAGTCAAATCCCCCCCCTCTTTTTTTTCCCTTCTACATTTGACCTGTTTAAGTACTAATTCACTCTTAACACGCACTTATTTTTTTTTTTTAAAAAGAAAGCTAATTTTAAACGTTAATATCTTTTTTTATTTCAAACTAATAAATACTTAAAATATTACTTAAATTTTTGATAATATAAACATAATAAAATCCTTCATTTATCGTCTAAATTTAATTTTTTTCATTGATTATTGTATTAGATAATATTTAAAATTTCACGTGTCGGTGGACTTGAGGACCGAATGCTAGACTCATCTTCTTTGGGTTTGCCGATGACTCGGAATTTGTGGTTCGAATCTCAGTTCCGTTTATTTGAGAGTGGTTTTTTCTAAATAATTTCCCATACGCCTTTCATGCTAATGTGAGGTAAAATATATAGGGCCTGTAATAAATTATCAATCTTATACCGGTTAGTAGCTTATTGGCATCTCGATTAACCGTATATCTAATATGCCTATTGATCGTGTATCAATATCCTGGTTAATAGTGTATTAAAATTTTCTTTAACCGTGTACCGTTTATCACGGTTAATCGTGTGTAGAATCTCTCGGTTAATCGGTCGTAGGATGGCGGCAGTAGAAGCGGACCAAGGTTTAAGATAATACCACTTCTCCCGAAGATGTCAATAACCTACTTTTGTGCGTAGGCTGACGTCTCCTTACCAGAATGTGGGAAACTGACCCGCCGAGCACGCTCTCATGGGACCGCGGACATCGGCCACAAATTAGACCAGAGAAAGAGAGAGAGAGAGAGAGACAAAGAGCGCTAAATGGGGAGGGAAAGGAAGAATGAGTACAGTTCATTAACCATAGCTTTGCAACTTTTTTTTTTTTTTTTTTTTTTTTTTTTTTTTTTTTTTTTTTTAGAAAAAGAGGAACGAAAATATTTTCCCATGCTCCAAGTTTTCATCCGGGCTAACCATTCTACAGTACAATTTTCATAGAAAGATCCAATTATCTTGACAGTTATAAAAGCTATTAGATATACTTTAACATATTCATACGTCAAGTATTGTGATCTGCAGATGTAACCTTTGAAAGGCGGATTTTCAGATTTCTTGCAAAGTATGTTTTCTGTTGTTTTGATCTTTTTAATTTTTTTTTTTATCACAGGACATAGTGAGATTTGTGTCCATGAATCTGTCAGGTTATCTTCAAACTTCTAATTTTGTTCTATGCAAAATTTCAGCTCTCTAGGACCCAAATTTGAACGTAACTCCCGTCAAGTTGTCTCCACACATTTTTAATTTTTTTTTTTCAAGTTTAAGATTTTTCTCATAAAGAAAGAATACTCCATAGCATCTATAGCGTTAGGTCCAATTTGTATGCTGCGTTAGTCATCTTGGATTCACAAATTTTAGAATTTTTTTTTAAACTAAGATTTTTCTTATAACGATTGGACTCCGCATCGGGTCCATACAAAATTTCAACTCTTTATAAATTAATTTGTACGTTGCATCCACCATTTTGTAATTTCTGACCCGCCTCGGTGGCGTAGTTGGCTAACGCGCTTGTCGCTCGACTACTGAGGACGGGAGATCGAGGTTCGAATCTCGGTCGGGTGAACTGAGGTTTTTTTTCCTAAATGGTTTTCCACTCTCCTTCCACGCAAATGCGGGTTCACTTCCTCTAATTCAACCTTCCCAATTGGTGACCTGGTGGTCTAGGGGTAAGGTGGCAGACTTCTGTGCTGAGAGTCCGGGGTTCAATCCTCGGTCCCGGCACAGATTTATCTGATTACCAAACCCTTCCTTCAACCTCTGACAAGACGTGTATCAATCATAACTTGTGAATGTGTGGAATGCCAGGTCTCCACCGTGGTTCGGATCCCACGTTAAACTGTAGGTCCTCCATTTCATCTCACAATCACCCTACCATTACACATTACCGTAAGTGCGTATAACCCGAACGGGTAGTAAGACGCGGTGCTAATAATAATAATAACCTTCCCAATTCCTAAATCCATTAACGTAATTAGTACTTAAAGCGTATAACTCAAACGGGTAGTAAGACGTGGTGCTAAATATATATATATATATATAAAAATTCTGATTTTTTTTTTCCTATCTTAAGATGGCGTCCATACCAAATTTCAGCTTTCTAGGGCATCTTGAAGTGAGAAGGACAAATACACACCACATGGATTTTACATAAGTATATACCTATAAAATAAGGTGGGAATTTAGGTAGAATCATAAGGAAATGTACCCGAATTCTTGCGTAAGCAAAGTGGTAAATCATTTATGAAAAAAAACTGTTGCCAAATCTCCTAGTTTTCAGTTTTTCTCGTAAGTTGATATGCTGGAGACAAGGAGTTACTGGCAGCATTGGCGAATTAGCGTTGCCAAATTTGTCTTATATTCAAAGGAAGAATATCCACATGAAAACGAGTGAATGGCAACGCTGTTATTCAATTATAAATACGCATTTCCTTCAGACATAATATTGAGAATAAAGGTGTGACATTATGTCCAATACGGTTCGTTAATTACAAAATGTCGTCGTCCTACTTACAAAGAAGCTCTGTTTCCTGGTAGTAGAAAGTTAATCGCACCTCAGGGTGGTAGTCGACTAAGCAAAAGGTGAAAGGTCATCTTTCACATCAAGAGACTTAAAAAATATAACACTGATGACTCTTTTATGTTGTTGCTTACTGTGAATGACATGTTGAAACACTTCAAGACTTTTTTTGTTTTACCAATTTTATCTTAGAATCTTTGGTAAGACGAAACTTACTAGGCCTATTAAAGACAACATAATTTGGTTGTCACGAACACGGAAACAACGAGATAACGGATATAATGAGCAAAAAGCTAGAGTGATTTTAATTTATGAGTATTTCAGTATAATAGCTCACTTTTATAACAAGCTTACTAGAAGCATATCATGTTAACTGTCACGATAAGAAACAAGATTAGGAAATAAGTTATCTGGGAAAGAATGGGGGTACAGGTAGTACATGAGATAGTAGAGGAAGCAAGACTGAGATGGTATGGGCATGTAATGAGGATGTTGGAGTACATGAGATAGTAGAGGAAACAAGACTGAGATGGTATGGGCATGTAATGAGGATGTTGGAGTACATGAGATAGTAGAGAAAGCAAGACTGAGATATTTTGGACATGTAATGAGGATGTTGGAGTACATGAGATAGTAGAGGAAGCAAGACTGAGATATTTTGGACATGTAATGAGGATGTTGGAGTACATGAGATAGTAGAGGAAGCAAGACTGAGATGGTATGGGCATGTAATGAGGATATTGGAGTACAAGAGATAGTAGAGGAAGCAAGACTGAGATGGTATGGGCATGTAATGAGGATAGAAAGAGAGAAGATGCCAACGAATATGATGGAAATGAAGTATGCATGAAAAATACTATAATATACCTTAATAACAATAGTGCATCCTTCTGATTGGCATCTTGATATGTCACCGTTAATCTCATAGTCAAAAAACTTCCAAACTGGGTTTTCTTTAACTCACCCCATCAATAATATTATTTAAACCACTCACTAACAAACAATAATCACCAATGTAAGGAACACATTCCCTGTGATACTTCCTGATTTAAACTTGAATGAAATAATATAAAGTTTATATTTTGCCAGCCTCCATCTTCCTTTACCCGCAATTATAAGCTGTTCAACCAACCACCAGATTATCAGTTCTCACCTCCAGGAAGTACTAAGAATAATAGGCTTTGACTGCCAAAAGAGATGAGTTGTTAATTTCTGTAATTCAACTTTTAAGGAATGTGGTATTATCTGCTTTCTATCAAAGCTAAATACATATTCTCAAACCTCTAGCTTAAACATTAAAGTGAGAAAAGAATATGACAGTCATTCATTTGACCTTTCACCACAACAAAAAAGATACTGAAAAAAAAATCATAGCTGCTCATAAAAATATAATCACCTTAGAAAAGAGGTTTCAAACAAAATACTAAATTTAAATATACCAACCCCTTCCAGAACTTACTAAGAAAGGGTGAAACACAACATTTCAAGATTAATTAAGCTAAGGAAAGAAAACAAATGTGTTTAACTTATCAAAATTACATACATTCCAGAAAACTTAGGAACTTATAAGAACATTTTAGAACCTTTATGAGCTTTAAATTGTTTAATGGTTCCAATTCCGTTTATTCAGAATAGTCTTTTTAGGGTTCTGGTTCTTTAAAAATATCTGTTTATTTTGCTTATCGGTTCTGGTTCGAATCCCTGTTAGAAACGCCCCTTTCGCTCGGAAACATGTCTTCTAACCAAAACTTGACAATCAAAAAGGTTAATTTGAAATAGTGTTTTATTATTTATCAGTAGACTATTGATCTTTAACTATTATTATTATTAGCACCGCGTCTTACTACCTGTTCAGTTTGGGAGTTAGGGATGATGAAAGTTGAATTCAGAAGAAGTGACCTGTATTATTTTTTTTTTTGTGTGGAGGGAGAGTCGAAAACTATTAAGTAAAAACCATACTCAGTACACCCGACTCTGGATTCGAACCCTGTGTAACTATCTCCACTACTATTGTGAGAGTGACCCCTTAAGTTACAAAATTATTAATACAAATAATTTGTAGGCACGTAAATTATATTATAATTCTATCTCTGATATTTGTTTGGATGTTAGAATTTACATTTTTTATCAAGTTATTGAGAATTAATTTTTAATAAGAGCTAGAATTAACCAATCACGAATATTATGAGTAATGGTTATAACGGGGAATATATTTTTTTTTTTAGCCCTTGGTTTTCGTTATAACCAAGTTCAGAAGCACGAACGTTGTTTTTTTTGCTGTTAACATCGCTATATATTTTATTTTATTATTATTGTTATTGTTAATTTATAAGGCCCACTTCGCTGGCTGTATGGTCCAAGGCACTACTAATCTCACAGTTATGCCGGTGACGGGGTAATCGAGGTTCAAATCTTGGTTGGGTATATTGAGGTTTTTCAAAAATTATTTTCCACTCCTTCCTCCACGCAAATGTGGGTACACTTCTTCTAAATATAATCTTCTTAATCCCTAAACTCATTAGCGTAATTAGTAAATAGCCGTATAACCCGAACGGGTAGTAAGACGTGTTGATAGAAAATATATGTATATGTATTGATATTAACTGTAAAAAGTGACAGCTGCAGATCACATGACTTGGCGTATGAATTCGTGAAAGCATATCTAGTTTATTTCTGCTTCAGCGTCTCATTAATTGTTTGGATTGTTTCCATATTAACTATTTACAATAGTTCATTAAGGATGAGAAAGGTTGATTAATAGGAAGTGTACCCGAATTTACGTAGAGGGAAATTGGCAAACCCTTTAAGAGAAACCACCCACAGTACACCCAACCGGTCATTGAACCCCAACCTACGTGTAATCGGCAGTATAACCTATTTTTAAAGTGACGCCTTAGACCATTCAACCACCGATGCCAAGAGTAGTAAATTTGGTGACATTTTCCGTTCGTAAGAAAATTGGGATATGCAAACAATTTTCGAATGATATATGTATTTTTTGATTTGTCATTATAAAAAAGGTAGATTCGTGTTAGTCAGGATTTAAAAAAAGTTTTTCACTTTCCTAACATCATTACGATTAATAACTAATTTTTCATGCAAATTAAATAAATATATACGAGTATCATAAGCAAGGGTTAGCCAGAGGCACTTTAATAAATCGCTTAAAAATAATCATAATAAGACAAATTGGAGTTTTATAAATACCCTGTCCTATCATATACTTTTTTTTTAATTGTTGTTTCTTTAGATTGCCGTCATTTTGACATGCATGGCGTGTAGCATGATATCATTTATAACGACACTCCCGTATATAATAATTACACATACATATGTGAAAAATTATAGGTAGAAAATCGATCAAGTCACCTTTTAAGAAACTGTCTATGGTGTATTTTCTGTAAATTATTAAGAGCGTGCAACAAATGCCAATAAACTCTGTGATACAGTCGGATATAAATATTAAATTTACATATACACTATTGCACGTATATCAATTGTGATTAAACATTAATGAAGATAAAGAGCTAATAGAATTTCCTATTACTGAACATTGTTGCCATATTAAATGATATTAGGATAAAAACTACATTGAAAAGGTCGTTTTTTGACCATTTTAGAATGTCTTCACAGATAAGCACTGTGTACAAATATCTATTCTATATTAACAGGGACATAATTTAGTTATTAACAAGAAACTCTGTCTCTTTGTCTCCCATCGTCAACGCGGAAAACGTCAAGTGATTGTTCAAATACGAATACACTGCACACATTTCTGGTATATCGAAGGTATTTTCTTTTCCCTTTTACTCCCATAATACCTCGCGCGGGCAGGGAGCTGACGTTTTTCAATATACGTTTAAAATATATTTCTTGATGACATCCGGCATCCTCAAATACTGTAGGTAAGCCTTGGAGATAATAAGAACCAATATATAAGTATATGTACAGGTTCAAAATAAAATTGGGCCATGCATAGAGATAGTAAGCACCAAGGAGTATTATTATTATTATTATTATTATTATTATTATTATTGTTATTATTATTATTTATTATTATTATTAGCAACGCGTCTTACTACCCGTTTGGGTTATACGCTTTAAGTACTAATTACGCTAATGGTTTAGGAATTAGGAAGGTTGAATTAGAGGAAGTGAACCCGCATTTGCGTGGAGGGAGAGTGGAAAACCATTTAGGAAAAACCACCCCCAGTTCACCCGACCGAGATTCGTACCTCGATCTCCCCGTCCTCAGCAGTCGAGCTCAACACGACTAGCGCGTTAGCCAACTACACCACCGAGGCGGGTAGGAACGTTATAAACCCACTTGGTTTCTGACGTTTAGTAATTTCAGATGAATTTTCCTAGCACCTTAAGTACTGAAAAGCGTCTAAGACGTTTAGAAATATTTTGATTATTTATGAAGTAGTTTGATATTTTTTAAATATTGCTTTCCCCAAAATGTAGGTAAAAGTTCTAAACAGTTAAAAAGTTTAAATTTTAAGTTAAAATTGTTTTAAAAATGTGTGAAAGCTTAACATAAAACCCTTAAAAAACAATCCTACATTATTTTAAAACTTTCTGTTGTGACCCTATCAAAACATGACTTTATTTATTAGAGGACGGCTATAGTATCAAGTTCCTAACCTTTTGCTTTAATCTCAGAAATACAACTTAACACCCGCCTCGGTGGCGTAGTTGGCCAACGCGTTAAACGCGTAGAGCTCAACCGCTGAGGACGGGGAGATCGAGGTTCGAATCTCGGTCGGGTGAACTGGGGGCGGTTTTTCCTAAATGGTTTTCCACTCTCCCTCCACGCAAATGCGGGCTCACTTCCTCTAATCGACCTTCCCAATTCCTAATCCATTAGTAGAATTAGTACTTAAAGCGTATAACCCTAGCGGGTTAGTAAGACGCGGTGCTATTATTATTATTATTTTTATTATTATTATTATTATTATTATTATTATTATTATTATTATTATTATTATTATTACAACTTAACGCGTAAAGCATCGTAGATTTTTTTTAAAACTTAAAGATTCAAATTTAAACTTTTTAACTGTTCAGAAACCCGTTGATGATTTTCGCCTACATTTTATTGAAAAGTGTTTTTAAAATATCGAATAACTTCTTATATAAAGTGAAATTTCCAAAAGTCTGCGACGCGTCGCAGTTCTGTATCATGTAACAATCCAAGTCTCAATGTGACAATCGACAGAAATTCTCATCTGTTGTCTTTGAAAAAGTGCTTAGGTCTGACGTAATCCCAACTACTATCGTCAGTTGTTCTACAGTAGCCCCAGGGCTTCTTTGGTGCCTACTGACAGCTGACAGCTTAAAAAAGTTACCAGACCAAACTGCGTATCCCTACGCCGAACCAGATGATCTGAAAAAAACATGTGTTTAGCAGCTGTCACTTATGAGTCAAAATTTAGGCATATACCTAAATGTTGACTGTCATAAGTCAGCTGTGAGCTGTCAGTCAGCACCAAAGAAGCCATGGAGCTACTGTACATCAGCAGTCACGCACAGACATAATATTTGCTATCGATTTTTTTAAATGGTACTATGCCAACTTGCAAAGCAACTAATGGTAATGATGACAAAGCCAGAGGGGGAGGGGGGAAAGCCTGTTTTATGGATAAAACCACCCAAAGTGTTGGTCATATCAGGAGTGAGACCTGAAGAGATGGATTGATCTTATTATAGGGTCTTGTAGACTGCCGCTGCATGGTCGATGACCAGCCTGAAGAGAATATTCCGGGCACGGAGTCCCTGCGTTACTTGGGTGGGATCGGGCCCTCTCCAAACTTATCAAAAGCTTAGTGACCCTTGAGTTACATTATAGTAGGAAGCCATTCTCAAGAATAAGAGACGTAACATCGAGGTCATGTCAACAAGCGGACTGTTGCATGTTAGCGCATTGACAGTAGCGGAGATGTTTCTTAAATTAATCTAACTAAACTTGTATTTATTCCTTAAATTCAATATTTGCTCCAATATTTACGTACCTGTCTTTATAAAAAAATGCATATAAAATAAATAAAATATACACTCCATTGTTCCTGAGATGTAGCAGTCTTATCTTGACGGATTATACATTATAACCCTATCTTACAAGCTGTACCATAGTGGAATAATCCAAGGTAAGCTTACCTTTTCGTGACGATATAGTTTTCTTAAGTGATCGACTGAAAATTGTACGAGATTGACCTGTTGCTGACTAAGCCATCCTGACAGATTTGCCCATAGGATGAGTTTAGGTAGCGACCACAACATAATATCCGTGAACGTGACTTAGTTGATTTCTCGAATACGGCCAGATTCTACCGGAAATGATAGAGGAGGGGGGGGGGGAAGAGAAGGGTTAAAATAAAACACATCTTTAGCAAGTCCAATTTACACCTTCCTTAACCCCTTCCCCCCCTATCCCTTTTCTCGTCGATATTCAGGCTCTATCTATGTAAATGAGGTATCGTGAGAGAAATATTCATGTAGGACAAACAGAAGCGGGTAGAATCGATTTGTAATTTGTCACGGTTTCGATACATAACGTTCGGGAGGAAATTCGTCTCACTGATTCACTGGCCGCTGATTTTTTTTTTTTTTTTTTTTTTGCTATCGTCATGTAGTCGTTGAATGGTACTCCCCCGCCCGCAACAATGACTCGATGAATGAATGAATAGCGGATACAGTTTGAAATAAAAAAAAGGTGATGGTTGGGTGGAACATATACAAACAATTGAAATAAGATTGACGGTTTTTAGTTGTTGTTTTTTTAAATTAATAGTTTAAAGAAACCCTATTCACGTCATTTTCAATCAGATTCTGGAAGTGTTAGTTGATTTCAAGGTCCGTGAATGATTGGCTGATATACCGTTGAATGTGTAGGCCTATGTGACTAATAACATGACTAACCGGCTCCTTGGTCTAGGTATTTGTCAGTTGCACCTGGCTAACATCCTAGAGGTACCGGGTTTAATTACTGGCTGGTATCTTGGGTATTTTTCCCAAAAGGGGAATCACCCCAACATTCACCAAGGTTTGACTGGTTAGGCTTAAGTTCAGTTGTGTTTCCACTGGTTCCACAACCACTATCACCCTCATAATCACTATCATCATACTCACTATCACCATCATACTCACTATCACCATCATACTCACGATCACCATCATACTCACGATCACCCTCATACTCACTATCACCCTCAAAATCACTATCACCATCATACTCACTATCACCATCATACTCACGATCACCCTCATACTCACTATCACCCTCAAAATCACTTTCACCATCATACTCACTATCACCCTCAAAATCACTATCACCATCATACTCACTATCACCATCATACTCACTATCACCATCATACTCACTATCACCATCATACTCACTATCACCCTCAAAATCACTATCACCATCATACTCACTATCACCCTCACACTCACTTTCACCATCATACTCACTATCACCCTCAAAATCACTATCACCATCATACTCACTATCACCCTCACACTCACTTTCACCATCATACTCACTATCACCCTCAAAATCACTATCACTATCATACTCACTATCACCTCATCTCATCTGGGGATAGAAAGAGCCTCCATGGAAAGGATGTACAATTAGTACATTCGGGAGTCCCCTGGGCAATAGTACATTAGTACTGGCTGATCATTCAACTATTGGACTACGATTGATGTAATCCAGATGCGCAGTATTATAATAATAATAATAATAATTATTATTATTACTATCGTTATTAAAAGGGATAACAGTTCCACGGTTAACAGTGATACAATATTAAACTAGACACACGCTTAAATGGGACACTAGAATCACAGTTAATTAATAATGATATACAACGTAGTGTTGGGATAAACTAGCGATACTGGTGGCTAAATTCCAGCAGTTTTATTATTTAATCTTTTGATCATTCTGGTAGGGTAAACAGTTTAGAATATACAAATATATATATTTTTTTATGATCAACATTAATAATATTTCACTTCATTATGATATATGAATAATATTTTAAAGGTTCAGATCATATCTATCAAAAGTGACAGTTGAAGATCACGTTACTTGACGTATGAATATATTGAAAGAATTATTGTTTTATTAACTTCTGTAAATGTTAAATACTGTTCTTCCTTACAGGATCCTACTATCTATAACTCTATAATACCTCTCTCTCTTTAGAGAAAGAGAGAGAGAGAGCCTGAACAGGTAGTAAGACGTGGTGTTTACATTTTTTTTTTTTTAAATTGTATACATTCACCGAATAAAGTTTCTCTGACGTGCATCGATTGAGATTTGTTGAAATCTTGATTGTCCTGTTACCCTCTCGTCTGTGCCTGATAATAATAAGAGGGATACGTTTTTGAACCCCCCCTCCCCCTCCTCCACTTCCCTCTTTGCGCCAACCGAAGGACGACGGTCATCAAGAGTCCAAGGCTGTCTTTCATCACCGTTTGCCACGCAATTGAAAGCTCGTTCTGAAGAGATGGATGGCGGCGATACAAAAAGAAGATCATCATATCATTCAGAAGGGGGAAGGGTCATTATCCTATCACGAGTTGAATGGGACTAGGAAAGAAAACACCGAGCTAGGTTGAAGATTAGGGTCCGGTACTCAGCTGTGATGATGTAGTTGTTATAACTCTTGTCTATTTGGTTCCTCTTGAGCAGGCGGGCGTGGCGTGTCTAACTTGAGGTTCGTGGGTCACATATGGTCCGATCCATGGCCTGCAAAACTTTCGATTGAACCAACAAACAATGCGGTCAGATTCTTCTTTTTTATTTTAAATGGGCTGGTCAGGCTGATTTGTACATGTGTTTCCCGCCTCCAGTTGAACTTAAAACAAATTCAGACAGCAAGTTATTTGTACTACTTATCACATGACTTGACGTATGAACATGTTAAATTGTGGGAATATGGAAGTTTATAAAATTAGTTGAATTATTATTTAAAGGTATTGATAATACCTATAAAGGTGCCAGACGCAGATAACTTGACTTGACGTATGATAAATATTCATCAAGTTGTTAAAGAAAGCCTTACATTAACTTATTTTGTGTGTTACCCTAAAAATCACAATAAACACTCTTAAATAAATTATTTATAAACTACCCTAGAATTATTTTGAATTTACTGAGCTATTTTTACTGCAGTTCACAAGACTTGACGTATGAATATGTTAAATAGCAAGGGTTCTGGCAGTTTATAATATTAGTTTTATTATTATTATTATTTTATAGGTATTGATAATATCTATAAAGGTGTCAGATGCAAACCACATGGCTTGGCGTATGAATATGTCAAATTGTAGGAATTCTGACAGTTTCAGAAAATACAAACTTTTCTTTACGTTCAACATCAAAGATGTGGATCACATAATTTGACGTAAATACCGTTCGTCCCGAAAGCTGTCACCGTAGATGGCAGTAGATTAAGAAACCCGTCGCTAATGATAGGTCAGGAGGAGAGAAAACAGTGCTTAACTTTAACGCAAATAGACAGTGAAAGTATAATCTAGTCACATTAGTTCACTGCTGTAACTTCCAGGTTTCAAGCTTAGTGTGTTTGCAATAACATTACTTACATAGAACACTGTCAATCTCATTCAGATCCCTATAGATGTCGTCAGTGTAGTATCTGCTCGAAGAGTCATCTTCCAACCTTTTAGAAACGGTCGTGGGACGGGTGGTAGGTATTAAGCCGGCGAGCTCACAATTTTCTCAAACATAATTATGATATATTGTTTACATGTCAGTAGTTTGATCAAAGAAATCTGGGGGAGTTTAATCTTGTTACACTTTTCAATCCACCCACCAACTTATTCTAAATTGTCTAGTCCTAGCGTTATTTTATCACCACCCTAAAACCAAATATTTGGGTGGTCACGATACAAGGAGGGTTTGCCTGAACCAAACAGTTTAGTTAAAAATATTACCATATGATGCAGCCATTTCGGCCAAACAAACTTCGTTATCTATGAAGTTTTCCAGCATGTCTCTGATGGACTCGGCCAAACAAACTCCATCATCTGTGAAGTTTTCCAGCATGTCTCTGATGGACTCGGCCAAACAAACTCCATCGTCTGTGAAGTTTTCCAGATGTCTCCGATGGACTCGGCCAAACAAACTCCATCATCTGTGAAGTTTTCCAGCATGTCTCCGATGGACTCGGCCAAACAAACTCCATCTATGTGAAGTTTTCCAGCATGTCTCTGATGGACTCGGCCAAACAAACTCCATCATCTGTGAAGTTTTCCAGCATGTCTCTGATTGACTCGGTCAAACAAACTCCATCATCTGTGAAGTTTTCCAGCATGTCTCCTATGGACTATGCCAAACAAACTCCGTCATCTGTGAAGTTTTCCAGCATGTCTCTGATTGGACTCGGCCAAACAAACTCCATCATCTGTGAAGTTTTCAAGCATGTCTCTGATGGACTCGGCCAAACAAACTCCGTCATCTGTGAAGTTTTCCAGCATGTCTCTGATGGAATCGGCCAACACAACTCCATCATCTGTGAAGTTTTCCAGCATGTCTCGATGGACTCGGCCAAACAAACTCCTCATCTGTGAAGTTTTCCAGCATGTCTCCTATGGACTAGGCCAAACAAACTCCGTCATCTGTGAAGTTTTCCATCATGTCTCTGATTGACTCGGCCAAACAAACTCCATCATCTGTGAAGTTTTCCAGCATGTCTCTGATGGACTCGGCCAAACAAACTACGTCATCTGTGAAGTTTTCCAGCATGTCTCTGATGGAATCGGCCTAACAACACTCCATCATCTGTGAAGTTTTCCAGCAAGTCTCCGATGGACTCGGCCAAACAAACTCCATCATCTGTGAAGTTTTCCAGCATGTCTCTGATGGACTCGGCCAAACAAACTCCGTCATCTGTGAAGTTTTCCAGCATGTCTCTGATGGAATCGGCCAAAAACACTCCATCATCTGTGAAGTTTTCCAGCATGTCTCCGATGGACTCGGCCAAACAAACTCCATCATCTGTGAAGTTTTCTAGCATGTCTCCGATGGACTCGGCCAAACAAACTCCATCATCTGTGAAGTTTTCCAGCATGTCTCCGATGGACTCGGCCAAACAAACTCCATCATCTGTGAAGTTTTCCAGAATGTCTCTGATTGACTCGGCCAAACAAACTCCGTCATCTGTGAAGTTTTCCAGCATGTGTCTGACGGACTCGGCCAAACAAACTCCATCATCTGTGAAGTTTTCCAGCATGTCTCTGATTGACTCGGCCAAACAAACTCCATCATCTGTGAAGTTTTCCCGCATGTCTCTGACGGACTCTTCCCCTTTGGTAAATCTTAATAAAACATACACAATGGAATATATTCGTGTCAAAAGATACATAACAGTTGTATTACATACAGCCAGTAAAAAAAAGTCCGAAGTTAATGTTGTATAAAAACTAAATTATATTAAAGTCACCGTTAATATTTTTAATTAATAAACTAAATTATTAAATAAATATAAATCATCATTATTTAAAAAAGTATATAAAGTTTAGTAACATTGACAAAAAAATAAATGAAAGTCATAATCTATATGTTAGGGGGTCAGTAGTTATGACATAAATAATGTTGTCCACAATGTTTACATACCTTTGTTTACTCCGTCAGACAGTCCTGCTTTCGTACGCTTGAAACTCATTATTTATTTCCGCTTGAAGGTCAGAAGTAGAATGAGAAAATTTTCAAAATGCGAAGTTTTTTTTACAAAATTTCATCTGGATATAGCCTACTTATTTTCTGCCTCCTATTGGCTAATAATAATACATTTTAATTAAGGGATGTAGCCTACTAATTTTCTCGCATCCTATTGGCTAATAATAATACATTTTAATTTAGGGATGTAGCCTACTAATTTTCTCGCCTCCTATTGGCTAATAATAATACATTTTAATTAGGGATGTAGCCTACTATTTTCTCGCATCTATTGGCTAATAATAATAAATTTTAATTTAGGGATGTGCCTACTAATTTTCTCGCATCCTATTGGCTAATAATAATACATTTAATTAGGGATGTGGCTACTAATTTTCTCGCATCCTATTGGCTAATAATAATACATTTTAATTTAGGGATGTAGCCTACTTATTTTCTAGCATACTATTGGCTAATAATAAAATTTAATTTAGTTTCGTTAATAAATTAGATGTAATGTTCCGTTACTTGATCAATTGTCTTTTAATCATCGTTGCGTATTGTCACAGCGCAAGAACCGCAACATATATCGAGGTTCGAATCCCTGTGGTCACTCTATCATCTAATTCAGGTGGAGGAGGTTAGAATCGAATTCCTGGTGGAAAATTTTCTTAATTAATTAATATATAGACGTCTAGCCAGAAAGGGTGCGTGTAACTCATTTAGTTATGTAGGTGGAGGTCGTGGTTTGAATCCCTCTGAGGTATACTGTCACTCGTGTTTGACTCGTCTGCTGAGAATGATGAGCGCGTGGTTTGAACCCCGATCGTGTGCACTGAGAGTGATTTTGCACTTCCTCACCCGATCGGATAGTAAGACGCTATGCTATGTATGGCTCTCAGACATCAACAGTGATCGTCTGCAGCTCACATGAGTCCTTTACCTGCAGCCAGTATCTCAACGACTTGACGTATGAATATATTTAATTTGTTTGGTAGAAAGAACAAATACAAACTTTTTTTGCACTCAACATTGAGAACATGGAACAGAACTATAGTATGATTCGTGTAGGAAGAGCCATTTAAAAATACAAACTTTATGGTCAGATCACGGACTTGACGTATGAATATATTTAATTTGTTTATTAGAAAGAACAAATACAAACTTTTTTTTTTGCACTCAACATTGAGAACATGGAACAGAACTATAGTATGATTCGTGTAGGAAGAGCCATTTAAAAATACAAACCTTATGGTCAGATAATGGACTTGACATATGAATATATTTAAGTTGTTTAGTAGGAAGAACAGAACTATAGTATAATTGTGCTAGGAAGAGCAGAAAACATTATTCATCTGCAGATCACATGAATCCTTTACCTGTGGTCAGTATCTCACTAACTTGACGTATGAATATATTTAATTTGTTTGGTAGAAAGAACCAATACAAACTTTTTTGTTTGTAATCAACATTGCCTTAGAAAGAATAGTTTAAAATACAAACTTTCTGCTCCGTATCTATCAGATCACGGAATTGCCGTGTGAAGATATTCAGCCAATAGCTACTAGATAAAGAAGAAAGCAGAGTGGCGCAGTGTAACACCCCCTTACTCAGTTCTTTCACTCGTAGGAATAGGTAACTAACAAAAATACTACAAGGATAAGAGGGAGTCATCTAACATAACAATATTAAAGAGAAAATAGAACAAGCAAGAGTTAAATGTAAAGAGTAATTTAATTCATTCAGAAAAATAACAAACAGTAATTTTAGTGACCTTAATCTCTTAAATTATCTAGTAGAACGGATAAAAACATAGTTGAATACATTAATGCTAAAGAAGATTAATGCAATTAGACCAAGTTAGCATTATATCAAAAGCTATTAATAAAAAGTAAATCAATATCTATCCAAGAAAAATATAAAAAGCTTGAAGAGCCTTTCTAAATTGTTACAAAGGCGTCTGATTATCTACAGACATTACGAAATCATTAACCTTTCCAAAGTAAAGTTATATCATAATTTTACATACTTTTACTTTAAATATCTCGACTTTAAATATTAAATTTTACACAAAACTAAAGTACCTTCAAGTACTACAATACATATTTTAACTACAAACAATACATTAAAATATACACGACAGTTTAACATCTCAAACCTAATGCAAACTCACGCGGGACTACTTGAATCGGCATCGTTCAACTTCAAAGCAAAGTCTAACAATGATATTAAGTTAATGAACTTTAGAAGTTTGCCAAATTTACTTTACACAAAATATTGAAATGTAAATAAATGAATTTAAATGTACAACTAACACTAGAATAATACGGAAGTCCAGATAATTAAGACACTCGATTTTGGTATATTTCAATTAACATTACGTTAATTTAGACCAGCTAACTTTAAGAAATTTACTAACATCTTTAAGAAACAAGCCCTTAGTGGCTACATGAAACTGAAGTTACATTTAGTTAGAAAATCGCATTTAAATAATGCTCACATCTAATAAACAAATATCAGCTTATCTCGGCTATAACAAAATTAAATAAAATAGTTAGAGATCCATAATTCATTCAAAACATATTAACAGAGTATTTTAACTTTCATTTATAGTGTCCAGAATTTTAGAAGCCGTCTCCTGACGATATAAAATAATCTCACAGTCCATCCATCATGGCGTAGATTTCAAAAGTACAATATTTAATCAATCTAACAGATGTCCATCCTCGCCAGTGCAGAATCCAATAGTCGAATAATATCTTCCCAACATCCATATTATATAGTGAGCTAACTGCGTAAGAATTTCATTTTAAGCCGGGTGACGCCGCTGCGTGGAGGGACATGCTTCCTCTGGCACGTACGCCAACTTTCTTGTAGGTTGCTGATTGGTCATCTCGCTTCGTCTAGACGCTTCTCAGGTTTGTTGACAAAACATCTTTTTGACGGGTTGGCTGCTGACGTCAGAGAATAGGTTTTGCCAGGCGTGCAGAAAAAACGCTCATCCGATGCATCTAAGACAGCCTGGTCGGAACATCGAGTGTTGATAGTGATTTATATTGAAAGCTATTGTTTATATATTGCTTGAAGTGACATGGAACTACAATAGTGAAGTATACTATTGTAGGTGATTTTAATTAATGTCGACGTTTCTTGGAGTGGGTAGTATGATTCAGACGATAGTATATGCAGCATCGGGTTGGGTGGGGCTTCGATTGTACAATACAACCCTTATATTGTTACAATATTTAAGTTGTTTGGTAGGAGGAACAGTTTATAATATTCACACATGGCTCTTGAAGTAATTGTGCTTTCCGGTCAAAACACTACTATAGGATTCCTTTACCGTAGATAAAAAATCAAATCGTTAGTGGCACTTAGCACAGCACTATTGGCGTAATAATTAGAAAGCTGACCGGTATTGAAAATGTAATGAATGACCTTGGGCCCCGGAAAATTAACAGCAATTGCTCTCTTCGATAGTTTTTTCACTCATTAGTAATCAGGCTTCGAATTGACAACATTATACACTTCACCAACGGGCACACATTAAAATCATGAACGATGGTACGGGGTATAAATTATCCTTACCACCCAGACCGAGTAATGACAAGGGGACCCCCGGGGAATAACTCACAGAGCCGTACTGAACCAGAGCCAGCCAGTATGTTCAGCCACCTAGTAGGGCCCCGGATGTGGAAAGGGGGTGAATGAAAATCACAGCGGGACATTGCCAATAGCTCACACTTTAAGTTAGACAATCACCAAGAGATGATACTCCCCCCTTCCTCACGGGCCGACACGTCGCGGGAGGAGTACCCAAGACTGTACGCTCCCCCCTACCCAAAATCCTTGGGACACACATTAATGGGCACACATTAAAATCATGAACCCATGAGCCATTGTGGTGGCTTCTGTCGGGGGCATGGTCTCGGGGGATGGTGGGGAGAATTAATTGGATGTGGAAAGAAGGTTAATTGACATCACAATACACTTCTAACGGAAAATAACCCGGGGGAAGGGGGATGTGGGTGGGGGAATTAAGGTAAATTAACCGGATGTGGAAAGTAGGTTAATTGATAGCCTCGGGGGGTGGAACGACAGGGCCACCACACTACTGATAAAAATTATAAAATGTTGATTTACTCCCATTATCTCTTTTACAGCTTTCTTTTCATTTTGTTTTCTTCAATAATCCTATGTAAAATATAATGTTTATTTTCAAAGGGTTCAGCTGCAACTAAATTTTATTTTTTGTTCAAATTTCCAGAAAATATTTTTGTGAAAATTGTCTTTTGGAATGCATATAATTAGCTCAGAATTAAGTTTATATGCTCTAAAACTACTTCTCGCAAGGTCAAGTTCCTGAAATCTTATTTCAAGAAGGGGGTTGGGGCGTGCCACACCCCCAGCAGATAGGACACCAATCCACCCGCCCCATCCCCCCATTTGGAAAACCCACATGGGCACCCTTGCACACCAGTATGCTATGAAATTCTCTAGATGTGCCACGAAATTTCGACGTTATACTATTGTTGATAGGAAAATTAATAAAAGCAGTTTCTTTAATTAATAATTTTTAAAATTGTGTGAATTTTTTTTCAGGTCTGTAGGCCTGTATTGCATTTTTACACAATTATTTTTATCTTTTTTATTTTATTTTGAAGAATAAAAATCCAACGCAACAATTAACAATTATATTTAAGTTAAAACATACTTTCCATACCATCTTGACGTTAAATTTTAAAAGTTTTAACAATATTCTCACGAAAAGTATTTATATTTATGGCAAAAAAACAGTGATTTACAACTATATACACACAGTTCACGCTGAAAGTACGAACAATTTTTTTTTGATTAATTTTTTTTAAGCAGTTTGGTCAGTAATTTCTCAATAGGTAACGTAAGTATACGTCGCCTGAACGCGTCGCTGGTATGCAAACCTTGTTCCCACACTTCTTCAGTAACTACTACAAGTATTCTTACCATAAACTACCCACCAAAGCTTGGACCACCGTGAATTTTAACTGTCAACCTGTTCTTCAGTGCTGGTCTAACACTAGATAGCCCTCATATACTGCTGGTATCACACAAAACGATCTTCTAGGTAGTTTTAATATAATTACCACAGGAATCTAGATACAGGTTGGGTCAGAAAGTGTTGATACATTTAATAACACTATATATTTAATATTTTAACTAATAATATTTCAAATTAAACTTAAAATAATAACGAAAGTTTGACAATTTTCAACTTATCCTTGAATCATTCATATTTTTTTAAACAATTTCCTTAAAATGGCCACCATTATATTCAATACATTGTTGTATGCGTTTCTTGAATCTTGACATGACAATGCTCAATATATATTGTTGAATTGCTTCAACTTCCACCACAATTCATTCTTTAAGATCCCGAATTGTTCTTATGCGGGTCACTCAGACGTTAGTCCACAAGAAAAAATCCAGAGCTACTGAGTCTAGTGAGCGTGGTGGCCAGGCGATGTCCCAAAATCGTGAAACGAGGAAACATTTTGCGAAGCACCCTCATTGATACTTGAACTTTCTGACCCTTGAATCGAAATGTAAGGGCATGAATACCAACAACCAGTGGTTACAGCAAGTTTGGATCAACGGTCCACACAACCCGAACATCAATGGAGGTGCTTCGCAAAATGTTTCCTCATTTCCCTAGTGTTCCTCCTCAGTGCTGCCTAGGCTTCGTAGCTGACAGTGGAACTGTTGAGGATCCAACAACCTTCGGCTACATACATCTTGCTATTTAAGACATCATCAAAACCTGGACCAACGCTTATTTCAATCACAGTCCGACGCTTTAATTATATATGGATCTAGTCTCAATAACTATTTGAACAACTAAGATTTATTTTAGGAATCTAGTTCAAAGGAAAACGTTTTATTGTATGTGTTAATCCAATCATGAGGTATCCGGCCAAGGAAACTTTGCCCTTTCCGACCAATCAGAGGTGTACTAGCAGGTTCCAAGCGGCACAGGACTTTAAATATGACGTCTCTTAAAGTGGGATGGAAGGCGATGCGAGAAAAAGGCCAGTGTTTTTGCTGTTTTTATAGCAAAACTTGTTTTTTTTTGTCAACATATATAAAATATTGCTCCAGTAGAAACAGTTTAATTTTTTTCACACGGTGATATCAACAATTGTTGAATATCTATCAAGGGTGCCTTGGAAGTAATTACATCTTTTTTTCTTCATTTAAAAAGTTTGTTAGATAATATCACCACGTTCTTTACAGATATTCAGGAACTGTTAACATCAACATGTGAAGAAAATTAAGCTTTATGTTTCTACTGGAGCAATATTTGGTTCTTATTGATAAAAAAAAAGTTTTAATCTAAAAACTGCAAAAACACTCTCCTTTCTTCGCACCCCCGCCCCTCCCCCTTCCTCCGCACCTTAACATACATTCATAAATATCACAGAATCCTTGTTTCAGTGTTTACTGAAGGGGTGTTTTGAAGTGTTTATAATTTAATATTAATAAATCCAATCCTAAGTCTATTTCAGCTACATTATCGTTGAATACGTCACTAGTCACCACTTAAAAAAAGTCAGCATCTATTTTCTACTGACAATGAGCGATTAGTGTTGGAAAAAAATTAAGACAATAATTGTTTGGGAGATTTTTTTTATATACCATAATTCAGTTTGAGAAATGATCCTCCGTCCTATACATATCTTCTTCTTTATTCTTCATAGGCCTTTGATCTGTTCCATTCCAAGGGCTCTAAAGGCTGCCCTCCCATCTTATCCTCCTTGGAGGTATTTCTTCTCTTGCTATTTTGACAATTTCTATCTTCTTGCGTCCTGTCAATATGTTGGTACCATTCTCTCTTCCTTGGCGGTATTTCTTCTCTTGCTATTTGACAGCTCTGTCTTCTTGCGTCCTGTCAATATGTTGGTTCCATTCTCTCTTCCTTAGCGGTATTTCTTCTCTTGCTATTTTGACAGCTCTGTCTTCTTGCGTCCTGTCAATATGTTGGTTCCATTCTCTCTTCCTTAGCGGTATTTCTTCTCTTGCTATTTAGACAGCTCTGTCTTCTTGCGTCCTGTCAATATATTGGTTCCATTCTCTCTTCCTTGGAGGTATTTCTTCTCTTGCTATTTTGACAGCTCTGTCTTCTTGCGTCCTGTCAATATATTGGTACCATTTTCTCTTCCTTGGCGGTATTTCTTCTCTTGCTATTTTGACAGCTCTGTCTTCTTGCGTCCTGTCAATATATTGGTTCCATTCTCTCTTCCTTAGCGGTATTTATTCTCTTGCTATTTAGACAGCTCTGTCTTCTTGCGTTCTGTCAATATGTTGGTTCCATTCTCTCTTCCTTGGAGGTATTTCTTCTCTTGCTATTTTGACAGCTCTGTCTTCTTGCGTCCTGTCAATATGTTGGTTCCATTCTCTCTTCCTTAGCGGTATTTCTTCTCTTGCTATTTTGACAGCTCTGTCTTCTTGCGTCCTGTCAATATATTGGTTCCATTCTCTCTTCCTTAGCGGTATTTATTCTCTTGCTATTTTGACAGCTCTGTCTTCTTGCGTCCTGTCAATATGTTGGTTCCATTCTCTCTTCCTTAGCGGTATTTATTCTCTTGCTATTTTGACAGCTCTGTCTTCTTGCGTCCTGTCAATATGTTGGTTCCATTCTCTCTTCCTTAGCGGTATTTATTCTCTTGCTATTTTGACAGCTCTGTCTTCTTGCGTCCTGTCAATATGTTGGTTCCATTCTCTCTTCCTTAGCGGTATTTATTCTCTTGCTATTTTGACAGCTCTGTCTTCTTGCGTCCTGTCAATATGATGGTTCCATTCTCTCTTCCTTAGCGGTATTTCTTCTCTTGCTATTTTGACAGCTCTGTCTTCTTGCGTCTGTCAATATGTTGGTTCCATTCTCTCTTCCTTAGCGGTATTTATTCTCTTGCTATTTTGACAGCTCTGTCTTCTTGCGTCCTGTCAATATGTTGGTTACATTCTCTCCTAGGTGAAACTATCCATTCAGTGATGAGGTTGATTTGACAGATTCTCTTATGTTCTCACTTAATTCTCTGTCTAGTAGCGATTTATCATTCACCAGTAAACCCTTGAGAAACTTTCGCACATTCAACCTCCCCCCCCCCTCCCCTAGAAAAAAAATTCAGTTTTTTGTTTGGTTGTTAAAATTAAATACTCAGCGAAGTGTAGACACATAATAACAAGGAGAGTTTATTTTCGGTAATTGATAAAAAAATATTGTTAGATTTTTCTTTTAACTTAAATTTTAAATAAACAATGTGTTTTAACGTAAACTGAGTATTCTATGTCAGAAGTCAGTAAAAAAAAATCCTCTCCACTGATACCTTATTCATCGCTGTAGGTTTTTTTATTTGAGTATAAAAAAGAATGTCGACAACAGAAATAATATATAGTATTTTTCTCAGTTACTCGCATTTCTGCGACTTCCAATTTTTGCCAGGTACCTTTAGTTTCAACTCGTGTTTCTGCAGCGTAAGCGAGTATTGAAGTAATATCACTGACTTGTATATTCTTGTTTTTAAAACTTGTAGTAAATATTTGCTGTACAATATTGAGTAATTAAGGCAGCCGGTGATTCTGTTAATTTTTGTCATTTGTTCTTCTATTCCTTTCCCTGTTAATACTGAACTTGTTATTGTTATTCTCAGATATTTTTGTCCTCTACCCTTGTAAAGGTAGAGATACAAATTTTGAATTGGAACATTTTCTGGTTATCATAAGGGTCACGGGATTGGGGAAAGCGGAGGGGGGGGGGGGGGGAGTTAGGAATCACTGAGAATAGGGAGGGGGGAGACAAATGTCAGGCCAACCTTGAAATTATTTTAATTAACTTATTGATGATAAAAAATTGAAGTTTGATTTATGAACATAACAAAGGCTCGCATTTATTTGTTTCTTTACTACTTTCTTTTAAAATCGCGTCTTACTACCCGTTCAGTTTATACGCCTATTTACTAATTACACCGATGTGTTAGGGATGAGGAAGGTTGAATTACGAGGAATTCCTACCTCATTTGCGTGGAGTGAGAGTGGAAAACCCTGGTGTTAACGCACTTAGGAGAAACTATTTCTATTACATTAGTTCCATTTAATCGGTTGAAATTATTTTACATAAAATAATAATAATTGAAAATTTTCCATTTTGAAAAAAGTATAGGGAAGATTTTCAAAAATGGAATATTTTCTGGCTCACACCTCTATGTATAAGCCTATTACAAAGCTAGTAAAGGTCAGTACTCGCTGTTACGTCACAGGTGGGCCGACAACTCTCATCTCGCAGTACAGTAGGTAGATTAATGTCGCCTGAAGATAAAAAAAAAAGAGATTACCGGTGGCCAGGGCTAGAGGAGGGGAAGGGGGAGGGGAGGGGGTTAGATGGGCGGAAAAGGTGACCTTTTCTTTCAAAGACTCCGAAACTTTCTTGGCGTTGAAACGAAAACAAAAATTAGATTCCCGATCTCACCTGGAGTTTTAGACCCCACAGGCGATGTATCTCTTGTTTATAACCTCAGTTACTTCCGGTAAGAGATAAAAAAAATGTTGTTTGCGTGAAGTGAGGGAATAAACCACATAAGAACCACCCTAAATACTTCAAGTATTATTTTATTTTATTTTACTTTTTTAATGTGTAGATAAAATAGTAGACCTACATACTTTCTCAAATTATATATCTAGTTATTATTATTATTATTATTATTATTATTATTATTATTATTATTATTATTATTATTATTATTATTAGCACCGCGTCTTACTACTCGTTCGGGTTATACGCACTTACTCTAATGTGTAATGGTAGGGTGATTGTGAGATGAAATGGAGGACCTAAAGTTTAACGTGGAATCCGAACCACGGTTGCGGGGCTGGCATTCCTCACATTCCCTATATCTAGTTAAGTTCAAAACAGCACACCGATTATAACCAAATTTGGTATGTACATTTTTGTTCTTCCACATATCCAGGTTTATTGATTGATTCATTAATTAATTGATTGATTAGTCTTCTACTCGAGGGTTGGTCCTGATCAGCATCTTATCCATCCGTCGCTGGGCATACACTTATACCTTCGGCTGGTTATGCCGCCCACACCATCTGTTATGTAAGTTAATAGAGAAATTCAAAAAGTGCTGTAGTCTCGTGTTCCTTTCCGAACTGAAGTTCTCTGAGCGAGCACCAAACACTCTACCAATTTTGGCTGGGAAAGGTATTTTCACATACCGTCCAGGGTTAGTTTACATGCCACTATTGAAATAAGACTGACGGCTTTAATTCACCTACAAAGAAAGTTGTGCTACGGATTCTTATCGTTCAAATAAAAATACGTTGACCCCGGCTGGGTTTACTCCACGTGTCCATCGGTCCAGGCTATACTCATATGAACTCATTACGCTAGTGTGATAGGGATGAGGAATATGGAGATTAGGGGAAGTGTACCCACAATTGCGTGGAGGTAGAGTGGAAAACCTTTCAGGAAAATAAACCCTCAGAACACCCGAACCAGGATTCGAACCAACATTGATAGAGTTTTATTAAATTATTAATGTAATTTTATGGGAATTAATACCACATACCACATGACTTGACGTATGAATATGAGAAATTCTATCTATTAACGTTTATATCTGTCAAATAAGGCCTTTCCTGTGAATAATGGACTGAAGAAACGTTATAACTGTCAGATAAGGTTAGTCCTATGATAATTGGCTGTAGTAGGATTTATATCTGTAAGATAAGGTTATTTTTATGATAATTAGACTGTAGTAGTGTTTATATCTGTCCAATAAGGTTTTTTCTATGATAATTTGTCTGTAGTAGGTTTTATATCGTCAGATAAGGTTCTTTTTTATGATAATTAGTCTGTAATAGGTTTTCTATGTAGATAAGGTTTTTCTATGATAATTGGCTGTAAAGTTTTTATCAATCAGATAAGGTTGTTCCTCTGATAATAATATGGACTGTTGGTCACAACGTAGCCTGTAGGACCCAAGGACCTCTACCGCGACACGAGAAAAGGTGTTATGCTAACCAGTTGACCGTAACGAGGTATAGATTGTTGTAATATCGTTCACATAGTAACACCTCTCTTCATCACGCAAGGATGTGGTCGCTAACAACACTACCACCGATTTAGGAGAGATAAAGAGTCTTAAGACCCAAAGTCTCCCCCTCTCCCTTCCTCTGACTGTATTAAACACCTAATTTAAGTGGGTAATAATTAGGTACAGTTGATTCACGACTGGAGTAGTTGTAACTGACGGCTATCAGAAGTTGTTTATTGCAGAGATTGATTGATAGTAACTAATGCTAACCAATGTGTAAATAAGTATTATTTTATTACTAATAATATAGCCTAAGTATTATCAATAAAAAGTGTTAACAAATGATTTTATTAATACTTCCCTAAGGTTTACTGTATAATTTTCTTTTCATAACCCTTCCTTCACCTGTGACAAGATATCTTGTGAATGTGGGGAATGCCAGGCCTCCACCGTGGTTCGGATTCCACGTTAAACTGTAGGTCTTTCATTTCATCTACAATCACCCTACCATTACACATTAGCGTAGTGAGTATAACCCAAACGGGTAGTAAGACGCGGTGCTAATAATATAAAATAATAATAATAATAATAATAATAATAATATAATAATAATAATATATATTTCTTTATAACTTATTGAAACATTTTTTTTCCCTAATCATTTATTTGCTGGGCAGTCCTACTGCGACAAGAGATGGAAATGAGCCGCGCAGAACTCACAGCAGGCCATCATCACCTTGGCATGGACGCACGTGCGCAAGTTCCCGGCCCAAGACATCAGTCTGGGAACAGACAACAGCGTGGTCTCCACAACATGGTGAGGGGGCAAGGGGTTGGTGTTTTCTGCGCCCTGCAAGCCAGGGTGTTCCATCTCTTCCGGCAGACATCGGTGGAAATCTTCTGGATCCCTAGCGAGCTGAACCTTGCAGACATAGCCTCAAGAAACATCATTAGACAAGACATCAGGGACTCCACGACATCATACCATACCTAGCAGAACTATCTGTATAACACTATGTATCCTGTGTTAATAATAAAGAAAGGGGCCTTCAGCCCGGGATACTCTCCCGCCTCTTCGGCTAGTCCTGCCGGACCCTCCGCAACCTTATACCCGTAGCCGAAAGGGTATAAAAACGCAAGAGACACCGGCCTTTGGACTCAGTCGGAGGAGTGGGAGGGAACCTAACAACATTCCTATGTCGGGAAAATGAGGTCTCAAACTTCAAGTCAGTCTAGTGAAAGAATCTCCCGCTGAGCATCAGGAGGCTCCGGAAAACCTGGAACTCCCATCGGAGCAAGACACAGTGACATACTCGCTCTCCGAACCAGAATCAGTTATCACCATTCCACACACCGGAAAACCTGGAACTCCCATCGGAGCAAGACACAGTGACATACTCGCTCTCCGAACCAGAATCAGTTATCACCATTTCACACATCGGAAAACCTGGAACTCCCATCGGAGCAAGACACAGTGACATACTCGCTCTCCGAACCAGAATCAGTTATCACCATTCCACACACCGGAAAACCTGGAACTCCCATCGGAGCAAGACACAGTGACATACTCGCTCTCCGAACCAGAATCAGTTATCACCATTCCACACACCGGAAAAGTCGGACGGCGAGGCGGGAGAAGGTTTCCCGCTACCATCGTCACTGGCAACCCCAGAGATCCTGCAACAACCAGACTTCGGGTACGTGACTCGGCATAGACTCCCAGAACAATACACGCTCAACGTCACAAGAAAGAAATGACGTCATCCGACTTCGTGAGCCAGCTGCAGATACTCCAAGACACCATTACACATGTTTTTGCAGGTCATATGGTTCGGCGTAGGGATACATATTTTGGTCTAGTAACTTTTCAAAGCTTTTAGCTGTCAGTCATCACCAAAGAAGCCACGGGACTACTGTGATAGGCCAACAGCTTGAACCAGGCGTCGCATTGGTATAAGCTTACCCTGGAGTCTTTATTAGAAAATAATCACATTAAGTCAAGTCAATATTTTTTTTAACATATTCAAGCAAATTAAAACAAACTAAAAAAAAAACTTTTTTTTTTCTTCAAACAAACCGCTTGTCCTAATTTTTCTGTTGTCAAGTGGGATATGCTGAAAATGGAGGGAAATACGATTTGATTTCTGGTTCAAGCGTGAAAAGGTGTCTAATTTCGAGAATAAATCTGGCGTGAAATAGGCTATTTATCTGCACAGCGTGTTACTTACTACCCATTTTGAATCTACCAGTGGCGTGTCGTGGATTGTTAATAGTTCAAACCGTACTTGCGAATTGTTCTCATCACTCAGTATAATACTCATTGGTCAGGTATAAACAAGAATACATTCCCATGTGAAATATGTAGAGCAGAGCTAATGTATGATTGGTCAAATCAGGAACATAAACTTTCTTTTTTAGCACCGCGTCTTACTAACCGTTTGGGTGAGGATTCGGCCAGACTGACGACAAGCGTGCGAGCGAGCGCGTGATTAGCAGATATATCTCGATAGTTGTTGACGAGGAGGAAAAGGTTCGAATCTTGGCTCAGTGAACTGAGGGTGGTTTTTTGACAAGTGATTTATTGTTGTGGTTTTCCCACCCTCTCTCTGCGTTAATGGTGATTCTTATTTTAAAGGCTTACTTTGATAATATTGAAGTATTTTAACATATCAGTTTTACACACACACACACACACACACACACACACACACACACACACACATATATATATATATATATATATATATATATATATACACACACATAGGTATGGTTTAAGATCTTAGCAATTAAATTAGGCCGTTAGTAGCAAGTGTGATAAACCTATCTATAATAATAAAAATGTCAAAATGATAAGTTTTCCTAGCACTCAATGAACCAACATACAATAATATTGCCTAGCGCCTATAAACTAGACTGTACCGGCTCGAGCTCTCACTCCAGTCTGGCCGTACCTTTTTACGCTTATGTACTAATCAAGCCAAGGTTTTTAGAGATTAGGAAGGCTAAATTAGAAGGAAGTGTATCTACATTTGCATGGAGGGACAGTGGAAAATCCATTTTGGGGAAAACCACCCTCAGTACGCCCGATCGAGATTCGAACCTTGATCTCCCGTCATCGGCAGTCTAGTCTACTACAAGATTAGCGCGTTAAACCATGCGACCACCGAAGCAGGATTGACCTAAAGTTCAATAGAAAATAATCGGCACAGTTTAAAAAAAGCTCTTCTTACACTGGCAACTCTCCACGACACGCATTTATCTACTAATCACGCTGTGTGTTAAGGAGGAGATAGGGTGAATTTAGACTAATTAAACCTACATTTGCGTGAAGGGTGGAAAACTAGCTAGGAAACTATCCCCCCTCCCTTCCACCCTCCTCAGTGCACTCTACCAAGATTCTAACCCCAATCTCCCGGTCATCGGCAGTCCAGTCCATTGCGAGGGTGTGTCGCCTCTAGACTGTTCAACCACCGAAGCAGGGAACAAGTGCTAGCACCCTTGGTACTGTACATAAGGTTTTGTCTCCAACCACACCGAGCATATGTCCAGATTCTGTCGGGTGTTGTTTTTACTAAAAAAAAACCTTCAGAAATAATTCCCTGGCATCCATTTCACCTGCGGCCATTTGATTGAATTGCGAGAAATAACAAGGTGGCCCCGTAACTAATCACCTAAATGCAAGAAGGGCGCAGCTCCTTTTTTTTCTTCAGTTTTTCAAATTGCGAGAGCGGGAAGTTTTGATCGGGAGTAGTAGCCTTTCCTTTAGGCTTATTGAGTGACGTCATAGAATGCAAAGTGGATGAGTAAATGGGATCAGGAAGGCCACTAATGTGACTTATTGATGACTTCAAACAAAGGTTTTAGATGACATTTAAGGATCTAAAGAAAGATGCTGCTTATAGGGCATGTTTTAGGACTCGATTTGGACGACAAAGAAATGGACCTGTCGAAAGACAGAACAGTTATTAGTAAAAATAAGCCTTTTCCAAATGTTTGAAGAAGACATTTTCATTGAGTCAGGATTTGTAGGATTTTGGGAGGGAGAAACTTAAATAAAATATAGTTTGTTTCTTTTTGCGATTAACATTGATAGTATTTTACCATACTATAGTGTTTTTTATATGTATTGTCACCCTCGGTGGCATTAGCTTAAAGTGCTCACCAAAGGACCCGATATTCATGGGTTAAAACCTAGCCAAGGTAAGTTTTTTATTTTTAGCGTCAAAAATCCGTAGCACAATTTCCTTCGAAGACAAAGTAAAGCCATCGGTCCCATATCGCTTGTGTTATGTAAAAGAACCTTGTAAGGTATGTGTAAATACCTTTTCCGGCAAAATTTGAAAACCCTTTACCGCTCGCTCATAGAAATTCTTGTGTATTGATATAATCAGTCGGTTTAGAAAGTGCACGTCAAATACCATAAATAAATATAAAAAATGTAAGTATTAGGCCTAATATTAGGTTATCTATCAAGAGTGACAGCTGTAGATCACAGGACTTGACGTATGAACCAAGTGAAAATATATCGAGTTATTTTTCTAGCTGCCAGATATGATTTTTCCAATGAAGACTTGATGTAGAACTACTTTAAAACAGTAACTACAGTAGCCCCATGGCTTCTTTGGTGCTGACTGACAGCTCACAGCGGACTTCTGACAGTCAACATTTAGGTATATACCTAAATTTTGACCGTCAGAAGTGACAGCTGCTAAACACATGGTTTTGCAGATCATATGGTTCGGCGTAGGGATACATAATTTGGTCTGGTAGCTTTTCAAAGCCGTCAGAAGTCAGCTGTGAGCTGTCAGTCAGCACCAAAGAAACCATGGGGCTACCGTAGCATACAGTAGCCCCATGGCTTCTTTGGTGCTGACTGACAGCTTTGAAAAGTTACCAGACCAAATTATGTATCCCTACGCTGAACTATATGATCTGCAAAAACATGTGTTAAGCAGCTGTCACTTCTGACAGTTAAAATTTAGGTATGTACCTAAATGTTGACTGTCAAAAGTCAGCTGTGAGCTGTCAGTCAGCACCAAAGAAGCCACGGGGCTACTGTAGCTATTTCAGCACACTGGTAAGTGAACTACTTCAATAAAGAAGATGGTGGAATTTCTTCTATATGTCCATGCAGTTAATTGTTTGTGTATTCTTAAGATCTACAAAGCTGACAGTTGGGGAAGTTGTTGAGAATTTCTTCAAAAGGTATGTAAACCGGAGCATTGTATGTATAAAAAAAAGTATTTACAGGTAAGTAAGTATAAATGTTACTAATTAAATCTGACCAAACCTAACAAAACCTCAGCTTCTTTGCGTATTCCGAAGAGTAGATTTTGTTAAGTTGAATTCTATTGTTACACTCAATTTCTCATAAAAAGGGAGCTAGTAAAGTTATTAAACTACTTTCACGTATTCATACGTCAAGTTACGTAATCTACAGCTGTCACTTTTCATTATAAATATTATCATTGCCCAGAAAATACCACCAATAATATTTTAGCACGTCCCTTTTGATTAATATTATCAATATCTACAAAATAACGTTTATAAATAGTAAAATGCTGAGTGGAAAATATATATTTGTCGTTTATAAATGGCCCTTTATATGGAAATAATTGGACTATATAATCAGTAGACAGGCTTAAAACCTATTAAGACTATACGAGACAGTGTTGCCAGACGTCCCGATTTTTACTAACTAAAAATCAATGTCCACCGCGGGACTTTAAAATTCCCAATTTTTTGGGAAGAATTTTTACTTTAATGCATGGTAGGGTTACAACAAATAATGGAATTCTGTTACCTAGAAAGTAAATAACTGAAGATAACAGAAGCAAGAATAGTTATAAGTTTAATAGAGCAGGCGAAGAAAGTTTTTAATAAAAAGAAGACATTACTAACCTCGATTAGCATGGGTTTGTAAATCAGAAAAAGGTTTCTAAAAACATAGCATTGCGCTTTATGGACGCGAAATATGGACCATTGGAGTAAATGAAAGAAAACGCTTAGAAGATTTGAAACATGGTGCTACAAAAGAATGTTGAAAATATTATGCATCAAGATGGTATCAAATACAGAAGCTCTAAGAAAAGTAAATGAAGATTGAAGAAAGGAAACTTTCGAAAGGTATTCATCAAAGAGAGGACAATTACTGAGACATGATATTTCGATTAAGATAATTAGAGAAGGAGATGACGAAGGGAGAAATTCAAGAGGGAGACCAAGATTGGAGTACATCAATCAGTCAGTAGACAATGTTGGTAGAAGAACGTACAAATATGGATTTTTTTTTTACCAGGTACAGGCAAAAGTAGAGAACTACAGTAAACCAATCGCAATATTGATGACCTAACGATGATGATGAATGGTATTTCTATGAACAAAAGCAACTTTATTTTATCACGTGGTAAATGGTTGGCAAAAAGTGGAGCAATAAGCACGAGTGGTATAGCACGTGGGGTAGTGTGTGTGTGTGTGTGTGTGTGTGTGTGTGTGTGTGTGTGTGTAGGGTGCTGATTTCAATTCTGTTCATAATAGGATTAGCTCGTTTGAAATATTAACGAAAGATCTAACGAGTTAGATATCATAGAAATGCACACCGAATTATACCTGTTTTGATCTAGATTGCAATCAAGACTTCAAGACAACTTTTACGAATTTCAACCAAAAGTAACTTATAAATAAACAAAAAGATGTACACACACAAAAAAAAAAAAAAATTGTTGTTGTTTTAAAATCTTTCTATAAAAATTGTTTAAATAATTTGAAGATCGTTACGATTTTTCGTATGAAAACTTTTACTAAACTAGATTTTGTGAACATGACATAAACAGGAAATAAACTATTCTACGAAACTTAAAAAAAATGCTAAGATTATTTTGAATATGATTGAACAAATTATGATGGATCATTTATATGAAGAGTTTAACTTAATAAAACCATCCATGGAAGTCATGATGAAAAATATGAAAAAATTGGCAGAAATTAAATGGGAACAGTTATTTCAGGAAAAGGATGTAAATAAATTTCAAATTAGTTTAAATATCTTTTTAAAAACATATTGACATCCAACCACTTTGTAGAGAAAGTGGGGCGACCTGGTGGTCTAGGGGTAAGGTGTCAGACTTCTATGCTGGCGGCCGGGGTTCAATCCTCGGTCCCGGCAAAGATTTATCTGAATGTCAAACCCTTCCTTCACCTCTGACAAGACATCTTGTGAATGTGGGGAATGCCAGGCCGCCACCGTGGTTCGGATTCCACGTTAAACTGTAGGTCCTTCATTTCATCTCACAATCACCCTGCCATTACACATTAGCGTAAGTGCGTATAACCCGAACGGGTAGTAAGACGCGGTGCTAATAATAATAATGTAGAGAAAGTATTTTCTCAAAATGAATCTGTAAATAATGGTCTGACATGATAAACAAGGGAAATCGGAGTTGCTTGTACAATTTAATTTTGACATGTCTTGTAACGAATTTTGAAAACACATAAAATAAAAATAGAACATACTTGCACGGATGAGATCATCTTCAAAATATAAGTAAAACTTTTAAGAATTGTTAAAAATTAATGAATGTTTTTATCGTTTTTATTACTATGACGTTTGAGAATTAAAAAACTGTAGGCTTATTTACAATGGAACCTCGTATATCCGGCACCCATTGATCTGGATTTCCATTTTATCCGGACTGAAATTTCTCAATAATTATGAAGGTGAAAAGTCTGCGTGATTGTGCCAATCGCCAAACGCCATTAAAAATGAGCACAACAAAAACTTGCTCATTATTTAATGAGTGAATAGTGGTTGTGACGACCGCTTATGTGGTCTAGTGGTCCTAGTTCCTGTCTACATATCTAGAGGTACCAAGTTCTATCCCCGGCACTTCACAAATTTAACTGTAAAAAAAAATAGTGGGCCAGGAATGAGGTAAAACTCAGCCAATGGGGAGGGAACAAGTGAGGATCAACTTGAATAAAGAAGTAGCAGCTCCGGTCTATAAAACTGAAATTAAGGGCTGGAAGGCACGTTGTGATGACCACATGACACCCTCTATTCACAAATGTTTGTATAATCATCGCTAACGTTGACGGTCGCTCTGTCGGAATACTTCGTTTGTTGACTCACGCCATGGAGGTTTTTTTTCAGTGGTTGTACCTTGTTTCAAATATTCTATAATTTGTTCTTGAGGAAATTAATGGTGAGTTTGTAGACTTCTTAGGAGGGATATAATATAGATTATTTTAATGCATTTTTACTCAAATTTCCTGACCATCCGGATTTTTTATTAATCTGGATAACACCCGGGTGTCTTGACAAAATCCCTCTTTTTTTTTTTCTTTTTGCTTTACTAATCTTAATCCCGATTCATGAAAATAAAAATCTGGCAACGTTGATAACAAAACCACACGTGTTATTTCAAATGGCCTTCGGGGTATAATAAGTGAGATTAATTTTTTTTATAACGTTGAGAAGAAGCTCAGTCAAGTGGAAAATCACGCAGTCTTTTCGAGATGATAAATAGGAGCTTATAATATTGAAAGAGGTGTACAAGACAGACACATGGCGGATTGTTGTGGTCGGTAATTACGGAGGCCAAGTTACATCGGCCACGCAACAAAATATATCTAGGACGGAGTATAAAGACAAAAAAAAAAAAAATAATAATACAAAATCCACTTTTGAAAAAAAAAAAAAATTAACATCGTTTAAATTATGTTTTTCAAGATTATTTAGTAGGATCGCCATAGAAAAATAAAAACTACGATGCACCGCACAGAATTTCCATCTCTTTTATCTTAAAATAGAGACATCTACTAAAAACTCGTAAGCTAGTTGTGAAACGAAATAATACACACGGTTACAGAAACAATGAGAAAAGAGGAACATCTCTGTCAACCAAAGAGCATAATCATTAATTTTAAATTTCAAATACTTAAAATATATATATATATATATATGTATAGGCCTATGTCTAAAACTTATTTGCTTATAGCTCCGAAAATATTTATTTTATAAAGATTTATTTCAAATAAAATATTTTTAAATTTTAAGGTTCTACATCTTTACGACTAAAAGTTATTTCATATCTAGATATTTGCGTAATATGATCAAAATTGGATATTTATAATCATGTAAGGCAGCCTTAAATAATGTTCATGGTGAAATGAGTGTTTCCATTTTATTTGCAATGTTAAGCAATGTATGGATACAAAATTTAATAAAAATTGTTAAGGCTAATTTTGAGAATATCTATTCAAGCGTATAGCAAATTCTGAAGGTCTACTGTTCACAGAACTACTAGTAAGACTATAGTAACGATAATATCATGGAGCGAGGTCTACTGTTCACAGAACTACTAGTAAGACTGTAGTAACGATAATAACATGGAGTGAGAGAGGTCTACTGTTCACAGAACTACTAGTAAGACTGTAGTAACGATAATAACATGGAGGGAGGTCTACTGTTCACAGAACTACTTGAAAGACTGTAGTAACGATTCCAAACTCTTCCTTCACCTCTGACAAGATATCTTGTGAATGTGGGAAATGCCAGGCCTCCACCGTGGTTCGGATTCCACGTTAAACTGTAGGTCCTCCATTTCATCTCACAATCACCATACCATTACACATTAGTGTAAGTGCGTATAACCCGAACGGGTAGTAAGACGCGGTGCTAATAGTAATAATAATAATGTAGTAACGATAATATCATGGAGCGAGGTCTACTGTTCACAGAACTACTAGTAAGACTGTAGTAACGATAATAACATGGAGCGAGGTCTACTGTTCACAGAACTACTAGTAAGACTGTAGTAACGATAATAACATGGAGGGAGGTCTACTGTTCACAGAACTACTAGTAAGACTGTAGTAACGATAATATCATGGAGCGATGTCTACTGTTCACAGAACTACTAGTAAGACTGTAGTAACGATAATAACATAGAGGGAGGTCTACTGTTCACAGATCTACTAGTAAGACTGTAGTAACGATAATAACATGGAGGAAGGTCTACTGTTCACAGAATTTCTAGTAAGACTGTAGTAAAGATAATAACGTGGAGGGAGGTCTACTGTTCATAGAACTACTAGTAAGACTGTAGTAACGATAATAACATGGAGGGAGGTCTACTGTTCACAGAACTACTAGTAAGACTGTAGTAACGATAATAACATGGAGGAAGGTCTACTGTTCACAGAACTACTAGTAAGACAGTAGTAACGATAATAACATGGAGGGAGGTCTACTGTTCACAGATCTACTAGTAAAACTGTAGTAACGATAATAACATGGAGGAAGGTCTACTGTTCACAGAATTACTAGTAAGACTGTAGTAAAGATAATAACGTGGAGGGAAATCTACTGTTCACAGAACTACTAGTAAGACTGTAGTAACGATAATAACATGGAGGGAGGTCTACTGTTCACAGAACTACTTGAAAGACTGTAGTAACGATAATAACATGGAGGGAGGTCTACTGTTCACAGAACTACTAGTAAGACTGTAGTATCGATAATAACATGGAGGAAGGTCTACTGTTCACAGAACTACTAGTAAGACTGTAGTAACGATAATAACATGGAGGGAGATCTACTGTTCACAGAACTACTAGTAAGACTGTAGTTACGATAATAACATGGAGGGAGATCTACTGTTCACAGAACTACTAGTAAGACTGTAGTAACGATAATAACATGGAGGGAGGTCTACTGTTCACAGAACTACTAGTAAGACTGTAGTAACAATAATAACATGGAGGGAGGTCTACTGTTCACATAACTACTTGAAAGACTGTAGTAACGATAATAACATGGAGGGAGGTCTACTGTTCACAGAACTACTAGTAAGACTGTAGTAACAATAATAACATGGAGGGAGGTCTACTGTTCACATAACTACTAGTAAAACTATAATAACGATAATAACATGGAGGGAGGTCTACTGTTCACAGAACTACTATAAAGACTGTAGTAATAATAATAATATGAAGTGACGTTTATGGTTAATTTAATAACTACTAGTAAAAATAATTCTAATACTGAAGGACCAATAAACGATCATCCCAGTTAATTCCTTATCGTTCACATCTCTGGCAGTGTAAATTCGTTCAATATCTGATCAAGTCTACTCCCCCTATTTTTCCCCGCGCAATTTTTTTTCCTTCTTTCTGAAAATAAATAAAAAATGAGAATAGGTAATTTATAAATCTACACTATGTCCTTCCAAAAAGGGATTCCCAGTCTGTTTAGTACCGCAAGCACTCGTGCGAAGCGCTATTGCCACAATCAAACAAGTATTATATCGTGTCTGTTTTTTATTATTTGTTTGTTTGTTTGTTTGTTTGTTTGTTGGTTTGTTTGAGATGACAAGCATGGCTTAAACCAAACAACATCGCAACAAGAAAATGCATGTGGTTTTTTTATCTGCCATGGACAATGGGTGTGTGTGTATATATATATATATATATATATATATATATATATATTATATATATATATATATAAACTCTGTCATCTCACGACAAGCTTATAGCTTTGGTAGAGAGAGTGGGAAGATGAAGAATTATCCGGTGTATTTGTTTGTTATAAAATTGGTATTACTCGTCACCCGCATCGCTGGTCACACGGTATAGGGCTTCCGATTCACTGTTGAGTGGATTGCCAACTACGGAGAAGTTTGAGTGTTCAAATCGCAGCTTTATACTACTAAATGGCTAGTTTCTCCTAAATGTTTCCCCATTTTCTCTTTACGCAAATTACGGGTAAGTTTAATCATTAACATTCCTTCCTCATCTTCATGTGGATATCTCGGATGGGTAGTAAGTTTCGACGTGGAAAAAAAACCCTTCCTATTCCCTTTCACAAAGAATAAAAAACTGCAAAAACATTCACACAGCTGCTTTGATCTAATCACTGTCAGACCACACGGCTTAGAAATACAGTACAATGGTTTGTGTCGTTTGTCTGGAACTACCTATTCCTCTATTGACTCCCTTTCGCCCTTCACCTAAGACCGCTTTTTTTATGTCAATAATAGAAAGGTGAAAGAAAACTACGAAACTATTTATCTCAAGGTAGAGAGGAAAGCTCGTTGATAGTTTTAAAATATATTAAATTTTTCAGTTGTGAACCTATCAACATTATTATTATTATTATTATTATTATTATTATTATTATTATTATTATTATTATTATTAGCACCGCGTCTTACTATCCGTTATGGTTATACGCACTTACGCTAATGTGTAATGGTAGGGTTATTGCGAGATGAAATGGAGGACCTACAGTTTAACGTGGAATCCGAACCACGGTGGAGGCCTGGCATTCCCCACATTCACAAGATGTCTTGTCAGAGGTGAAGGAAGGGTTTGGAAATCAGATAAATCTGTGTCGGGACCGAGGATTGAATCCCGGACCCCCAGCACAGAAGTCTGACTCCTTACCCCTAGACCACCAGGTCACCTAACCTATTAATAAATAATTACTGTATTTGTTGAAGGGAGACTAAATATAAAACAATTTTCATCAAGACTAGTCTCATAACTCCGAAAAAAAATTAAGTCGTTGAAAATGAGATTTTTACATTTCCACAACGTAGAATTAAATATTTCGTTAAAGCTGAACGTCTGCGCGGCAATTTATCGCTTACCCGGGCGGCCTCATTAAACTTAAAAAAAAATAAAAAGGTTCCCTAAATAGTCCAAGCAAAACTTGTGCTCGGTCCTTTATTCCTAATCAAGACAGAATAAGTAAAGTTATTTATTAAAAGTTAAAATAAAGTCTGTTCAGCATATCTTTCTACCTGAAGACAGTTCAAGAATCATATGTTTAGTAGGTTTTGGGTTGCCAACACATGCTAGGTTTTTTAATTACGTGTTATTGTTTACATTTAAAATAATGAAAAGTGACCTGGTGTTCTAGGGGTAAGGTGTCGGACTTCTGTGCTGGGGTTCGGGGTTCAATCCTTGGTCCCGGCACAGATTTATCTGACTACCAAACCCTTCCTTTACCTCTGACAAGACGTGTATTAATCACAACTTGTGAATGTGGGGAATGCCAGGCCTCCACTGTGGTTCGGATCCCACGTTAAACTGTAGAACCTCCATTTCATCTCACAATCACCCTACCATTACACAATAGCGTAATTGCGTATAATCCGAACGGGTAGTAAGACACGGTGCTAATAATAATAATAATAATAATAATAATAATAATAATAATAATAATAATAATAATAATAATAATAATGATTGTAAATAAACAACAACATTACTGCCATTGTTTTGTTTCAAATCAACAATTTTCAAAATATGAAAAGGTATTTTTTTTTAATCAACTTATTTTGTGGCGAACTAATTAACTTCTTAATTTATTGTAGATTCACAGATTTTACAAAAATCTTTTTTTTTAATTATATTATTTCAATCACATAAAAAAAATTCCCTACAATGGAATAAGAAATAATCAAGTCATGTAGCTAAGTGGACAGAGAGTCCAACCACACATATACATCCATCTTATGACCTCACCTCTAATCGACCCAGGGCTTACTACATCACTCAAGCCTGAACTTTTATTTTTTACATAATTATATATCTTGATGTAACGTCCATTTTACAAATAAAAACTGTCATCACCATGTTATGTTGTCCTTTCCTCTGAAGCAATATTTTACTAGAGGAAAAAAAAAACTTTGGATATACCACTGTGTTGCACTGAAGCCTGCTAGAACAAGAGAGATAGAAGGAGGCATATATTGATAGGGAGGGAAAGGAGTGGAGAGGGGGGGTAGCCTTTAGCTCAGCGCATTCCAGTAAGTACTGTAGCGGAGCGGGGGCCCCGCGGGGTGACTGCACTTCCGCTCGGGACTGTGGGAAACTACGGCAGGTGCGCGCGCAACACGCCAGCACGTGCCACCGGGAGGATTAGAAACCCTCCCCTCCCCCCATTCATCTCCTTCTTCTCTTGATTCCTTTACACCCTCTCTCTTTCTCTCTTATACTTCAATTTGCTTTTTTACATAATTCCACTCTCTGCCTGTTTCCCCTCTCTCCGCCAATCCCCTCCTCAAGCTAGTCCGTAGCCTTCTCTGAATCAGTACTTAGCCTCACACCACTAAAAAAAACCCACATAGCTATACTGTGACTACGACTACAGTCCAAGAATCGACAGCAAGAGTCTCGGAAGGATAAATGAGCCCGCTTCGGTGGCCACATGGTTTGAAAGCGTCATACTTCTCATACTCGCAATAGACTATACTTTCGATAACGAGGAGATTGGGGCTTGAATTCCGATCGGGTGTGTGATTCCCCATCCTCCTCCCACCACCGAAATGTTTTTTTCACTCTCCCTCCACGCAAATGCTGGTATTCTTTCTATAAGTTAAACCTTACTCATCCTTAGCATAATAACGTAATTAATACATAGGTTTATATCCCGAACGGGTAGTAAGACCCAATGTTAAAAAATAATGTAAAGGTTAAGTGGAGAGCCAATAGAAGTTTAGAGACAAAATGTTTTTTAATTATTTTTTTTTGACCCGCCTCGGTGGCGTAGTTGGCTAACGCGCTAGTCGTGTTTAGCTTGACTGCTGAGGACGGGGAGATCGAGGTTCGAATCTCGGTCGGGTGAACTGGGGGGGGGGGTTTCCTAAATTGTTTTCCACTCTCCCTCCATGCAAATGCGGGTTCACGTCCTCTAATTCAACCTCCCCCAATTCCTAATACATTAGCCTAATTAGTACTTAAAAGCGTATAACCTGAACGGGTAGTAAGACGTGGTGTTAATACTAATTAATTAATTATTTTTTTTGCCATCGCATTAGGGAAGGACGCATTTTAAATCTTATTCTAGGTATTTAACGTGCAAATTTCTAAATCAACACACAACTTATAAACAAACTTAAAATCTAGAAAAGACACAACAACAAGCTCCCAGCCGTTAATTCATCAGTACACTAGAATTTCTATGAGCTAAAACTAAGACGTGCCTGGTTTTTTTTTAATATATAAATTTGTGAAATATTTTAAACGTTAGCTTAACTAGAGATGAAAAAATGTTCAGTAAATTTTCAATAAGAAACATACCCGCCTCGGTGGTGTAGTTGGCTAACGCACTAGTCGTGTTGAACTTGACTGCTGAGGACGGGGAGATCGAGGTTCGAATCTCGGTTGGGTGAACTGGGGGTGGTTTTTACCTAAATGGTTTTCCACTCTCCCTCCATGCAAATGCGGGTTCACTTCCTCTAATTCAACTTTCCCAATTCCTAATCCATTGGCGTAATTAGCACTTAAGCGTATAACCCGAACGGCTAGTAAGACGCGTTGCTAAATATTATAATAAGAAACATTTCCAATAAATATTCAGGTTTATTTTCAGTGGTGGCTTGCGACCAACCACGCAGGGGGGCACCTAGAGTATATTACATATAGGTATATATATAGAGCCAGTAATTATTGTTTTGGTACTTGGTAGTGAGAGTGTAAGGAAGGGGAACTGAGGGGATAATCTGCTTGCAAAAACTCAAACCAAACTTCAAATTATTTTAATTACTATATTTATAAATTTAATTAAAATAAGATCCAAACAAATAATGATATTAAGAGATGACAAATGATGGGTAAAACATTCAGATCTTCAAATCCCAGGCGATGGGGATGTATTTGCAAATACGTTGATTATAATATTGAAGTATTAACAATTCTGGTTATACATCAGACCCACTGTTAGTTATACATTCAAACACCAAGCGCTATAATTGATACGAGAGTCTGATTAAAGAATTGTAACCGCAATTATTGCTTTACTATAGCTAATTTAAACAGCAGGGAAAAATTTTCCATCTCACATCTCTACGCCTTGCATGAGCCTTCCTTGAAAAAAAAAGGGGGTGGTTGGGTTATAATCATTAATTTGGGGGGGGGGGGGGGTAGGCGGATCAACACATTCTTTCATCCTATCAACTATACGCGAAATAAAAGTGCTCAGTTATTGATGCCTTTCACGGAGGCTATAATTCCCCGCGAGTCAATCACGGACAACACAAGTATCTGATAGACGTAAGGCTCAGTTTCATTAGCTTTCAGAACACAAGTATGACCCTTACGAGTGGATGTCGCTTAGACGGTTTTTCCGCCTCTGAGGAAGGACACGGCAGGAAGGCCGGCTGAGCTAGGAGTTGCGTGGTGGAGTGTTTTGGGAAGGAGACCAAGAAGAGGTTCCCACGCTTCTATAGAAGCTTGGTCAGGTCTGTTTTCCAGTCGATGGGGTGGGGGTTGGAGGGAGGGGGGGGGAAGGTCGGCACACTTCAGGCGGGCAGGCGGGGTCAAAGGGGGTCAGGCGCGCGTGGCCTCCGCGTGTGTTGGGAGCGGGTATAACTTACAGGGGACAGAAACTGCGAAACTGTTTTGGTTACTTATGCCCTTCAACAATCTTAAGGGAGAACGTATGTTCATACCTTGCCCCCCCCCTCTCCTTACATACCATTACATTTAACGAGAAGAAAAACGGAATACGACTATATAAAAAAAAGCTAGCCCAAAACTTCAAATGTTTATTTGCAAGGGCTTTTTAAAAAAAAATCCGTTGCGCATTTGTTTGAGTTGAGTTAGTATAACCTAAAAATAAAACGTAAGCTATTTCAAAGAGCTGATTTTGTTTCTATATCACATTGCTTATATTATTATTATTATTATTATTATATTATTTATTATTATTTTATTATTATTAGCACCGCGTCTTACTACCCGTTCGGGTTATACGCACTTACGCTAATGTGTAATGGTAGGGTGATTGTGAGATGAAATGAAGGACTACAGTTTAACGTGGAATCCGAACCACGGTGGAGGTCTGGCATTCCCCACATCACAAGATGTATTGTCAGAGGTGAAGGAAGGGTTTTGGAAATCAGATAAATCTGTGCCGGGACTGAGGATTGAACCCCGGCCGCCAGCACAGAAGTCTGACACCTTACCCCTAGACCACCAGGTCACCCCACATTGCTTATAGTTTACACAAAAGCTGGATAATATGTGCCATGATCATTCGTGATAGCTTGGGTGTTTTCTCAAGGTCATATCCAGACTCACAAACTTCAAGGGGGGGGGGTGTAAGACAGTTAGAATGAAGCTCCACGCCTACATCAACCACCGGAGACCCTATCTAAAGGAAGTGTGGACAAATTTTCTTAGAGGTAGAGTGTAAAAACCATTTAGGAAAGACCACCTTCAATACACCCATCCGGGGTTCAAACACCAATCTCCCCGTCATTGGCAGTCTAGTCTAACTCGATAGTGAAGTCTTAAACCATGCGGCCATCGAAGTATGTTATAGTATTTTATTATCAAACTGTTTAAAAACGGGACTGTCAAAACAACTAAGCATAAACTCTAAAGTTTTGTGAAATTTTAAGTTTTAATTTAGTGTGTGTTCGGGCTATATGTATATTTATAACACAAGCGTTATAGTGGTGGGGAAGATATAATTTAAAGGAAATGTACACGCATTTACGGGGAGAAGAGGAAGAACCCATTTAAGAAAATCCAACCTCAGTGCTCAGTCGAACCTAGAGCCCACCGTCATCGGAAATCCAGTCCATTGTGAGACTGACGTGCTAGACCGCACGACCAACGGTACGGGTTATGTTTTGAGGTACACAATATACCATTAATATAGGCTAGGTATTTTTTTAAATTATTTTTACTAACAATTTTAGGACGAGAGTAGCTTAAGGGAACTCTCTAGTCCCCAATCAACCCCTTATACCCATATAAGCATGGAGAGAGTGATGGAAAACCAAAAGTTCATATCACGTTTATAAAATCATCCCTAGTAAACCCAACTGGTGTTCGAACCTGGTTTTCCATTCAGTGGTGTTCAAGTTAAAAAGACCGTTCGGTCACAGCCACTGCGTTTGATGAGGTTGATAGTCAGTTCTGACACTAGATCCTAATCGCTCTATCGTCTCCCACTCACGAGAAAGAAACAAAACACAGTTTTAATAAGAATGTTACTTTTATTTCTTTTTGTATCTCAATCTTGTAATTCAGAACCAGGAGACTATTTACGAAACAATCTAAAAGAAAAGTAGGAAAGAGTAATTCAATAAAACGCCACTAATCAGAAAACTAACAGTACCCTACACTAAATGACGGACAGATAAATTATTACATCTAACAACATTAAAGGGGGACCTTTCCCCTATTTATATTGTAGAGTATCTTGGGAACACTCCACAACACGCCATTGATTAAAAATTCATTTCTTTGCCTTTTACACGGAATCTTCGCGTCAAATTTCTCTAAAATAATTAGGTGGTAAATTTCAACAGAATCCGACAGCAACATTTCACGCCACTGATATTTACTAATTTAATATCAAGGATACCCGCAACGGTGATTTAATGGTCTAAGGTGTCACTATCCCTCCAAGCAAATGTGGGCACACTTTCTCTAAATTCAACCTTCTTCATTGTTAAGAATTATTATTATTATTATTAACACCGCGTCTTACTACCCATTCGGGTTATACGCACTTACGCTAATAGGGTGATCGTGAGATGAAATGGAGGACCTATAGTTTAACGGGGAATCCGAACCACGATGGAGGCCTGGCATTCCCCACATTCACAAGATGTCTTGTCAGAGGTGAAGGAAGGGTTTGGTAATCAGATAAATCTGTGCCGGGACCGAGGATTGAACCCTGGCCGCCAGAACAGAAGTCTGACACCTTACCCCTAGACCACCAGGTCACCCATTGTCAAGAACTAAGCGTACACATACGTATAACCCGAAAGCGCAGTAAGACGCGGTGCTAAATAAAAATAAGGATGAACCTATGTGCAAATAGATAACATAAATCTGTCACCATGCAGAGTCGAACCAGGGTGCCCTAGACTTGTAAGCTACCGTCTTTACACGTAAGACACGAGGACCTTGGCAGTGGAATATACCATTTCTCCCCCTTAAAATCTTCCAGCAGCTCTAATAACACTCAAATCTGACGGAAACCGACATTAGGGAACCCAAAGCCCCTTATTAAAATCAGGAGACAGGACCCTCCCTCCCCCCCTCTACCATTTATAAAATCACCGTTATCGATATTATCATAATTATATGGTGCTTCAAAGAATTAAGAAAGATATTACGTTTACATTATGGGGAGCGCACACGCCCAAAGAGTTTTCAAAACACAAATACGATTACATTTATCATTTTCCATCTGCTCTGCTCTGTAGTAAAAGACATTGCCAGAGGCAGCCAGAAGATGTCAAGAGAAGAAGAAATGTTGGTCCATTACATTGCATCTGTCTGTAAAAAAAAAATGAAATAATAATGAACCAAATCAAGATAACATAAGGACTGTCTTTCTTATTACGTTTTGCTCGTTCATACTTTGGTGGTCTATTCAATTTAAATACGGTTTAGTTATTAATTGGAACGATGGGATGGATAAAATATTACGTAACATGTTTTTATGTGAATCATTTTAATACGATCCGTTATATATATTACAGTTAATAGACTGAAATATATAGATAACAATTTAAAAATAAAGGTATTTAATATGGTCTTCTCTAAATATACAGATTTAATCTACACGTAGCTTAAACTATTTTAACCTAGGACCACCAGGGTCGTAATTATTGGAGGGGAGGAGGGGGGAATTGTTGATTTAACCTCCTAGAAACTCGAAAGTATGATTATTGATAAGTAATGTATACACTCTTGTCCATGATTAGTCTCAGTAGCTTATTAGAATCATTCTAACTAAAGTTCTTAAGGTAGGTTGGAAGAGTATGCGAGAAAAAGCCAATGTTTTTGCAATTTTTATGGTAAAACAATTTTTTTGGCCAAAATAAATAAAATATTGCTGCAGTAGAAACCTAGAACTTAATGTTCTTCACATGTTGATATCAATATTTGTTGAATATCTGTCAAGGGTGTCCTTGAATTTAATGACACCTTTTATTCTTCACTTAAACAGTTTGTCATCTAATACCACCATGCTCATGATATATGTTCAACAACTGTTGATATCAACATGTGAAGAAAATTAAACTCTAGAATTGTATTGGAGCAATATTTTATTTATTATGGACAAAAAAAAAACTGCAAAAAATACTGGCCTTTTCATCCCAACTTAAAAAGCCACATCCTAAATTGTATCTTAGTTTTCTTGAAAATTGATTAAAAAAGAAACTTAATCAAAAATAATTATATTGATATCTCCTTTTTGGAGACTTCACCGCGAGTCACACCAATACAACTCAACCCCCCCCCTTCTTAAAGAAAATGGCATGTTTGGCCCAGAGGGTGTAACGGCGGACTCAGAGCGGACCGGGACTGCTTCACATCGACTTCAATGACTATTATTTCACACATCCCTAAATAGCCCAGGCGCCAGAGGGCCAGAAAGGTTGTTTAGCTTAAATAATTAGGGTGAAGCTGGTTATGGTCTTGATAGCTTTATTTTGGGGGTTCTGATGAACGTACTAAGTTTTCTTCCTCGAAAGACCTAAGCGTTGGCCGCCATATTGAAAAAGATGGAGAAAAATCTCAGTTTTTCACCAATATCTCCGTTTTTGTCAGTTTTACAGTGAAAATAGTTATTAACGATATTGTAGATAATTAGATTCTCTATAAAAACTGTTGATAGAATTTATTCGCTAGAAGCTATAGTTTTGGAGCAATAGCCGCGAGAAGTGTGGTATTCTCCCACAACCGCTCGAAATATCTGGCCTCGCTTGTCGTATATCGCTGTCTATGTTTAATATTACCCTATTCAATGTTTTAACGAAAACTATTGCAAGTATATAAATATTTATATACCAATTTGCCGCTTTTTAAAAGTCGTTTCCACGGTAGAATTTATGAGAATTTTTTTAAAGTGGTATCCTTGGCAGGCCTAATTCACATCGATTTTTTTAAAGTAATTTTTCTTAGTTTAGAAGTAGATGTTTGGTAAAAATCTTCTCCTTGTTCAGTCTTATTATTTTCCTCGTAGTTATCATGCGTCTCACTGTTAGTTTCCGATTCATGAGATATTTCAGTCTATTCAGACATAAAGTGGTCCAATTGGATGTCAATTTCTATATCACTGTTAAAACTATAGAGGAGATGTGTATATAAAAAGTATAACTTAATCAACATGCTTTTATTATTTAACTAGACAATCCCGCATGGCGTTGCCCATGACCCACTGTGTATAAGATTTATATAAGCCCCCCCCCCCCCTATGGTGCCCGATTTCAAATGGAAACGTTATCTCTGAAACTAATTCTAAGCCAGATTATGTCAATAAATATATCTATATTATATCTTGTGTAAAACTATAGACATTTTTATGAGAAATAAATTAAATTTTCAAAATAAAATATAGCCAATGTTACTCACTGATAATGTAGCTTTATATTGGTGAAAGAATTTTTTAAATCGGTCCAGTAGTTTTTGAGTTTATTCGTTACAAAGAAAAAACAAACAAAAATCAAATCTTTCCTCTTTATAATATTAGTATAGACAAAACGTTTCTAAAACGAATATTGCAAAACAATAACAATTCTTAAATGCCGTTTTTTCCCACGGCTCTGCATCTCCACGCCAAATGAAAAGGGACAACCGCCTTAATGAGACGCACGTGCGAGCTGAGTTGTTTTGACGCCATGACACCCAAGACTGGCTAAACGTTGGTGACTACCCATTTTTTATAAGCAATTGTGTAAACGTTTTTCAGCTATCGAATTCTGAAGCCAGATATTCACTCAGAGTCAGGGAAAGCGTCAAGATGGCGCCAAAAGAAGTCAGCGAATATCACCAAGCACCGTGTAAATCAGTGATACCCAAAGTGGTCTATATCTACCCCCAGGGGTCGACGACGACCTGCAAGGGGTTCATGTCAGCGAAAAAATAAATTGGGAGTACATGAGATGTAAATGTGGGTTAACGATAGTGGATCTCATTTAAGCAGGTCGTGACTTAAATTTTGGCTTTCCATCAATGGAATAATCCATATACACAGATAGTATATATTTACTTACATAATACTTTCTTATAATTATAAAGTAATACATATATCCATTATATAAATTATAAAACTACCTATAAAGTAAACATTTTTAAAACATAAATGTTAATGAAACGTGATGAAGAATTATACTAAAATTAAGTTATTATGTATATTTTCTGATATATGAAACTTTTAAGAATATTATAAACTAGCAGTTGCCCGTAGCCCCGCCCGCGTACGTTTTTATTTTCTCTATGTGTAAGTTTTTATTTTGTAAAAAAAATATATATATATATTTTTGCAGTAAATTGTATAGCCTGTGTCAATTTTTTAGCTAGCTAGACCTCCAACTTTATCTGTGCAAAAGATCATGGATATTTGTTGCTCAGTTTTTACGTGAAAACGTAACAAATAGACCGACAATAAACTACTACGGTTTTGTATACAAACTTATTTTCGCAATTATAATATTAATAGCGAGGAGGGATTTTATAGTGCACTATTTTATTCTATTTACAATTACATATTAATTTAATTTAATTTAATTTAAATTCAGTATTTAAATTAGTATATTTCGTAAAATTGTGTAAGTTGTAGGTTATTCGCTTTGTGGTCGCAATACACTCTGAACTTGTAAAAACTTGCACATAATAATACCAGTATCACATATACGTGCAGTAGAAATTCTTGTCCATTCTTGTCTTAGAGCTTCGCAAAGACAGCGCAGAAAGACTCGTACTTGCACTGACTTGTTCAATTCGTCAGTCAATAAATACGAATGTGAGAGATAAATACGTTCATTTGTTTCCGGAGTTTTGAAAAGGATAGTATTAAGAAAATATTTTCAAAAAATATAAACTGGTAGTTAGGCACATACAATAAAAGTGAATCAATGTCATTTTGTTTGGGAATGCCGGAGAAATGTAAGTACATTATTTTTTATAAATTTTAGTTTCGTACTCGTAATTAGCAAAGATAATAAATTACACCGATCATGACTTGAGTTATTAATAGTTTAATATTCAATGTTTTGAAATACATGTTTACATGTTTAAATACAATAAGGTTTTACACCAGGAATATTTTATATTATTGCTATGTCTTATTTAAATAGATTAATTTGGTCCACAGATAACTGATACTAAACATGGCCTAATCCAAAAATAAATTTAGACAGTACAGTGTTGATTATTTGAAGTTTGGCTTCATTCCGTCATTGTCGGACAAACAATGGCCTATGTGTCTTTTATGCAACAAAGTTTTAAGCAATGACGCTATGAAACCATCTAAGCTGGAAGATCATCTGATAAGATATCACCCTGATAAAACAGGTAAAGATTTGAAATACTTTCAAACACTCAAAGATAAACTTCAGAAGAGACTCATGGTGGACAGAATGTTCGCTTCGACGTCATAAAGAGACGATGATGGTTTGCGGGCTATCTTATTAGACAAATCCGGAAAACCATATACTATCGGAGAAAAGTTAATTTTGCCAGCCGTTGAGGAGGTTTTAAAAACTGTTTTACACAAACCTGCATCTGATACATTAAAAGAATTCCTTTAAGCAACAACACAGTTCAAAGACGTATTGATGAAATGAGTTATGATATTAAAAGCTTATTGTGTAATTATTTGCAAACGACCCATTTCTCTAGACAGCTGGACGAGTCAACTTTACCCGGTAATGAAGCATTGTTATTGGAATATGTTCGTTTTATTATGGATCAAGAAATCCATGAAGAACTGCTCCTTGCGAGAACTTTGACAACCGACACTAAAGGTGACTCAATATTTAATGTTTTGAAGGATTGCTTCATGGAAAAAGCAATCCCTTTATCAAATATAATATCAGTAGCAACAGATGGAGCACCTTCCGTGGTTGGGCGCCATTTAAAACAAAATGTACCCGAGGTGTGTCATCCATCGACAACATTTAGTTGCTAAAAATCTGAATGTTATATTGAATGAATTTCTTCAATTAGTCATTAATGCAGTAAACCGAATCCGAAGCAACGCATTAAATACGTGGTTATTTGCGCAGCTGTGTAAAGAAAATGACGAGAACTTTTATCAATTACTCCTTCACACTGAAGTACGCTGGCTGTCGAAAGGCTTATGTTTGACAAGATTTTTTGCACTTTTTGAGACTGTTTTAAAGTTTCTGGATGCTAAAGATCCAATTTTAAAAGAAAATTTAATCAAGTGGAAACCAGACATTGTCTATTTAACAGATTTGTTTACTAAATTTAATGAGGTTAACTTGCAGTTACAAGGTGACAGTCTAAATTTGATTAAAACAAATTCCATTATTTCAGCGTTTCCTTCCAGAATTAAGCTAATGAAGCAAAACATTGGACGGCGTGAATTTTCCCATTTTCCCAATTTGTCACAGACAAACTGCCAGGAAGACGACGTTTTGACCTACGTTCAACATTTAAATTCCCTCTATTCATATTTTGAGACTAGGTTTGAGGATGTTTTGACTATGGTAATACCACAGTGGATAATCAATCCATATGGTGACACTGAAGATTATTTATATTATATTATTAATATTTAGCACCGCATCTTACTACCCGTTCGGCTTATACGCTTTAAGTACTAATTACGCTAATGGATTAGGAATTGGGAAGGTTGAATGAGATGAAGTGAACCCGCATTTGCGTGGAGGGAGAGTGGAAAACCATTTAGGAAAAACCACCTCCAGCTCACCCGACCGAGATTCGAACCTCGATCTCCCCGTCCTCAGCTGTCGAGCTAAACACGACTAGCGCGTTAGCCAACTACGCCACCGAGGCGGGTGACATTGAAGAAACGGATGTCATATTACAAGAGGAACTGATCGGAATAAGAACTAACGAAGAACTTAATGTACAGTTTAGAAACAGATATCAGCAATTCTGGCTTCAAAAAGACATACCTGTAACTTATTCATTATTATGGAATATCGTGAGAAAGTTTTTAATTGCTTTTCCATCCTCATACCTAGTGGAAAGGGGTTTCAGCGCGGTTACCAATCTAAAAAAAAAAAAAAAAGACTGTACTTCACTAACCGAGGAGAGTTGAGATTAAACCTAACTAAATTGATGCCAAATGTTGAAAATTTATTATTAAAGCATCAAATTCATCCCTCCCACTAGAAGCATTAATTTTTTCTTAGTATTTTATTCAACAGATACTAAATTTTAATTTGATTCGTTTTAATTTGAATTTAATTAATAAATATATAAAACTTAACAGGTTTTTATTAAAGAAAGTTTTTCACACTACACTTAACTACAGTTAGAAATTTAAGCCTTTCAAAGTGAGTATCACTATACCATCTGTCAAAAACACATTTGAAGTTGATGAATTTTCAAAAAAATTCAATATTAGGTAAGCAGGGGGTCTACCCAAAACAAAAAAAAACATGGCAAGTGGTCTACGAGATAAAAAAAAGTTTGGAGACTTCTGGTGTAAATCAACCCTTTACATCCGATCATTACATCAGCCTTGCACCACAGTCATGCTGCTAGTAAGCAATTTGTAATTTTGCCTTAAGGATGAAACACAATAAAGTAAATAAAAAAAAACAGGTTAGCTTTATAATAAAAAGAAAACCTCTCTCTACTCACGACACGTGTTTTGTTTTTTTTTCAAACTAGAGTATTAACGGCAAGGCATGCTTCGAGGGCAGTAGACAATAATTATTCTCTCAAAGTGTGGACATCAAGGTCGTAACAAATAAAAAGTCTTGGTTTTAATTCCGTTGCGTGGCACCTAGATTATCTTCTGTCTATTTTTTTTAAAAACATATTTTTATTGCCGTTTTACTTCTTTCATTTCGACCTTCAAGAGGATTTAAACACTCAGAAACGATCCACGTGTCCAAGCCTGCTGCCCACTGGCTAGGTGGACTTGTTTTGATTAGATGTATGGTTTTATTTTGTTATTTTTACGTCGATCAAGAGGACAATTGCTAGTGTAGCTACGTCGATTCAGTAGTTAATTAAATTACTTCAAGAGAGTAACTATTTTAACTAGTGGAGTGGAACTAGCCTATTTCAATAGATAACTATTGTGACTATTTCAAGATAGTAACTATTGGAACTATTTAAGGCAGTAACTAGTGAAATGATAGTAACTATTATAAATATTTCATGATAGTAACTAAGAAAACTATTTCATGATAGTAACTAATATAACTATTTCATGATAGTAGCTATTAAACTATAACTACTTCATGATAGTAGCTATTAAACTAACTACTTCAGATAGTAGCTATTAAACTATAACTACTTCATGATAGTAGCTATTAAACTATAACTACTTCATGATAGTAGCTATTAAACTATAACTACTTCATGATAGTAGCTATTAAGTTATAACTAACTTACATAATGTTGGTAACTATTAAGCTATAACTACATCATGATTGTAAATATTAAGTTATGACTACTTCATGATAGTAACTATTATAACCACTTACTAGTAAGTATTATTACTACTTTATGATAGTTACTATTAGAATTAATTCATGATAATAGCTATTGTAACTCTTTCATAGTAGCTATTATAATTACTTCATGATAGTTACTATTAGAACTGCTTCAGTATAGTAGCTATTAAGTTATAACTACATCATGATAATAACTACTATAACTCCTTTAATACAGCAACTATTTGAAAAATTTAACTGAGCCTATAGTTTTTTCAGTGTACTCGATCTATGGAGAACGGAACTCTTCTTTTCACCACAACTTAGAGCCACTGTAGTTTATAAATTGTCTAAGAGCAGTCGGTCACCACAATCAGGGTCATTAGTGTTTGGTAGCACACTTATTGATCTTACAAACAAGCAAACTTACAAACAAAGGAAGAGCAAAGTGGTTTTAGATGTTCACTTGACATCTCCAGTGAGGCTACAACCTAATATAGCTTGTGGGTGGATTGACGGTTGAAATAAAGAGGGATGATAAAAAATGGGGTGTGGCTGTGTCATGGACACGGCCGTGTGTTGTACGTGAATACGTTTATGTAACGTGTTATAACTTTTTTTTTAAATAAAATATTTTTATCGATTGTATATAAAACATTATCCAAAATCTATCGATTGTATATAAGACATTAGTTTAAAGTAGTGACAACGCTTTTCGACGCGTATAGGCCGACATTATATATTTTTGATAATATTTTATTTATTCTAACACCTTATTATATTCACTGTCACGACTTTAAACTAATGTTTTATATACAATCGATAGATTTTAACGACAGCTGACGATTAAAAACCTAAACGAACATAGTAGCTTCTCCTAGTCAAAAGTTATACTAATTGCAAATCTCGATACGCAGAAAATAACCTCAAAATGGCGGCGCTTCCCCCTCCACCGCGCGCGATACGTCACTGTTCTCGCGTATCGTAATGCATTCTTTGATCCTTTAGCTATCCAGTGGTATAATTTAATTTTGGATGTAGAGGATAGATTCGAAACTACAACGCCAAACTGTATCCCCCGATTTTGTTATCATTAGGTTTTTTTTGATTGCCCCCGTATGGTAGCAAATTTAAAGACGTATTCACGTCAAAAGGGGAATGTGGTAGTTAAACTTTGCCCTTCTTGGGCACAGTAGGCTCATTTCTAAAATGGGCATTAAATAGCCCTGGGCTTAATTGATTGTGGTAGCTATGGCTCCTTAGGAGGAACTACCCTCTTCATGACGTCATGTAAGAGAAGGTTGAGGGAAAGAGGAGCTTAGGAAGGAGGAGGATTCAAATATTGGATAAACTGAAGGAAATAAGAAAATTCTGGGAACTGAAGGGAACGGCAGAGGACAGGGCGCATTGGTGGTATAAGTCTCACTGACTGTCATAAGACAGAGCACTTATTAATAAAATAATAATTATATTAATTACAAAACACGACCTATAGTTCATACATTGTTTGAAGGATTGTAGATGACAGCCAAAAGAAAGGTACCATGTATCCATTCGCCAGAGCATATGAGATGTAAGACCATAATGTTGAGTTGTCACTTTTTGCAGCCAAAAATTTCACAACAAACAACTTGTTTTTAAGCTTTTTTTTTCTTCTTTCAATTAAGCTTCTTTATTTAAATGAAAAACGAAACTATGAACAAACTGTTTGGTTGTTTCTTTTTGATGGAAGCGGCATCTGTGGTACACTTAGAAATTCTTCACAAACAAGAGCTTCTAAAAGGTTTTCTACTCTTCTTCATAAACAAAGATGGCCGGACGAAATGAACACGTTTGTTGAATTCATACAAAACGTATTTAGGTGTTTTAATGCTCATGTGACTCGGTGACCTGGCGGTCTAGGGGTAAGGTGTCAGACCTCTGTGCTGGAGTCCGGGGTTCAATCCTCGGTCCCGGCACAGATTTATCTGATTACCAAACCCTTCCTTCACCTCTGACAAGACATCTTGTGAATGTGAGGAATGCCAGGCCTCCACCGTGGTTCGGATCCCCCGTTAAACTGTCGGTCCTTCATTTCATCTCACAATCACCCTACCATTACACATTAGCGTAAGTGCGTATAACCCGAATGGGTAGTAAGACGCGGTGCTAATAATAATTATGCTCATGTGTTTACAAAATAAAAACCTATTTTTAAACTAACACTTTTTATAAGAAAAAAAACTTGATTTATATTATAATTTATGGTGGCAAAGTTATAAGAAGATAAAGGTGTGAATATAATACTTTTTAATTTATTATTTCATGTACTAAAATATTTATTGTTGCCACAATCACAAAACAAAAAAAAACCTGTAGTTTATTAATATTTGTTGTTCTTTCACGTAGTTACGAAAAAGCCATAGATACATGAATCCTTAGTGAGGTATTGTACTAGAAGCATTTGATAACACTTTTTATTGATAACATAGAATTTGTAAAAATATTTTAAAAAAATATCAATAGTTGATGTTTCGTTACTTTCAGCCAATGTTTTTGCAAAAAAGAAACTTCTACTATACCTTGATTTGAAAATTCAAACGTATTTCTTTACGGCGAACATTAATAACACTTTACTTTATAATTTTTGTCATTCTATTGAGACTATAGGTATTAATAAAATCCATCAAATTCAAAGGCTGCAGATATTATGACTAGATGCATAAATATATTAAAATTGTTTTGGTAACTAACTTCTACTACTCTTCATATCAAAATCATTATAGCTGTCACTCACCACCCTTACAATCATGGGTGCCTTATATATGCACCGTGCGTTGTTGCAAAGTTCACAGCGTGATTACTGATATTCCAAACATTAGGACCCCCACCCCTTCTCACCCCCTCCAGCGAGTAAATTGTAACATTATTATTATTATTATTATTATTATTTATTATTATTAGCACCACGTCTTACTACCCGTTTGGGTTATACGCACTTACGCTAACGTGTAATGGTAGGGTGATAGTGAGATGAAATGGAGGACCTACAGTTTAGCGTGGAATCTGAACCACGGTGGCGGCCTGGTATTCCACACATTCACAAGATGTCTTGTCAGAGGTGAAAAGAAGGGTTTGGAAATCAGATAAATCCGTGCCGTGACCGAGGATTGAACCCCGGCCGCCAACACAGAAGTTTGACACCTTACCCCTAGACCACCAGGTCACCTAAATTGTAATAACTAAAAAAATGTTATTTTTCAAAAGAAGTGAAAAACGATAAAAAAAGAAAAGTTGCATGACAATGGCAAAACCACCTTTGTGGTCTAGTGGTTAGAATTCTAGGCTATAGTTTCAGAGGTCTTGGGTTCGATCCTAGGTAAGGTAAATTCAGCCTCGTGAAGACAATTGAGGTGCTACTTGAATGAAAAAATAGCGGCTGCGGTTTAGAAAACTGAGATTAAAGCCTGGAGGGTTCATTTTTCTGACCACATGAAACCCTTTACACGAAGAAGTAGGCACTATCTCTGCCAACAGACGACGGTTGCAGGCTAATGCCATGAAGTTTTTTTAAAAATGAAAATGGCGAAGTTTTTTGTAGCACCTTATCTTACTACCCGTTCGGGCTGTATACGCTTATGAACAAATTACGCTAATGGCTATAGGAATTAGGAAGGCTATATTTAGAGGGAGTGTACCAGTATTTGCATGAAGGGAGAGTGGGAAACCATTTAGGATAAAAAAAACGTCAGTACAACCGACTGAAATTCAAACCTCGATCTCCTTGTCATCGGCAGTCTAGTCTACTGCGAGAGTAGCGCGTTAGACCACGCAAATAATTTTAATTTTTCGGTCAACATTGATAATATTTTACTGTATAGCTAATATTGTTATATTATGAAAATTATCTATAAAAAAGCGATAGCTGCAGATCATATGACTTGACCTGACCTATGAATACATAAAAGTAGAGCCAGTAAATTTTCTGTAAACTAAGACTCTTTATATGAAAATTAAACTGTAAGCTTGGCCACAGATTAGATTTGCCTTAAAAAAAACAACAAAAAAACACAAGTTTAAAAAAAAGATACAAAAAATAGGAACGGTCACGTGACTACCACGAGACCGGCGAGTGGCTGAGAGCACGCATGCGCAGTTCAACCCCAACCCTCTTTTTTCATCCCCCTCTACCTCAGGACGTGGGAATTCGTGAGTTCTAGAAAGACAGATGTAACTTATCGCAGCAGTCTTTGACAAAAAAAAAGTTTCGTCTGTAGAGGGGGGGGGGGGAAGAGGTGAGTAAGATCGAGGGGGAAGTGTTGAGAGAGGAAGGGGAAGGGGGTGATCTGACATGAAAACTAAAGAGTCCGAAAATATTACCCGGGTACTTTTTTTTAAATAGTTTCAGTGATATTTAAAATGTTGAGAAAAAAATTTCCTCCACTTTCATAGTCTAAAATTTAGGACCCTTTTTTTAACCCAGTTTTTTCTAAAATTGTAAATTTTCAAGAGCAATATTTTTACGTTTTTCACAATATTACGAATGATTTTATTTCATATTTGAATTTTTATGAGCATCTAATTCAAACATGCAGCCCTCCCTATAAAAGAAAAAAAGATTTAAGAAAAAAAAGAAGATAATTGACAATTTTATAAGGACTTGCTTTAAAATTCAAGTTTAATTACGCAGAAACAGGTTGCTTGTAAAGATATTTGGAGCAAAAAGATATGAGAATATTGGGGAGTGAAGGAGGTTAAATAATGATGAGTTAAATACCTCACACTCATCACAAAATATTGTCAGGCTAATAAAGCCTCGTAGATTACGGTGTGCAGAACATGCAGCATTAATTGGAGAATATAGAACCTTGTTCAGGGCACTGACTGGCAAACCCAATGGAAAGAAACAATTGCAAAGACATAGACCTAGATGGGAGGATAACATTAGAATGGACCTGAAGGAGATAGGGTGTAATGAGGTGTACTGGATAGAACTATCTCAAGATAGGTGTAGGGTGTAATGAGGTGGATTGGATATAGATAGCTCAAGATAGGTATAGGGTGTAATGAGGTGGAATGGATAGAGCTAGCTCAAGATAGAGATAGGGTGTAATGAGGTGGACTGGATAGAACTAGCTAAATATAGGGGTAGGTTGCCATGAGGTGGACTGGATAGAACTAGCTCAAGATAGAGATAAGGGGTAATGATATGGACTGGATAGAACTATCTCAAGATAGGTGTAGGGTGTAATGAGGTGGACTGGATAGAACTAGCTAAATATAGGGGTAGGTTGCCATGAGGTGGACTGGATAGAACTAGCTCAAGATAGAGATAAGGGGTAATGATATGGACTGGATAGAACTATCTCAAGATAGGTGTAGGTGTAATGAGGTGGACTGGATAGAACTAGCTCAAGATAGGGATAAGGGGTAATGATATGGACTGGATAGAACTATCTCAAGATAGGTGTAGGGTGTAATGAGGTGGATTGGATAGAACTAGCTCAAGATAGAGATAAGGGGTAATAAGATGGACTGAATAGAACTATCTCAAGATAGGGATAGAGTGAAATGAGTTCAAAATGTTATAGGGTAAGTAATTAAGTTAAATTCATAAAAATAAATATGTCTAGATAAAATAGCCTACATGAAATTATTTAAAACTCACTTTTAATATTCTTTTTGACAGAGATAGTTTTGTAAAAACGATCCTGACCTGTTGACGACTAAATACTACAAACTTGCAGCGATGTACACGTCTATTATAGACTACCAGTAACTAATCTAGTCTAGTTTGCTGGTGACGGGTAGACCGGAGTTCAAATACTGGACTGGTGTACCGAGGCCTATTATTTCCTAAATAATTTACCACTATTCTTCGGGCAGATGCGGATGCATTTTCTGATAAGTCTACCTTTTACTCACACCTACATCATTAGTGCAGTTCAGGGCTGCCCTTATGGGTGTGCGAACGCTGTGACCACATAGGACCCCTCCTATTTAGGGGGCCCAGCTCTTGCTTAAGTGACAGAAAGAGAGAAAAAAAAGTTGTGGTGGAGATTTTTTTTGCGTGCTCGTATAGTTAGTACGCTCCCTCATTATCTGATCTGGCAAATATTACCAGTGTAAAAACTAAAAATATTAATACAAATTTGGTTCGATTTATTGAACTCACCGATTTGCATTTTGTCTGTCTTTCTCTGTGGTGGATATGTCTCACGATAAATTTTGAACAAATTAACCGATTTAATTCAAATTTGGCCCAGTTGTTCTTTGTACATCTATATAGAGATCAAGTTTATGTGTATCTAAACATTGCTTCTAGCATTAATTATTACAGGCCATCTCCTGATACCTTATGCGGCTGAAATTTCGTATTATAGGTGAAAAATACTTTAATATTACTAAACAACCCCGCTTCGGTGGCCACGTGGTCTAACGCGCTACTCTCGCAGTTGACTAGACTACCGATGACGGGGAGATCGAGGTTCAAATCTTGGTCAGGTGTACTGATGGTGTTTTTTCTAAAATGGTTTTCCATTTTTCCTCTACGCAAATGAGGGTACATTTCCTTTAAATATAGCCTTCCTAATCCATAAAACTATTACGTAATTAGTAAGTTAAATATGCGTATAGCCCGAACGGGTATAGGCCTAGACACAGTGCTAAAATATGTTTACAAAAAATATTTTTTGGGTTTAGGGGGGAGGGGGGCTTGAGACGCACGATCACAATTCTTTAAATTTCTAAGGGAGTAAAAATCGATAAACATCTACACCTATTATTATAATAAAGATATTTTAATGTGCACTTTTTGAACCTAATCATTATATTGACACACGACTTATAAACTAACTTGAATCTAGTACAGACACGACATACAGCCCCCGGCCGTTAATTTATCACTGTGAAAGAGGTAGATCCATATTACGCCAATTATACATTTATTGACCATACCAGGATTCAAACCCGGGACCCTTAGCTCAGTAGACAAATACGCTACCGACTGGGCTAAGGTGTCGGACTTAATGATAAAATATATTTTAATTTTCTTTTTTAGCTGTGTGCCGTGTAACAATCCTAGTGCGTGTTTCAGTGTGCCGTGGCAATCCTAGAGCGTGTTTCAGTGTGCCGTGTAACAATCCTAGTGCGTTTTTCATTGTGCCGTGACAATCCTAGTGCGTGTTTCAGTGTGCCGTGACAATCCTAGTGCGTGTTTCATTGTGCCGTGTAACAATCCTAGTGCGTATTTCATTGTGCCGTGACAATCCTAGTGCGTGTTTCAGTGTGCCCTGACAATCCTAGTGCGTGTTTCAGTGTTCCGTGACAATCCTAGTGCGTGTTTCAGTGTGCCGTGACAATCCTAGTGCGTTTTTCATTGTGCCGTGACAATCCTAGTGCGTGTTTCATTGTGCCGTGACAATCCTAGTGCGTGTTTCATTGTGCCGTGACAATCTAGTGCGTTTTTAATTGTGCCGTGACAATCCTAGTGCGTGTTTCAGTGTGCCGTGACAATCCTAGTGCGTGTTTCATTGTGCCGTGACAATCCTAGTGCGTTTTTAATTGTGCCGTGACAATCCTAGTGCGTGTTTCAGTGTGCCGTGACAATCTAGTGCGTGTTTCATTGTGCCGTGACAATCCTAGTGCGTGTTTCAGTGTGCCGTGACATATCCTAGTGCGTGTTTCATTGTGCCGTGACAATCTAAGCGGTGTTTCATGTGCCGTGACAATCCTAGTGCGGTTTCAGTGTGCGTGACATATACTAGTTTGCGTTTTTCAGTGTGCCGTGACAATCCTAGTGCGTGTTTCAGTGTGCCGTGACAATCCTAGTGCGTGTTTCAGTGTGCCGTGTAACAATCCTAGTGCGGTTTTTCATTGTGCCGTGACAATCCTAGTGCGTGTTTCAGTGTGCTGTGACAATCCTAGTGCGTGTTTCAGTGTGCCGTGACAATCCTAGTGCGTGTTTCAGTGTGCCGTGACAATCCTAGTGCGTGTTTCATTGTGCCGTGACAATCCTAGTGCGTTTTTATTGTGCCGTGACAATCCTAGTGCGTTTTTCATTGTGCCGTGACAATCCTAGTGCGTGTTTCAGTGTGCCGTGACAATCCTAGTGCGTGTTTCAGTGTGCCGTGACAATCCTAGTGCGTGTTTCAGTGTGCCGTGACAATCCTAGTGCGTGTTTCAGTGTGCCGTGACAATCCTAGTGCGTGTTTCATGTGCCGTGACAATCCTAGTGCGTGTTTCAGTGTGCCGTGTACAATCCTAGTGCGTGTTTCAGTGTGCCGTGTACAATCCTAGTGCGTGTTTCAGTTGTGCGTGACAATCCTAGTGCGTGTTTCAGTGTGCCGTGACAATCCTAGTGCGTGTTTCAGTGTGCCGTGACAATCCTAGTGCGTGTTTCATTGTGCCGTGACAATCCTAGTGCGTTTTTCAGTGTGCCGTGACAATCCTAGTGCGTTTTTATGTGCCGTGACAATCCTAGTGCGTTTTTCATGTGCCGTGACAATCCTAGTGCGTGTTTCAGTGTGCGTGACATCTGTAGCGTTTTTTAGTATTGCTGTGAGTTGAAAATCAAGTAATTTAGTGTAGGCGAAGTAGATTTACCCTTTCTAAGATACAATAAAGGACTTTTTTTCTTACTACCCGTTCGGATTATACGTTACGTACTAATTATTCTATTGATTATAGGGATGATGAAGCCTCTATTTACAGGAAGTAATTTGCGTGGAAAACTATTTTAGGAAAAAAAAACACCCTTAGTACACCCGATCGAGATTCGAACCTCGATCTCCCCGTCCTCAGCAGTCTAGTCTACTGTGAGAGTAGCGCTTTAGACCATGTGGTCACTGAAGTGGGTAAGGCTATTTTCAACAGGTGTATAGCTCTGGGAGTAAAAGGGGAGGGGGGTAGTAACACTACCCTCACACTTCCCTTTGATATCTACCCCTATCCGAGGGGAGTTCTGAAAGTTGTTCCCTGTCCTTTGTTAAAGAAACGCGTCAAGGGTATGAAGGGAAGGGGGATGAAAGAAAGACATTGCTTCACTATAGCCTACTTGTAGTTGGAAGGAGAAGGGGAAAACGGGATATATAGGGGGCTACGGGAGGTCGTGGTTTTACTCTTGTCGCTCGGGGCTCTAGAAGTGGCTTTTATCATATGAAATTCTCATAAAAAGAAAGTATTGCAATCGTGAACATTTTTAGGCTTCGAGATTTTAATGAAACTTGACATTTTACGTGCCCCCTCCACCCCCCAAAGTGGGTTTTCGGTTCTATCTGTCTATATCCACCGCTTTACCCAAACATGTTTGACGGATTTCATTTAATCTTTGTCTTACAAACCCGCCTCGGTGGCGTAGTTGGCTAACGCGCTTGTCGTGTTGAGCTCAACTGCTGAGGACGGGGAGATCGAGGTTCGAATCTCAGTCGGGTGAACTGGGGGTGGTTTTTCCTAAATGGTTTTCCACTCTCCCTCCACGCCAATGCAGAATAACTTCCTCTAATTCAACCTTCCCAATTCCTAATCCATTACCGTAATTAGTAATAATAATAATAATAATAATAATAATAATAATATTTAGTACCGCGTCTTACTACCCGTTCGGGTTATACGCTTTAAATACTAATTACACTAATGGATTAGGAATTGGGAAGGTTGAATTAGAGGAAGTGAACCCGCATTCGCGTGGAGGGAGAGTGGAAAACCATTTAGGAAAAACCCCTCCCAGTTCACCCGACCGAGATTCGAACCTCGATCTCCCCGTCCTCAGCAGTTGAGCTGAACATGACAAGCGCGTTAGCCAACTACGCCACCGAGGCGGGTCGTAATTAGTACTTAAAGCGTATAACCCGAACGGGTAGTAAGACGCGGTGCTAAATAATAATAATAATAATAATAATAATAATAATAATAATAATAATAATTTATCTTACAATGTTTGACCTATTGGTTATTTAGTCCTAGCTAGAGTATTTATTTTCAAATTTTTGATTCTAGCTCTTATGTTAGACCAAGTTAAATGATTTTCGAAAAATTTTCGTAAATAGCTATAGAGATTTTGTTCAAAATTGCTATCTGGGGAGTTTTTGAGACCATGATTAAATTCCAGGTGAAACCATCAAGGTAGGGAAATCTTTTGCTTTGAGATTGGTTTGGTGTTTAGTTTATTTATTGTGATATTGTGCTCGTAATTACTATAAATTACTTCAATTAGGACTATACAATATCGAACCTGCAGTTGTCGTATCGTAGGATGTTGTATAAGGGTGTTAGAAAAAAAAAAGGTCACAATTGTAAGTTCTTGTAGTAATTATTAAAATGAGTAAAGAAGTAATTTTAAAGCTAGGTCCAGAGACCAACTATAAGAGAACAGAAAATGACCCAGTCGCAAGGCGCCCCCCCTACCCTCGCCCCCCTGCGGCTTTGACATTAATCCTATTGACTTGTTTTGTATGGAGATACTTAAAATGTTTAGTGTATTATTATTCAATAATTAATGATTTGACTGACTTAAAACTGCGAATTGATAACAGTTGTTGGATGATTAAATTATGTAATTTAATAGGGAGTATCCCTAAAAAAAAGTATTGTACTGTCATTGGAATTTTCCTCCTCCCCTGTTTGTTCTCCTACTGCCGGATAGCTCCATCCAAGAACGTTATTAACCTATTTGGTTTCTGGCGTTTAGGAGGTTCTGTTTGTCTATTCTGGTGCCTTAATGTTAATGGGGGGGGGGGGGGGGGGGGGGAATTGAGAGTGGCGATGAAGGTAGCGTGGGAAAATGTACTGTTGATATTTGTATAGCAAAACATTTTTTGACCAAAATGTATCAAAATCTTTCAAATTAGAAACATAAAAGTTCCATCTTCTTAACCTTGTGACCTCCAACAGTTGTTGAATATCTGTCAAGGCTAGCCTTGAATTTAATGACAACATTTTCTCTTCATTTGAAAAGTTTGTCATCTATTCCGCTATGCTTATGACAGATATTCAACAACTGTTGATATCAACGTGTGAAGAAAATTAAACTCTATGTTTGTACTGGAGATATATTTGATTTATTTTGGCCAAAAAAGTTTTGCTATAAGAATTTCAAAAACACTGCCCTTTTCTCGCGTCCCCTACACTTCCGCCTTAAAGTTGAGTGTGGCAATGAGAAACAGAAAGCTGACCCGGTGGTCTAGGTGGTAAGGTGTTGGACTACTGTGCTGGAAGTCCGGGGTTCAATCCTCGGTCCCGGCACAGATTTATCTGATTGCCAAACCCTTCCTTCACCTCTGACAAGACGTGTATTAATCACAACTTGTGAATGTGTGGAATGCCAGGTCTCCACCTGCTTGGTTCGGATTCCACGTTAAACTGTAGGTCCTTCATTTCATCTCACATTCACCCTACCATTACACATTAGCGTAGGTGCGTATAACCTGAACAAGTAGAAAGACGTAATGATAAACAAAACAATGCAACGGTGTTTTTTATTTCACAGTTATAACAAAAACGTCCTCTTATTTATAAATACCTGAGTTGGTCGAGTTGTGAACTTTAATCTCGTATCATCTTCTATTTCTCTGCTGATCCAAAGTCAGCGAATGTCTCGAAGAGACTTTAGGTCGTCGAACCTATTTTATTTATGTTGAAATCGGACGTGACTGCAATCTAACGCCGCATGATGTGTATTAAAAAAAAATACAGTCAGGCGATTGTCAACATCCTGATTGACTTTTGTCTGATAAACAAGAGGTGGAATAAAGTAAGAACCGATTTTCCAACTGTTGGACATACAGCAAAAAAACCTGTTGCACCAAACGCCGGTAGTCCAAAATTGTGGATAGCCCGAAAACAATTTTCCGAAAACGGGAGAAAGGAGGGGGTAGGGGTTTGGGGGGGGGGGTAGAGGTATAAACTAAGTCAAAAGAAATATACAACAAACTCCAAGTTTAAAGAGAATAATTTGTAATAAAGTGATAATAAACAAGCCTACTCCATATTTACATTTTGTAAACAACACAATTTGTTTTCCTGTGACTAAAAATAGCTACAGAATTGTAATAATGCATATCGTAAGTGTAAAACTACAGTAAAATGTTACCCGCTTCGGTGGCCACATTATCTAAGGCGCTACTCTCACAAATAGACTAGTCTGCCAATGACGGGGAGATCGTGGTTCGATCCTGGTCGGGTGTATTGAGGGTGGAGTTTTCCCCTAGACGGTTTACCACTCTCTCTCCACTCAAATACTTTTATTATTATTATTATTATTAGCACCGCGTCTTACTACCCGTTCGGGTTATACGCACTTACGCTAATGTGTAATGGTAGGGTGATTGTGAGATGAAATGAAGGACCTACAGTTTAACGTGGAATCCGAACCACGGTGGAGGCCTGGCATTCCCCACATTCACAAGATGTCTTGTCAGAGGTGAAGGAAGGGTTTGGCAATCAGATAAATCTTTGCCGGGACCGAGGATTGAACCCCGGCCGCCAGCATAGAAGTCTGACACCCTACCCCTAGACCACCAGGTCACCCTCAAATACTAGTACACCTCCTCTAAATCCATTATTCCTCATATATAACCCATTAGCGTAGTTAGTATATAATCGTATAACACGAACGGGTAGTGACCCACGGTGGGAGAAAAAACTGACTTGAATGGGACATTTAAATTTTAATAAAATATCATAGTCATTGAAATTTCGTGGAAAAAAGAATCTACACCATTAAAAAAAATTCAAGGTCACCGCCTACTTATGTGATCTATTATTTAAATATGTGTTCGTCCTGCTAACCAATTATTAAATATTTAGTTAGGTGTTTAACATAAGGCCTGTTTTAGGTTAATTTGTGAGTCACGCGGCTATAAGTGTCTAAAATATACTCTTTAAATATCTCAGTAAATTAGATTATTTTTTTAATATAGTTTTTTTTTGTCACCCGACAATTTGAATAAGAACATCTGGAAACCAGTTTGTAGAATTTAATCGAAATCTGTTGCTATATTTGATTATTCTTTCTTTTATTTTTTTAAAATCCCAAACGTATCAGGTTTGTCGTCTTGTCCGGTTAGGTAAGTGTAGAGGGGTTGGTAAAAAATAAAAGATAGTAGGATCTGAGGGGTTGGGGGGTAGAAAAGTTGAGATGGTCGTGTGTCTAAACAACTGGCGAAGTGTGTGTGTATGTGTTGGAATGAAGAAAGGGATGAATTAAGGGTTGGGAGGGGGGGGGGGTTTACACTGCTAGCAGCTGTGTGTGTGTGTGTTTGGTAGAGGGGCGGTGTGGATATGTTTGAGGGGATATTTTTTTTTAAAAGGAAAGAAGGGTAGTCAAGAGGGAATGGGGGGGGGGGGGGTTAAAGGGGGCTAGCCTTACAGGTGGCTCCAGTTAGTTCGTAGCGCACTGTGTGGGAACGCAGACCACTAGAGAGTTCCCACCGGCCTCTTTAAGCAACATCCAATAGCTCTAGGGTGGTTACAGAGGTGAAGGGGGGCAGAGGGTGAGGATGGAGTGGGGGGGAGGAGGAGGGGTGAAAGAAGAAGAAGGGACACGCAATGCACAAGACACACAGACAATCACGCAAATATCAGAAAAAAGGTTTGTATTTTTTTTTTGCTCTAGTTTTTGAAAAGGTGGGAGAAAGAAAAAAGCTGAAAAGATTGGGGGGGACGCTCGCGACTGACAGCAGGTAAGGTCACGTCTGCCATCTCCCCTTCAAAAATAAATCAACAGTGTATAGAAAGTGTGGGGATCACTTTTATACAATAGAAAAAAACAAAACAATTATTTTGAAGTAATTTTTTTAATACTAGTTTAAATAATAATATGCTTTATATCGTATTTTTAATCTTCACTCCAATTTTAAATAGATATAACCTTTTAAAAAAAATACAAACATATTTTTCGCTGCCAAAATTGATACATTTTCTTATATAGGTATCGATAATATTTATCAAACGTGTACCTGCTGATAATATGACTTGACGTGTGAATAAGTGAAAGTAGATCTAATAATCTTTCCAGCTGCCAGATAAAGCCCTTCCTATGAAAATTGGGCTGTAAATACTACCAGAATTGGTGGTCGTATAGTCTTAGGTGTGAGTGTAGGGAATTCAAGAAAAGGTGAGTATTTTTCCAGTTTTTACCTTAAAAATTGCAAAAAAAAAAATTGCTCCAGTAGAAACCCAGAGTTTAATTTTCTTCACATGTTGATATCAACAGTTGTTGAATATCTGTCATGGTGGCATTAGATGACAAACTTTTTAAATTAAGAGAAAAAGTGGTCATTAAATTCCACTTGACAGATATTCAACAACAGTTGATATCAACATGTGAAGAAAATTAAACTCTAGGTTTCTATTGGAGGGTTCGAATACGATTCTTTTGTACTGAAATTCTCCCTTCCCCCCTCCCCCACCGCTAAATGGTTATCCACACTCTTTCTACGCTAATGAGGGTACTTTTCATTTTAATTCAACCTTCCTCTATTTAATACATTAGCGTAGTCAATTATTAATTTATGGAAAATATTATATTTTACCGAGGCTGGGAGACTACAAGTCATTGGAGAAGATACCTTGACTAGAGAACTAACAAAGAAAATTTTGTTCTAGGACCTAGAAGTTTTATAAGAATATAATTTACACATATCTATTAAACAAAAACGTGCCCCCCTCCCCCGCCACCCATCCCTCACAACCCTCTTTATCTCCAAACCCCTTCATTTATTTCCATCCACATTTAACAACTCTAGGTAACATGATTAATTTTTTTTTCTCTCTTTTTTATTTTGATATTCTGGTTTAATGGGTTCAGCTGAGATTAACTTTTGATTTATTGAACCAATCGCTTCAATTTAAATGTATCGCAACATCCACCTTTTTTTTAAAATTACGGCACGAACGAAAGTCGTGTTCTGAGTGATTAGTTAATTATTTCATCCTATCATTAATAATAATGTTGAGTCTAGAAACGTTATAAGTATCATTTACCGATATCAGGACATAATCAACATTTCTTAAAGTTAGGTGGATAGAAATATAAGTTAATTAAGGTAAGTATTTTGAAGTTTTTATAGAAAAACATTTTGTTGGTCAAAATAAATTAAATATTGCTTTAGTAGGAACATAGAGTTTAATTTTCTTCACGTGGTGATATCAACATTTGTTGAATATCTGTCAAAGGTGTCTTGGAATTTAACGACAACTTTTTCTCTTCATTTAAAAATTTCATCAGATATTCAACAAATGTTGTTATCACCACGTAAATAAATATAAATTCTTTATATTTCTACTGAAGAAATATTTGATTTATTTTGACCAAAATTTGTTTTGATATAAAGACTGCAAAATTAATGCACTAAACTCTTGTTAAGACTGTACTAACATAAGAACATGTCATAATTCTTAACATGGTGTATACGGCATTCATGATAGGTTTTTACCTGGATGACAGTTCGAAAATCATATGTTTAGGCTTTGGGTTGTCAACACTTGTAAAAGATCACAGTTTTGTTATAAATGTAAAGATCTTTAATTACCTGTTATCTATTACATTTAAAATAACGTAAACTTAAGTTTTCTCATACTATTTCATTTTTTTAAATAATTTCTTTTTATCCAACTCGAAACAATATTTTAAACATAATTAAAAGTACTTATTTTTCGTTTTGGAACGTTACAGATTTTGTGTAATATAGTGCACACGTCAATACCTTTTAATACAGGCATCGTATTTACTTGGAAAAGAGAAAATTGTTGTCATTTTTTTACATACAATAAATGATTTTATGATTATTTTATCATATTTTGAAATATTTAACTGAATAAAATATTTTCATCAACTGCGTGTCTGCATAATTGTAAAAAACTTGTTTACCGTTATATTCAATCATATGATTTAGATTCGTCCGTCGCCATTTTGAAGCTATGTTCTTCAGAAGTTTTTGTGAAAGTGGTGTTAATTTTTTTTAAGGGGAATAAAACTATAAATAAACTTTGTGTCCGACCTCAAATAAATATATAAATAATATTGGCCTAAATTACTGTGGTTAACTATCACATTAATATATATATTACCATCTGTTTTAATTACAGTGATCCAAAGTGATAGATGTCAGCTGTTGGCGTAATGATATATTAGTGATTACTTCTGGTAACATTTCGAGCTGTCATCCAGGTAAACTTAGCTCGTGATTGATTTATACTTATTATTATTTGAATTGAAGGAGAGAGGTCAACTTTTCTCAGATATTCTTTTTTTTTAACTATCCACTAAATTAGGTTGTACCCGAACGATTAGAGAAATAAATTATCTCCTTACTGATAATTGAAATATTCCTTCCTTTCCACTTCTAACCCCTTAGTATCTTATCAATCATTGATCGCACCGGTGGAAGTATATAGGGAATAGACGAGGGGGTTGAGGGGTGAAGCGAGCTCAGCGCATGCCTTGATGGGAGGGGGAGAGGGGGAGGAATTATAGCTCACGCGCTCTGAAGGGGCGATAGGGGAAGAGAAGGGTCGAAATACCGACACACTCAGGACAGCGAGACGACGCGACGTGTGTTGGACCGTCAGTGAGTGAGTCAGTAGCGCACGGGCGGCCTTCCAGTCATGCTCTGTACTGTTTCCGTCAGAACGCACTGTGGGGGCGGTATGTACGACCACGAGAGCAGACGAGAGGGTATGGAGTTCCAGCCAGGGGGCGGAGCTCAAGACCTGCAAGAACCCATCTCACGCACAATGCAGTATAAGAAGGTAGATACATGTGTTCAATTGGTTCAAAACAAGTATTTTTTTGGTTGTGTGTAGGAAAGGGGGTGTCATTGATTTATAGTTTTTTTTAGCTGTAATTTATTTGAAAAAAAGGGGGATTATTTAAAAAATTAGTGTAATAAATATTAATGTTACTTTTAATTTCTTTGCTAATTCTAAATGGATTTAGATAAATAACACTTTTTTTTCTTTTAAAATGTAAATCGCAGGATGTTTATCTTAATTAATAATTAGTAATTCAAATATGATTAAATGAATTGATGCGAAAAGGTGTCATCCATAATCGATTTAAATCCAAATTTAGCTAGTAAATTATATTTTAAAAGTATCATGGACAACAAATAAAATTAACATTGAAATTATTTTTTGCTTTAGTAACTTATTCAATTTTTTTTACTATTGTGAAAAATTAATTAGGCCCATGTAATATATTACAATTGCTTGTGTTATCAAAATCTAAATTATGCAAAGTGATCGGGTGTTTTCATATTAAAAAAATATATAATGTGACTTTTAAGATTTTTTTTCCAATTTTTTTTTCAAAATGTGAAATTCTGCAGGGGAAATAAAAGAAATTTGTAAAAATATTCTTTTAGGAAGGGAAAGATGGGGGAGGGAAGGGTGCAGATAACATTATTATCATTAACGTTTAAAGAACTAGGTTTGGATACAATTAATATTACTTTTTTTAAAAAAATAAAAAAGGTATGAAAATGTATTATGACATATTAAAAGTCTAATAAAAGCTCTTATATATTTATATCCTAAAGCCGGAAGTCTCCAACATCTGACCGACGCTCCAAATCATATTTAAAAAAATAGCACAGCGTCTTAATAACCATTCGGGTTATATATGTCTACTTATGTACTAGCTAAGATAGTGTTATTATTATTATTATTATTATTATTAGCACCGCGTCTTACTACCCATTCGGGTTATACGCACTTACGCTAATGTGTAATGGTAGGGTGATTGTGAGATGAAATGGAGGACCTACAGTTTAACGTGGAATCCGAACCACGGTGGAGGCCTGGCATTCTCCACATTCACAAGATGTCTTGTCAGAGGTGAAGGAAGGGTTTGGTAATCAGATAAATCTGTGCCGGGACCGAGGATTGAACCCCGTCCGCCAGCATAGAAGTCTGACACCTTACCCTTAGACCACCAGGTCACCGACCTAAGATAGTGATTTTAGGGATGAGATTAGGGAAGTTATATGAATAGGAAGTGTACTGGCATTTGTGTGGAGGGAGAGTGGAAAACCACCCTCAGTACACTCGGCCGAGATTCGAACCTTGATCTCCCCATCATCGGCAGTCTAGTCTACTGCGAGAGTAGCGCGTTAGACCACGTGGACACCGAAGCCGGTAAAGTTCATGTTAAATACCTCAAATAAATAAATGAAATATCTCAGCTTAACCAGACAACCCCCTTAAACCCGTAATTATTCCGTATCAATGGACTGAACTGCTGATGTTATCAGAGCAATGAAGGGAATTAATCATGATATAGGTCCATATTAAGGTGAGCCTGTAGGTGAATTGAGAAAATGCCAAGGTTTTTATAGTTTTAATTGACTTTTTTTTCTGGCCAAAATAAATCAAATATTGCTCCGGTAGAAACATAAAGTTTAATTTTCTTCACGTGTTGATATAAACAGTTGTTGAATATTTGTGAAGGGTGTTCTGGAATTTAATGACAACTTTTTCTCTTCATTTAAAAAGTTTCTCTTCTAATGTTCACAACAGATATTCAACAACTGTTGATATCACCGTGTGAAGAAAATTAAACTATTATGTTTGTACTGGAACAATATTTTATTTATTTTGGCCAAAAAAACTCGCGTCCCTTACAGGCCCACCTTAAGATAGATAACCTGCAATTATGAGTAGCCTGGTGCAAAGGTTTACAACTTGTGGTCAATGAAACCACGGTGGTGGACATTTGGTCTATATGTCACACCTATCTATAAATAAAAATAGTCTAGTTTGTTGTTGACTGGGATGTTGTGGTTTAAATCCAGGCTGGGTGTATTTAGATTAGTTTTAAACTAATAATAGATGAACTGGTGGTCTAGGGGTAAGGTGTCGGACTTCTGTGCTGGGGGATCTGGGATTCAATCGTCGGTCCCGGCACAGATTTATCTGATTACCAAACCCTTCCTTCACCTCTGACAAGACTTGTATTAATCACAACTTGTGAATATGTGGAATGCCAGACCTCCACCATGGTTCGGATCCCACGTTAAACTGTAGGTCCTCCATTTCATCTCGCAATCACCCTACCATTACACATTAGCGTAAGTGCGTATAAACCGAATGGCCAGTAAGATGCGGTGCTAATAATAATAATAATAATAATAATAATAATAATAATAATAATTTAAACTAATAAATTCGTAACATAAAACTAATAACAGCTAAAACAGTCAAGCTATATTAGTTGTGAGGTATAGCTATAGCCTCATGTAAATGTAACATTCTATAAATTGAAAAATGACACCTCGACACGAGAATCTAACCCAGGACCTTTGGCTCAGTATCCCAATGCCCTTACCATTGAGCTACGCAGGGGCTGTCCCGTGTTCAGGGTATTTCTTCATTCATGTTTTTTAAGGCAGAGTCTGTTATGGACGTGCGGAAATCGTCATTTACTTAATACGAGCGATCAATTAAGATCGCGAGCTATCAGACAATTCAGCCACCTTTGACTCAGGAGAGTTTCATGCTGCAAAATTTACAACCAAAAATAGGAAATAAAATCAATATGTTAAATGAGATGACATAGTATTTGTTTATTTGCTAATGAAGTTATGTCACTCTAATTATATCTAACTATATTTATAACACACGCACGCATACACTTCTAAATCAGTCTACTAGATTTTAATGAAAACAGTTTTCCTTCAGAAATTATTTAATTCAAATGAATTTTGTTGAGATATTGTTTGGTTTTTGGTGTATCCACTTTTTTGTTGTTGTATCGAATTGTTTAGTGGCTGTTTTAATTTTTATACTAATCGATCGAATCACTGAAATATGCTCATTTCATTGAATAATATGATTATTTAAATATCACAGGAAAAAATAAAACATAAAATTTAAATTAAAAAAACGTACCGGTGGGTACACAAAGATATGTATTATGTTCTAATCTGGATTGCAATAGGTTAAGATTTGAGTCCCACGCAGGGATATTGGGGTGTTATTTTATAAATAAATTGTTCCCAACTCTCCCCCCAAATAAATGCTTGTACTTTTTTTTTTCTGAATTATATATCTTTATCATCTCTATCCCATTTGTGTCACTTATCTGCAGTGGATAATAGGGAAAGATATTGATGTACTGCCCACAAGATAGGTGTGTTAACCACTTTGCCTACTTGGTGAATCTGAAGCTATTTCGCGAAGATGGTTGCATCGTAACTTGACGAACCTAAGCAGTCTAAGCACTATCACACTTAAGACTCCAATCTATAAAATAGAAAAAGAGGGGAAAAAATTAGTAGTTTCACCCTGCGAGGATTCTTGTATATGTGTTGATAACTCTTAACCCCTCTTCCTCTGACGCGTCTACACAATCACTGTACTGTACTATTTGCGCCTGGACAGCATTGACTTTAAAATTAGCTTTTCCTTCTTTTCTATTCTAGATAGTTATTTGTTTCCACGGACTATTTTAATTTACATCCTGACAGGAAGATTCCTACAGGATATTTTCGTGACTGGACCAAATAGCCTGAGTCGTAGACGATAAAAAAAAAGCATGTTCACAAAAATACCAGTTTAAAATAAAAAATATATTTTTGTGACAATGTACGACTATTTTTTTAGAAATATTTTTAAAAAATTGTTTTTATTTTAATGTTATATTTTTTTATATTCGCCAAATTAAATGTAAATAGCATTGGACTCGAACTTCCGTGACTCACAGGTAGGCAGGACCAGATTTAAGGGAGGGGGACGGGCGGACGCCCGAGGGCCTCCACAAACCATTGCAATAAATAAGATTATTTTCTAGAGATTACAGTAATGAAAGTTTTTTTTAAAGGAAAACTTATCCATACAAGTTTTTTTAAATTTCTAATAAATTTTTTTTAACCAATTTTATTTATTATGATGACAATATTTCCTTATTTAAATATATTTTTTAACATTGAGCTTTTGACAGTTAATTTTGTAAATAAAAAATGATAATATAAAAACGTTGACTAGAAAAATATTTGTTTAATTTTTGGGGTTACAATTCTCTACCATACTGGGGCTTCCACAACTATTAAGTCCAACCCTGTATGTAGGCGACGTCATTAAGGTAGGATCATAGGGTTTGGTAATCAGATAAATCTTTGCCGGGACCGAGGATTGAACCCCGGCCGCCAGCATAGAAGTTTGACACCTTACCCCTAGACCACCAGGTCACCCTTCTTCAGTATAAACATATAGTTTAATTTTCTTCATATGTTGATATCAACAGTTGTTGAATATTTGTCATAATCATAGCGGCATTAGATGAGAAACTTTTTAAACGAAGAGAAAAAGTTGTCATTAAATTCCAGGACACCCTTGATAGATATTCAACAACTGTTGATATCAACATGTGAAGAAAATTAAACTATATGTTTATACTGAAGAAGGGTGACCTGGTGGTCTAGGGGTAAGGTGTCAAACTTCTATGCTGGCGGCCGGGGTTCAATCCTCGGTCCCGGCAAAGATTTATCTGTTTACCAAACCCTTCCTTCACCTCTGACAAGACATCTTGTGAATGTGGGGAATGCCAGGCCTCCACCGTGGTTCGGATTCCACGTTAAACTGTAGGTCCTTCATTTCATCTCACAATCACCCTACCATTACACATTAGCGTAAGTGCGTATAACCCGAATGGGTAGTAAGACGCGGTGCTAATAATAATAATATACTGAAGAAATTATTTATTTATTTTGGCCAAACAAAGTTTTGCTATAAAATCTGAAAAAAAAAATCATTTTCTCGCGTTCTTTACATCTCCACCTTAAATAATGCAGGATTTCTAAACGTCTAAAACTTTTCTCACAGCTCCGATAGTAGAGGCCTCCTCCTTAACTTTACGCTTTGAGCTCTTAAATAACTCACAGGTTTGTGTTTAAGACGTATAAAAATAATACGTTAATTATTTCTGCGTTCCTTCAGAGGAGAAAAAGAACTACACGTAATTGCAAAGTGGTTTTTCCATTAAATCCAATGGTTTTTTTTAAAAAAAAAGAAAAAAAAAACATGCCCGGTATACCTGCATCTTGCAATAAAGTGTAATAAAGTGCACCTGCTTTTTATAATCTGGTCAAACCGGACCTTTACTCTCTGTGTTAGCGGAAATTTAAAATCGAAAAAAAAAAAATGCATTTATAATCAGCTAATGGTTCTCGAACAAGAAATGCATCAAATTACAAATCGTTTCACGTTAGCAACTTTGCATAATGTATACATATTTTTTTATCGTGAGCAGAGTGTTTAGGCACGTGTTTTTTCCTTCACATTTTAACTCTTTTATAATGCATAAAATTAGATTGTTTTTACCGCGTCAAATGTAACATACGTCTCTTATTCATTTCATACACCCAACAAACCGTGTAGAGTTAATCACGAACGTTTGGCGGGGGGGGGGGGGGGGGTAGGGGGGTGTAATTATACGTTGCACCTCACAGACTTTCTCTCTCATATTAAAATATAAACATTTACTAAAAATACTCATCAGATTTGTGAAACGAAATAATATACACTGTTGCAGAAACATTTCACTGAAGAGTATATATGCAATACTACACACAGAAACATTGAGATAAGAAGGAACATTTCTGTCCACAAAAGATCTAAGAGCGTTCCAATCAATTATGTGATACAGTCGGTTGGAAATCGTAAATTTACACTAACACCATTGCACGTGGATAATTTCTGATTAAACAGTAATGGAGATAAAGAGTTAATAGACGTTTCTAATACAGAACATTGTTGAAATATTAAATTATATTTGGATAAAAACATAATTGTAAAGGCCGTATTTTTACCATTTTAGAATTACTTCACAGCTAAGCATTGTGCAACAATCTTCATTCTGTTTAATAGGGACATATTGTAGTTATTAACAAGAGTCTTTGTCGCTTTGTCCTCCATAGTCACCACGGAAAATATCGAGTAATATTCAAATACGAATGCACTGCACACATTTATTGTCATTTCCTTTCCCTTTTACTCTCAAACCTCGCGCGAGCCGGGAGCTGAGTTGGGCCTGCTACTATGATGAATGTTCTTAATAATTTTTCAACTATATTTTATATTAGCTCAAAGCTCAGAAACTATTGATTTTATAAAAATATAATTACAATAAAAGCTTCAGACACACGGCATCGTGAAAACCACTTTTTCACTTTAGAACGTTGATATTTATCAAAATCTCAAAGCTATATTTTTGTTTACGATCACAATACTTCTCTTCCCGAGGGGTTAAGTAAGGGAAAGTAAAACAAGACGCCTTTAATTAGTTTTTCTTGGTGTACCATTTTTATTTATTAACGTATGGAAGGTTAGGCCAATTTAGGTTGGGGTAGTTTCCGTACAAACATATTTAATATTGTGTGCCAAAATACTTATTATTACGTGTAATTTACGAACTTTAATATATCCGATTCCAATGAAATATATTTCGGGACGTTCACGTATTACGTAAGCATATTTTTTAGAATGTTTGACCTCCTCCATACCTCTTCACCCTCATTGTAAGCAAAAATAAACTAACGGTCAACCCCCTCTTCCCCCCTATGCTTGCTTACAATATATATTTGTCAATTTTTTTTTTTTTTTTGTAATTTGCTCACAGAAATAATCAGTCTTTTTCAAGCAATTTATAGATTGCTGGTAATTAAATTATTAAGGCGATTGGCCCTTTTCATTTGGCGTGGAAATTAAGAGTCATGGGAACAAACAGTTATCTTCAAGAATTTTTGTTGTTTTACAATTTTCTTTTCGGAAACAGTTTGTTCAAGAGAAGAAGCATGTTGAATAATTTATACTTTTTATATACACACCTCCTCTATAGTTTTAACAGTGATCAAATATCGATAACATTCACATTTTTCAATAGAAAACTGCCGGCTTTATAACAAAAAAAAATGAGAAAATGTAACAATTAATAAACATCGATACATTATCTTAGAAGGGGCGTTAAAAATATTAACACAAAAATCTCACTCATTTATAGAAAACTGGTATTTCCAAACGTATGATTTTTCCGCAAGATCTGTCCGATAGCTAGCGCCATCTACTGTTTCCATGATCCATCTGTTCTTGTTGGCGCGGAAGGATACTTTGGTCAGTTGTGAAGCCACGCCACACCGTTCACCCTCCGCCCAACGTCCCATAAAATAGGTTTTAGACTTACAACCGACATGGTAAAGGGCCTTAACGAAAGGTGTAAGTTAATGGTGCGAAATAATTCACAATAAACACGAATGTAAAATGAATTCAAATCCATTGTATTAAAGAGGTAAAATTTAAAAAAAGCTAGTTACATCTTTTTAAACCATTTTATAACAATTGAAATTCTTTATATTGAAAAATGAAACCTGAATACGGGAATTGAACCTGGGACATTTGGCTTAGTACGTCAGTGCTTTGAACACTGAGCTATCTAGGGATAATCCAGTGCTCATATTTTAAGGCAGAATCTGTGAGTGAAAAATGACCCTGGACACAAGACGATTCCTTGATAGCTCAATGGTCAGAGCATTGGCGTACTAAGCCAAAGGTTCTGGGTTCCATTCCCGTGTCCAGCTGCCATTTTTCAATTTAAAGAATATGATATTTAGATACGGCTATACCATAATTAGCAAATAAAATAGCTTAACTATTTAATATATCACTTAATTGAAATGAAAAAAATTAATTATTATTGAATAGTTCTACATTAATTATTATAATAATAAAAAAACTCTAAACTACTTTTAAATTCATGACCAAGGTCCTTGAATCTAGGTTTCGACATTTTTAATTATTATGTGTCAATTTTAGGGGGACTGAGTCACTGCGACATTTATGTCCATCTCTCTCTTTGCTACGTAAGCATTGTTCTAACTCCCCCTCCCCCTTGTAACAAAGTAAGCAAATATCCAACCTCCTCTTCCCCCTTAGATGCTTACATGGTACTTGAACTAGCTGTTATCAATTATAAAACATAATTACAATACAAATTTTGCTATTATTGAAAATTTGCTATTGTTATTGTTTGTTTCGATGATAAAAACTATTTAACTATCTGACATAGAAAAGGTATTTTTTTAAATTCCGCCCTCTTTGCATATTCTCCCCAATAACACTAGTAATGAAGTAAAAAGTTTATCGTTGTTGACCGCAAAAAGATATGTTTATCTGTTATAAAGGGTTTTTAAAACTAGAATTGTTCTATAAGTAAATGATATTTATTATTGAGCTGTTATATAAGGTTCTTATCATGGTGAGGTGACTATAGGATGCTGGTGTTTATTATTGGACTGTTATCTAAGGTTCTTGTTATGGTGAGGTGACATAGTGCTGGGGATTTATATTGGCTGTTATCTAAGGTTTTGTTATGATGAGGTGACTATGGATGCTGGTGATTTATTATGGCTGTATCTAAGGTTCTTGTTATGTGAGGTGACTATAGGATGCTGGTGTTTATTATTGGACTGCTATCTAAGGTTCTTGTTATGGTGAGGTGACTATAGGATGCTGGTGTTTATTATTGGACTGTTAGCTAAGGCTCTTGTTATGTTGAGGTGACTATAGGATGCTGGTGATTTATTATTGGGCTGTTATCTAAGGTTCTTGTTATGTTGAGGTGACTATAGGATGCTGGTGTTTATTATTGGACTGCTATCTAAGGTTCTTGTTATGGTGAGGTGACTATAGGATGCTGGTGTTATTATTGGCTGTATCTAAGGTTCTTGTTATAGGTGAGGTGACTTAGGATGTATGTTTCTATTGGACTGTTATCTAAGGCTCTTGTTGTTGAGGTGACCTATAGGATGCTGGTGTTATTATTGATGCTATCTAAGGTTCTTGTTATGTTGTGACTATAGGATGCTGGGTTTATATTGACGCTATTAAGGTTCTTTATGGTAGGTAGACTATAAGGATGTAGGTGATTTATTATTTGGACATGTAGCTAAGGCTTTGTTATGTTGAGTGACTATGGATGCATGTGTTTATTATTGACTGTTAGCTAAGGCATTGTTATGTTGAGTGACTATAGGAGCTGGTTTTATATTGGACTGCTATTAGCTCTGTTATGTGAAGGTGACTATAGGTATGCTGGTGTTTATCTTGACTGTTAGCTAAGGTTTTGTTATGGTGAGGTGATATAGGATGCTGTGACTTATTATTGACGTAGCTAAGGTTCTTGTATGTGAGGTACTTAGAGTGGTGATTTATTATTGGACTGTTAGCTATAAGTTCTTGTTATGTTGGGTTTAGGATGCTGGTGTTATTATTGGACTGTTAGCTAGGTTCTTGTAGTTAGGTGACATGGATGTGGTGTTTATTTTGACTGTTAAGCTAAGCTCTTGTTATGTAAGTGACTATAGGATGCTCGTAATTTATTCCCGCAGGTGACTAAGCCGCTACTGGAACGCAAAAGGAGAGCCAGGATTAACCGTTGCCTGGACGAACTTAAGGACCTCATGGTGGGAGCCTTAGAGGTAGGACATACACAAGGCATAATTTTTACAATTTAGACGTCTTACCTTGGCTGAGTACACTATGGTATAAATTATAATATAGTATGATTACACTATGACATATATTAAAATTTAGCATGATTACACTATGGCATATATTATATAATATGACAGTTTTACCTTTACTGATTACATTATGGCATAACCTATATTGTAGCTTTCTTACCTTGACTGATTATACTATGGCATAACTTATAATGTAGAAGTCTTACCTAGATTAATTACACCATGGCATAACTTAGAGTGTAGCAGTTTTACCTTACATGTTTCCACTATAATCTAACCTCGATCTCTCCGTCATTGGCAGTTTAATCTACTGTGAGATTAGCGCGTTAGACTAGGCGGCCACCTTATCGTACCTGTTTTTGTTATTTTAATTAACTAATTAAAATTTAATTTAATAAAAACCAATTTGAAAATAATAGACATTTGAAACTGCATATAAATTACCCTTTGACCAGAAAAATATTATATTTAGGGTCACGATCAAAAAAAGTTTTGGAAACAATGCGATATGACCATAATGTGATAAGTTAATGTAAGATATGGGCTTTTTTTTTACCCCCCCCCCCCCCCCGCCAATTCTTTTATGCTTACTACATGTTCGGGATATTTACATTTATGTAGGAGACTTGGAGGGTATAAATCATTGGAAATATACCAAAGCATTCACCTGGAAGGAGATTTAAAAACATTTATGGATATAATAAAACTCTGTGCACTTGGCCTTTAGTTAAACCCTACATCTCCCATCGTAGGCAAACCGGATAATACGAGCCTTACGCCTTTATCATCTTGGAATAAAGGCAGTGGTATCGTATTGTCTGGTTTACAGGTTGGTGGGGAGGTCTGGGTTCGAATTTCAACCGGGTGGATTCCTGATACTAAAATAAATAGTTTCTTACCCTCATTTCACATAAATGCAGGTGCACTTATAATAAATTAAACTTCTCTCATATCTACCCCACATTAGTGTAACATATGTGAATAAACCAGACGGGTAGTAATAGGGGGGCACTCATCCGGAAAACTGGGACAAAACAGGAAATTTGGTAAAATCTTGAAAATACACTAGAATATTTGTTAATTTGGAACATTTAACTAAAAACTTAAAATAGTAGGTCTTTGGCTAGACGACAAATTTAACTGAATAATTAAGTGCGTTGGTTCAAACATGTTTTATTACTCCTGAAACAAGTATTATGACGGGAGGATCGAGGTTTGAATCTCGGTCGGGTGTAGGGTACAGAGTTTTTTCTCTCCCAAAATGGCTTTACACGCTTCCTACACACAAATGTAGGTATACTTCCTCTAAATATAACCTTCCTAATCCACAAAATCATTAGTTTAATTATTACTTAAGCGTATAACCCGAACGGCTAGTAAGACGTGGTGCTAAAAAAAAATGGGTCCGTCTGAATCCAAACACCACTTACTAGCGCTAATCAACGCGAACGCCGTGCAAGGTGGTGTGTAGGCAACCTTCCATGAAGGAATGAAGTGCGTGTAGTATCACAGTACGATCAAGTTGCAAATACCTACAGTATTATTATTAGCACCGCGTCTTACTACCCGTTCGGGTTATACGCACTTACGCTAATGTGTAATGGTAGGGTGATTGTGAGATGAAATGGAGGACCTACAGTTTAACGTGGAATCCGAACCACGGTGGAGGCCTGGCATTCCTCACATTCACAAGATGTCTTGTCAGAGGTGAAGGAAGGGTTTGGTAATCAGATAAATCTTTGCCGGGACCGAGGATCGAACCCCGGCCGCCAGCACAGAAGTCTGACACCTTACCCCTAGACCACCAGGTCTCCTAAAAATACCTACAGTAGCCCATGACTTCCTTAGTGCTGACTGACAGCTCACAGCTGACTTCTGACGGCTTTGAAAAGTTACCAGACCAAATTATGTATCCTACGCTGAACCATATGATTTACAAAAAATGTGTTTAGCAGCTGTCACTACTGGCAGTCAAAATTGAGGTATATACCTAAATGTTTACAGTCAAAAGTAAGCTGTGAGCTGTCAGTCAGCACCAAAGAAGCCACGGGGATACTTTCGGTTTAAAGGATGAACTAAGTTGGTAATAAAGGTAGAATTTTTTTTATCACAACTAAAGCAATGCACACTGTGTTATTTAAAAAAAAATTGGACTTGTTTGTCGAAAAACGGAAACAACATTTAATTTTCCCTTCGTATATATACACGGATTTACCTAACTACAGAGCAATTGTGGTTGTGGTGGAAAACCTCAAATATTTCGAGAGAGAGTTAGATGGGGGGGGGGGAAGATTCGAACAACGCTTATATTGATCCCGAAATCACGTCCAGGGACGGTCGGAAGCGGACAAATTTACCAAAACCGCGACGAATTGACCCCCCCCCCCCTTCATATTCTTAAAACCACCGGTACAAATCAGTGGGGTATACCACAACAAGCCACCGGTGCGAATCAAAAGAATGTTTGAGGAGGGTGAAGGGGGAAAGGAAGATTCCCGAGCCAGTTTATTCCCCCCCCCCCGGTCGGTCATTCGGGATAGTTCGGCCACGTTTCGGTTCCGCCCGGCTGGTCGGATTGTATGCAGTAGAAAGTTGTTTTTAAAAGTGTTTCTTTGGATAGGGCGCGACGCTCTGCCCTTTTTTGAAAAAAAAAATGTACTGGAGGGTGAGAAACGATGAGAAAAAGTTTGGAGAGCGGTAAAGAAGGGGAGGTGAAGGAAGAAACCACAAACTTTTTAAGAATGAAATGGAAAAGTAAAGTGAAATTATCTATGGTTTGTTCTATGGTCTAGTGGTCAAATGTTCCTCGCTACATACCCAGAGACCTCCTGGGTTCAATACCCAGCGCTTCCGTAGTCAAACCAGGCCTCATGAGGACAAATGAGGAGCTACTTGAACGAGAAAGTAACGGCTACAGTCTAGAAAACTGAGATTAATGGCAAGAGAGCTAGTTTTGCACTGACCACACGACACACTCTCTATCCGCAGAAGTCAGCCCTATCTTTGCTAACAGACGACGGACGCTGTGTCGGTACGGATCGATTGCGGGATGACAACATAGATTTTGTTTTTTCCCAACTCCCAAAATGAAATTGTTCTAGCGATTAGGTTTAATTTTGTGTATCTTCAATTATTTTAAATTATATTAATTATTATTTTTAAAATTACAGTTATTAACGGTTTGATCTAAGAGTTAGGTGAGCTCTATTTGTAGAACGTACAACCGATTTAGGTTGGAGAGAGAACGAAAAAACAACACAGCGCGATAAATTACTTTGCGGGAGGGTGTGGTGTGTGGGGGGGTCTCAACCTCAGTACATCTGGCCAAGAATTGAATTTCAACCTCCCGGAGACTGGAAATCCACTCCATTACACCGTAGACAATGTGATCGAATTTTACGCACTATATAATTACGACAGTTTGTCAAGTTAAGGTTGTATTCAAGGAAGCGTAAACATATTTGCGTGGAGGAAGAGTGGAAAACAATTTAAGAAAAAAAAACCTACCCTAAGTACACCTGACCAGGATTCGAACCTTGATCACCTTGTCATCGGTAGCTTAGTCTACTTGCGAGAGTGACGCTCTTAGACCATTCTACCACCGAAGCGGGTTGCGACAATCAAAATACTCACTTACTAGCAGAGCATTAGGAGCTCGAAAGTTGCAGTCCACCTCATTACACTCTATCTCTATTTGGAGACAGTTCTACCCAGTCAACCTCATTACACTATATCCCTATCATAAGATAGTTCTATCCAGTCCACCTCATTGCATTACATTTTATCCCTATTTTGAGTTAGTTCTATCCAGTCGACCTTATTGCATTACATTTTATCCCTATTTTGAGCTAGCTCTATCCGGTCTACCTCATTACACCCTAACCTCATCTTTATCTAGTTCTAACCAGTCCACCTCATTACACCCTATCCCTATCTTGAGCTAGTTCTATCCAGTCTACCTCATTACACCCTAACCTCATCTTTATCTAGTTCTAACCAGTCCACCTCATTACACCCTACCTTTATCATGAGTTAGTTTATCCAGTCTACCTCATTACACCCTAGTCCTATCATGAGCTAATTCTATCCAGTCCACCTCATTACACCCTAGTCCTATCATGAGCTAACTCTATCCAGTCCACCTCATTGTGGGACGAAAGAAGGCGGTGGAGAGGCTTATGTTCCAAACAGACCCGGCCAGTGGCTGGAATCTGTTCATGATGATGATTATTATTATAAAATACTTATACAAATTAAATTGGGAAATTTTTTGTTGAAAAAAAATACAAACTAAAAACACGCTTTTTTATATAATCAATTACTTATTCTTTTCGTTGTATTCTTTCACGGTTTAAAAAAAAAGTTTGAAGAAATAATCCACAAGCCACACAAATTTAGTTTGGTTGAAAGTTATTGTTTTTTTTTATGATTTATTTTGTACGGGGCATTGTTTCGCTGTCGCATCGCGTCACGTGGGAGCTAAATGGGAGTGGTAAGAAAGGGGAAGGGGGGGTGGAAGTGGTGAGGTGTGACCGAGTCACGGAATGAATATCTCCGGCACAATTGTTCCCACAAACAACAATTGGCAGTAAACAAACGAAGAGAGAACGTGACGTTTCAGTCGTACACAATTATCATCCTTCTTCCGATAGTCCTTGAACAAACATGTCTTCTTTATTTATTTTTTTATCGCAACAACTCTTTCTCCCTCATCATACTTGATTTTTTTTGACGGTTTCAGTGGTTGAGAGATTGTGACCTGGTGTTCTAGGGGTAAGGTGTCGGACTTCTGTGCTGGCGGCCGGGGTTTGATCCTCGGTCCCGGCACAGATTTATCTGATTACCAAACACTTCCTTCAGCTCTGACAAGACGTGTATTAATCACAACTTGTGAATGTTGGGAATGCCAGGCCTCCACCGTGGTTCGGATCCCCACATTTACAAGTTGTGATTAATACACGTCTTGTCAGAGGTGAAGGAAGAGTTTGGTAATCAGATAAATCTGTGCCGGGACCGAGGATTGAACCCCAGATCCCCAGCACAAGAGGTCCGACCACTTACCCCTATACTAGCTAGTGTCCCGCCAAGGGTAAGCAAGTGTACCACTGAAATTTGAGGGAATATTAAAAAAAAAAGCGAGAAAATTTTTTAGGAATAAAAATAAATCTTATTGATCCATGATCAATATTATTTATATAAAATAACACAGCTATTATAATTTTATCTATTGAACTTTTAAACACAAACCTAAATCTATATTTTTTAAATGATAAAATCTCTCCTTAAGAAACTGTTGGTGTGCCTGGACAATTTTAGTGTCTTGTTTGGTGTGCCGTGAGTTAACAACGGTAGAAAATCTCTGGAAGGCATCACTTTTGCCATAGACTGGACTTCAAATGACGGGCATACAGATTTTTTTTTTCTAAATTGTTGTTCACTCTCTCAACGCAAATGCAGGTACACTTCATCTAAATGAAACCTTCCTCATCCCTAACACAGCGTAATGAATCAATATGAGTGTAACTCAAACGGGCTGTAAGATGTGGTGCTTTTTTTTTATGTGTGAGCCACGTCTTACTATCCGTCCGGGTTATCAGAATTTAATCACTACTATAGGGTAGGGATGAGGATTGTAGCATCTAGAGGAAAAGTACTCTCATTTGCGTGGAGGGATAGTGGGAAACCATTTATTGAGAGGAAGGGTTCGCAGTATGCTCCACCAGGACTTAAGCCCGGACTCACCGGTCATCGATCTATTTCCTAATTTATGGCGAGCCTGATGCTTGAGATCATGTGACCACCTGTGGATACATCCAAGAGTTGTACTATCCAAGTATCAGTGGGAATCTATGCAAACAATTATTATTACGATATTTTCAGACCCATTCCAGCGTCGAACCCAGTGTATTCTTGTCCCGAAGTCCCCTTTTATATATATTTCTCTATAAAATCTACCTTCCCCATTCCAAACCTATTAATTTTAAGAAATTCACACACACACACACACACACACACATATATATGTGTGTGTGTATGTAGATTTTAGAGAGAAAAAAATACACCCACTTTTCAGTAGAAAGAGTGTAAAAATTATTTAGCTAAAACCACCCTCAGTAGACCGACCCTACCTAGGACTCGAAACCACGTCATTGACAAGTCCAGTCTATTGCTAGAGCGACGCTATTACAACATTCGACCACCGAAACGGATTTTATGACCTTGTTAAGTTCGCATTAAACCGTGTTTCCCCGAACAGACTGGTACAATGACTAAGGGCGTGGTGTCATTATGTAGCGACACAGTCACGGGAAGGTAAACCCCCCCCCCCTACCCCTCTCGCAGATTAATGGGCAGTGTTGCCTTTACAGTCTCTCAGCTTCAGAGAGAGAGCTCTGAGGAATAAAATAAATAAATAATATTTAGCACCGCGTCTTACTACCCGTTCGGGTTATACGCTTTAAGTACTAATTACGCTAATGGATTAGGAATTGGGAAGGTTTAATTAGAGGAAGTGAACCCGCATTTGCGTGGAGGGAGAGTGGAAAACCATTTAGGAACACCCCCCCCCCCCCCCCAGTTCACCCGACCTTGATTCGAACCTCGATCTCCCCGTCCTCAGCAATCGAGCTCGACACGACAAGCGCGTTAGCCAACTACGCCACCGAGGCGGGTAGCTCTGAGGAAAAACTCAAAATTCTTCCGCTCACTACTCCTTCTCCCTTATTTTTCACGTCAAATAAATAGTTTAAAAATAACGCCACCTTTTTCTCACATCCATTACCGTTTCCAGCCTGTGGCCTGGGTCAGTTTTTTTTATTCAAGCCATATATGTTCCACTACCGGCTTGCTAGGCCTGTCTTAGCTTCTTATACCTTATAATCTAACTTAACACTAAGACAGGCACATCATCCAGTCCCCCGACCGTTAATTCATCACTGCAAAAAGGGTAAACCCACATTTCACCAACGATAAATAAATATTTCGGTCATGCCAGGGAATCGAACCCGGGACCTTCAGCTCAGTAGATAGACACGCTACCAACTGAGCTAAGCAACACAAAATACATCGTTGGCCGAACGGTCTAGGGTCCCTTCCATACCGGTGTTTATTGACACAAGGAAATGAAAAAACAGGTTGTGATCACCAGTCTCATCTTTTCTACCACTCGTGATGCATCCGTGCGTTATTTACCTCGTGTTGTTGTCAGTTCAGGAACAAATAAAGTGGTAGACAATAAATACCCAGCACACTCACTAGCTGCTAAAGAAGTACTCTTGACACTGGTACTGAGATACAGAGAGGTTCCAACACGAGTGGTGGAGAGGTTGGTTCACCTGCAGTCTCACCAACACGGCGACATAAAAGTTGACACCTGTATAAAATTACCCAATGAATATAATGTATCTTGGATCGTCGCGCGTCATTTTTGACGCGACAATCTTTAGGTTACGACGACACACTTTTCAAATCACTAAGACATAAATTACGTGCGACAGAGTATAATTATTAAAGCACTCGTTTGTCTCCTGTGTATTTATAAAACGCACGTCAAAGTGTCGTCGCGAGTCACGAAACGCCTGTATTAAAGGGCCCTTAAGGCAGCGTTTTTCAAATTGTTGGGGTGGTTTTTCCTAAATGGTTTTCCACTCTCCCTCCACGCAAATGCGGGTTCACTTCCTATAATTTAACCTTCCCAATTCCTAGTCCATTAGCGTAATTAGTACTTAAAGCGTATAACCCGAACGGGTAGTAAGACGCGGCGCTAAATATTATTATTATTATTCAAATTGTTCTCTGTGGAGCCCCTGAGATCCGCAATAAATAATTTTGACTCCGTGAGGGCATTTAAAAAAATTCTTTCAATGTTTTTTACATTATAGTACAGCACCAGTAATTAAAATTGCCATATTTTTTTTCCAATTTGAATAAAGGACGTTTGCCGATGCCAACAAAATTGTCTTTAAAAGAAAAAGAACAACTTATAGAGATGTCCATTAAACTAAATTTTACTCGGAAAAACTATCATCTAGTTGGGTTTTTTTTAAGCGCCACTTCTTACTACCTGTTCAGGTTATATGCCTAAGTACTAATTTCACTAATGGTTTAGGGATTAGAAAGGCTTAATTTAGAGGACGTGCACGTGCATTTGCGTGGAGAAAGAGAGTGGAAAACAGTTAAGGTAAAAAAAAACTCGGTACACCCGACCGGGATCGAACCCTGATCTCCCCGTCTTCAGCAGTCTAGTTCAACACGAGATTAGCGCGTTATACCACGATGTCACCGAAGTGGGTATCTGGTTAGTCAATCAAAATAAACAGTAGTATAGGTATATATTTTTTTTTAAATATATACCTACACTACTGGCATTTAAAAAAAAAAATAAGCTCATCAGTAAACTATGCTTAATATAAGGGTTAGGACCAATATCAACTTCTTTAGGTAAAGACATCAAGTTTGAACAAAATCCATAAAACCGTTACGGATCTAAGCCCAGGGACAGACAGACAGATAGACAGACAGAAACAGACATTGAGATACAGACAGAAACAGACATAATAGTAAAATCCACTTTTTTTTTTTGTTCCGGGGCAAATAAAACTTAAAAGATTCATCAGAATTTCTCGGTCGAAACTATCCACGATTTTAGTAATTTCTCTTTGTATGAGATGTAAAAGCGACGTTTTGGGGCCAACTTGTATCTGTGTTGTCAAACCGGGATATTTTGGTTGCTCTCCAGGCGGAGGGTGAGAACGTGAGTAAACTGGAGAAGGCTGACATCCTGGAACTGACGGTGAGGCATCTACATAAGCTGCACACTGGAGGACCGAGGGACGCCGTCGAGGAAGCGCAGAAGTTCCAGGTAGGCCTTAAGATCATTAGAAAATAGGAATTAAGGGTCAGCTACACGGAGCCGTACCCACGCGGATGAATCGTCTAGAGAGCATTGCTCCGCGGTGTGGACCGTATAACCACCTACCACCGGAAATAGATGTTCGGGAGCTTCCGGAATTTGTTTTCGTGATAACCCCTAAGCACTGTAGGAATAGGCGAAACAGTGATTTTACGATATCGGTGATCACAGTGACCTTGATTTTAAAAGAGCAGTGATTATTGGCAGTGAACCCACATTTTACGTCTTATCTTGTTCTCCTCCCCTTCCTGAAGACAAATAATAAGACATTATTCATCATTGTTGGAGCTCGAACAAGTAGAATATTGTTCTTCCATTCCACAACGATACATTCGATGGTGGAAGTGCATTGGTGCGCGCATCCAATAGGTTCTCAGGGTAGAAAATGCTGTACAGGTCAGCTTCGTGTAACCATAGCTTTTCTAAGATTATTTTTTAAATTCTATAACATTTTGTCAGGGAATTTAACATAGGTGGAGGTAAAGAGGGGTTATCTTCTAAAAGATAGCAAGCAGTAACGTCTCAGTCCAGCAACACAGACCAGATAAGGAAGGAGACGTCAGCTTTACCTGAGGGTGTCATTAGTTGGGATTATCTGAACCTCTGTCTGACATATTATGTTCTGTTAGTATGTGTTGTCTCAGTCCAGCAACAAAGACCAGATAAGGAAGCAGACGTCATCTTTACCTGGGGGTGTCATTAGTTGGGATTATCTGACCCTCTGTCTGGCATATTATGATCTGTTAGTATGTGTTGTCTGAGTCTAGCAACAAAGACCAGATAAGGAAGCAGACGTCATCTTTACCTGAGGGTGTCATTAGTTGGGATTATCTGACTCTCTGTCTGGCATATTATGTTCTGTTAGTATGTGTTGTCTCTACAATCGGTACACTAGAAACTAGAAATATCATCAAATAGACATTTCTAATATATCTTTGCAATCATCAATTCGGACATATTAATCAAATTAACGTGTAGTTGGCTTTAAAAAATTTAATTAATTCTATATAACAACATTGTGTACTACAAAACGAGATAAAATCAAACTGTTTGGTTATAAAAAGAATATTATTTATATATGATTAAAAATTATGTAATTTTACCACTTTTAAACTGGTTATACATTAAAAAATTTTTTTTGTATATTATAAATGTTTTATTCTGTACAACTCATAAAATAAATATCAAGCGATACTAAATCCAGGCCACATACATTAATTACATTACCTTGACAATAATAGGTAAGCAAAAAGCATAAAATAGCAAGTTCATAACTTGTGAACTTTAATGATTTGAAATCCTTGAATAAATATTTATAGCTTATTATTATACACTTGTTAAAATTGTACAATTAAATGTTTATTATCGACTGACCTTAAGGGAAGATTGACCACAGGAAAACAAGATAATAGAAAAGCTGTCTCTCCGATAGTAGTCATGCAGTCCCCACAGATAATCCAGTGTAGAATAGTAGTTAATATACTCATAAACATCAGTTTATAAAGTTACTGGGTGAAACTATTCATCACTAGGAGAACAAATAGGATATAAGTAAATTACAAATAACAACATGTGTTGTAATTTCACTTATTATATTGCATCATTCGATTCACAAATATCCATTCTACGCTCCTTTACCAGCTAAATTTCCCAAAAGTTTGACTTTTAATAATGTACCAAACAGTGGTGGCTCGTGTATAGACACCGCGGAACTGCAGGTCTCCCTATTTCCACTTGATATTATCAATAACATTTAATAATATGAGTCCTTTTTTCTTTAATGCTTTATTTATTTTTGTAGTACAATATATATTCCTTAAGCTTAATGTCAGTACTTCAGTAGCCATCCCCCAGTTTATTAAAAAGATACAAAAAACTTTTGTATGGAACTGTGCGTTTCAAAGTGCCAGTGACGTGGTGTTTGACTGTTGTGCGCATGCGCACATAGGAAGGGGTGGGGAGGAAGGCGGGACTGCCAGGTAGAGAGATCACTGTTGCTCTCGCAGTGCCGGCTCTGGCGTGATGGCGGAAGGAATTTTTTTTTTACTCAGCGTGTGTTGTGCTTAAAAACCGTGTACCATATTCTTGAATGTGATAAAGTGTAGAAGAGTGTAGAATTAGACTATTATTCTGCTTCCAGCTATTCTATTTGATTCATTTTTTTTCGGTTCTTTTATTTAACAGAAAGACTAAATGCGCTTGCAGTACTTTCAATGGAGAAAAATTTCCTCAATTGTCATCCAAAGATCAAAGAGAAAATTATTGCGCAAACTAAAACAAGAAGAATTGATTTCAGTTTTAAATGAATAGATCAAGCTTGAACTGTAACAATTTAAGTTAAAGTTATTAAAAAATGTTTGGTTTTTAAGATTTTATCAAGTTCCTGAATACATTTTCTTTTTATATATGTTTTTTTCCTTTTACACAATTTTAAAACAAAGGCTAAAAAATTCTGGAGCAGCTCCCCACTAATTTTAGCTACGAGCTGCCACTGGTATCAAAATAAGTGGACTTCTGTATTTTATAGAGTGGAAAATGTCAAAATTTAAACAATGTTTACTAGTGTTTATGTGACTAAGGTCATAGAAAATAGCTTTGTGTTCATTCCAGTAAACACCAAACTGGTGTAATGTTTAAGGTTTTGAAGATATTTGAACTGCTAGATGCAGAAAGGAGATATGTCCACAAAACACATAAATTGAGTTATTTAAAAATTCATATCCTCTATAGCAGGGCCCTGAAGTTAAATGTATATCTTGGACAAGTTGTTGGTATCAATGCGTCACGAATGGCTGAGTGCTGAGAAAGATTGTGGGATTTTTTTTTGTGCTTACATTTTTTTATTGTGCCAATAAAATACAAATATTTAAATTATTTTTCATTACTTAAGGAAACATATCAATAATATTTTATAATGTCACCACAACTATATCACATTAGGTTATGGTATTATTAACCAGTTAAATATACCTAATCATAAAAAAGAAGATATTTGACACTCCCTTCTTACAAAAATCCTACGTACGGTCTTGCTCTATAGACATTTACATAATTTACTGCAAGGAAACGTACTGTAAAAATACCTTTGTATGACGTCACTTTAAAAATGACATTTACTGCAGATAAGGGAACAAGTCATGGATTTCGAAATTGTTTTTTTTTTGTGTCTCATGATAAATTCGGGTTTTTGGACATATTAACTTACTTTTCTGCAGTTATCAATTCATTCAACCAGAACACATCTGGTTGGTAATATCTCAGCTTTTTAAATAAACATCTCTTCACCTTTTTGTAGGGCAGTCACTCTCGTCAGATTTACCGATGACAGATCGGGGTTCTAATACCACTCGGGGCTTACTGAAAATGACGCCTACCACCCATTCAAAAAAACAAAGTTCTGCATTGACCGTTTGTATGAGGGATTAAATAAGTTTCGATGACCAAACACACCTCTAATCTATCAAACTTTTTTTGGGGGAGAGGGGGAAAAGTCCCACCGAGTTTGACATGACATCCTTCCCCCCCCCACCTCTATTTTAACCTTCAGAAGGGGTACTATCCAGGCCCTTGAGCACTCACGTAGACCCCGGGGGCCCCTCACGCGAACATCTCTCCTCACTAGAGGGTCGCCTTGTTCTCACGGGATTGTACTTAAGCCTCCTTCCTGCCCCCCCTCCCCCTAACCACCTGATACTCCACTCACCTTTACAACATCCTTATCCCCACCCCCCTCCCCCTCTCACCAGTCCTGAAGCCACTGGATGGCCTCCTCTAGTGGAAGACCTCTTTCAGAAAGATATTGCCTGCCATAAACGATCAATTAATTACCTTATGGTGAAAACTAACTAGTATTTAGATGACGCGTCGGAGAACCAGTGGGTATAGTCTGTCCACGAGGGAGATAGAACACAGTGGGACCCGCCTCGGTGGCATAGTCAGACAACGCGCTAGTTTCGTGCTGAGATAGACTGCAGAGAACTGGAAGATCGAGGCTTGAATCTTGGTCGGGTGAACTGGGGGGGGGGGGGAGGGTTCCACCTAAATGTTTTTTCCAATCTCCCGCCACGCAAATTCACGTTCACTTCCTCTGAATTCAATCTTCCAAATTCCTTAACCACTAGCGTAATTAGTAGGCCTACTTGAGCCTATAATCCGAATGGGTAGTAAGACGCGGCGCTAAAAGAAAAACACTGGGGTGACCGAAATTTTGGATGGGTCTAATATGGTAAGATCTCGGTAGACAGGAATATTTACAAAATACCATGATACATATTTTTACGGTCAACATTTATAACATTTTACTTCATTATTATTATTATTATTATTATTGCTTTATTCTACAGGTATTTATAATATTTATCTAAAGTGATAGCTGCATATCACATGACTTGATGTATGGATGTATGAAATTATTGCTAATAGCCTTTCTAACTTTCAGATAAGAGCCATAGCTACTATAAAAGTTGGACTTACCACTATCTACTTAAGTTGGACTTACCGGTAGCTACTATAAAAGTTGGACTTAACAGTAACTACTATAAAAATTGGACTTACCAGTAGCTACTTAAGTTGGATTTACCAGTAGCTACTATAAAAGTTGGACTTACCAGTAGCTACTATAAAAGTTGGACTTACCAGTAGCTACTTTCCAAATTTTGCGTTTGGCACTCTATCATTACATTTTTACTACCAATATTTTGTGTAGTATTGTTATGTATAGCATTCTCTCAATGTCATCTTTATTATACAGTTGTTATTTTAGGTTGGGTAGCTTAAAACTACTCTAGAATGGTTTAGAACATTTTAACTTTATGTATGTAAAACTATTGTTTTATGAAAGAAAAAGTTATAAAACAAAAATTGTTTTCAATAGTTTCACTGTTGTTTCAATAATCCAAACAAATCCATATATGTTTTATTACTAAAGCTATAAAATATTAGCAAATACATTTTTTTTAATTATTCACCAAATAAAAAAAACCGAATGGAAAGCTCCCCCAAAAACTACTTTTAAAATTATGAATTATCAACTTTGTTTTTAGAGAAAGTAAAATAATTAATTAGAATAAAAAACCAAAAAATTGCTTAAAATTTGCTATTTTCTCTTAATTCGTTTATTTGTATTAAAAATATGTATCAATTTTTTTTTACGAAATGGTTTAACTTTTACGTGGGGGATTACGTAGATTTGAAAAATTAAAACCCCCTTAACTTTAACGGTATTTGCTTCCTTAAGTCGTTTATTTTTACTAAAATATATCTATTATTTTTATGGAACGGTTTAACTTTTACGTGGATGTGTTATACGCATACATCGATAAACAAAACCACGTAAAACTCTAACGAGGTGTCATAAAAAATAAAAAATAAAAGTCATGAGACAAATCGTTTCTTTAGAAGCAATAAGTTTTAAACTAGACTTGATGCGTGGGGAACATTTTTTTTTATTCAAATAAGCTCCCTAACCGGTCCGGGGAATCAAGATTCCGTTGATAGTTTCCAACATATTATCGTCAGATTAGTGTCGTTAAAAACTATTTTATTATAATAGGGTGTTATAATTTTAAACACTTAATCCATCATTATACTCAGAGGTATTTTTTTTAAATGTTTTAGTAGAGTATTTTCTGAGTAGAATTTAAATCAAATATTTTATTGCATCGTCTCATGAATGCTTATTGAAAATTTTGATTAATAGTTTAATCCCCATTCTTTTGGGTATAAAACCTGTTTTATTTTTTTTATATTCACTGAATAATTTTATAAAGAAATATATTACGTGCAGGCCCTACTCTTACTTTCTCTTGACCCCTCGGAGAGAGAAATATTGTGATTGACAAAAAATATTGTACTAGAGATTTTGATAAATGTCGATGATTCATGACCCCCTGAGACAGAAAAAGTTGTTTTCGCAATGCCGTCTTCTGTATCTTGGGCTAGGCCCTAGAGCCTAAACCACTTTACCGATCGGAGTGAGAGTTGGTATACAGAGTATTTATAAGGTCCTTGCGGAGAGTTTTGGTTATTAAATATCCAGCCATAAAATTAAGGGTAGTTTACTGGAGAGCAAAAATAGATTATATCGATATTCTTGAAATTTATTCTAAAAATTTTGATTAAATTTTCTATCTAGCCAATGTTTAACATTACAAAACAAAATGTCGCATATAATTCTCCCACGAAAAGGACTTTGCGGCCTCCTTTATATCAGTGGAAGTTTCCAATTTTAATCATTTCTCCACAGCTATTTGATACACTAACTATCTTATAATTATAAAAGTTGTAGTATTATATTTTCTTAGCACTGTGTCTTACTACCCATTCGAGTTATATGCTTATGTATTAATCATGCTAATAGTTTTAGGGATAAAGGTTATATTTAGAGAAAATGTACCCTTATTTTTGTGGATTGACAGTGGAATTTTTTTTTTATATATTCTTAGTTCACCCGACCGAGATTCGAACCATAATTTCCCCGTCATCGGCAGTCTAATCTACTGCAAGAGTAGCGTGTTAGACCACGCGGCCACCGAAGCGGATTTGCGGCACTATAAAATATAAACAACCACAAAACACCATATCCATAACTAACCCCCCCCTTTTTGTTTTCTCTCCCTCTGTACTGTGTGCACAATACTAACTCTTAGATCTAGTTGATACCGATCCACTGACGTCTAGTTTGGTTCCAGGCCGGGTTCAGCCAATGCGCCGCCGAGGCCTGCCAGTTCCTGCTCACCTTACCGACCTCGACGTCCACGTGGGGCGGCGTCTGGTAGCCCACCTGGGCCAGGTCGTGTCGGCGGCGTCGCCAATCCCGCTGACCGTGCAAGTCCCATCGGCCCCCAGACTCTGCTACTCGCCACCGGTGTCTCCCGCTTCCGACGCCCCACCCCCACCTCCAAGAGGCGGGGAGACGCCACCCCCTCCAGCGCTCTCGTCCACCCCTAGCGCCCAGGACCTCGCCCGGCCCATGCAAGGGTTACTCATGACCGTACGTGAGAGGTGGCGTGGGCGGTCCTCCCCTAGCAGCACAGAGCGTCGGGACATGTGGCGCCCCTGGTGAGAGGTGGCGTCTCTAGGCGGCGGTTCACTCGAAGACTGCCCGCGACAGTGAAAGTGCATCAGTGAATACTTTACTTAATTTATATATCTCCTAAAAATAAGAAACATTTTGAATTGGTGGACTCGGTGACTGAGTGGGCAGGGACATTGACTACTTGTGACGTCACGGCATGTCGAAATAATATTTCCCCATATTATTGTATTTGCGTTTTATTCGGCAAATTTTAAATATATAACATTGAAACAAAACCCATCATTTTTAAATAATGATTCTAGAAATAGTCCTACATTGTCACAAAATGATTTTTTTATTATCTTGAAGTAGTTTTTTTTTTAAATCGTCTACAACTCAGACTATCTGTTGGCATATTCACGAAAATATCCAGTTGGAAAATCTTCCTGCCAAGATGTATATTAAAAAATTCCATAGAAGCATAATGTATATTTAGAATAAGAAACAATAAAAAGGTAATTTTGAAATGAAAATCAATGATGTCCAGGCGCAAATAATAGAGTGGGTGTTTGTACTCGTCACTGCAAGAGGGGAAGTGTTATCAGTAGATAAACAAGAGACCTCGCAGAATTCTATTTCGTTTAAGTGTGATAGTGCTTAAGTGCGCCAAGATAATATGCAATCCGCTTCTCAAAATAGTTCCGAATTCAACAAGTAGGTAACGTCGTTAGTGTAAATTAACTAAGCCTATATGTCAGCTACAATTCAATTTTTCATGGGAAGGTATTTTAAGATTATATATATATAAAAAATACCTTCCCATGAAAAAAATATATATATATATATATAAAATACCTTCCCATGAAAAAAAAAAAAATATATATATATATATTGCTGTAAACATTGATCGGATTTTACTATTTTATTAATGTGTTTTTATGTTATTAATATATCACTCGCTTCTTGGTCGAATGTTCTAAGACGTCAGTCTCACAATAGACTTGACTGCCAATGATGAGGAGATGGGGGTTCGAATACAAGTCATTTTTATAGAGGGTGGTTATTTTTAGTATTATTATAATTATTATAAGCACCGCATCTTACTACCCATTCAGGATACAAACATATGTACTAATTATGTTAATATGTTAGAGATTAGGGAGGATATTTTTGAAGGAAGTGTATCTGCATTTGCGTGAAGGGAGAGTGGGAAATCATTTTGTAAAATCCGGCCTTATTACCCTCGACCGGTATTCGAACCTCGATCTCCCCATCATCTACAGTTTAGTCTACTGTGAGAGTAGCGCGTTAGACCATGCGACCACTGAAGCAGTTAAGTAACAATTAAAGATTAAGAGAAAATAAAACTTTTCTTTTATGTATTAATAGTTCTAGCGTTTGAGTAATACTATTTTTGGGTGGATATAAATTTAAATAGATTTTAGATCATATTAATTAATTATATTATCTATAATTTTCAAAAGTCTTTATAATAGCTATCAAATAATGTAAATAATTAGTTTAATTAGTTAAGTACATTAATTAGTGTTCGTCAGTGCTTCCACAATGATCTCAAAAATGTGTAATCAAATATATTTGGGGGGGGGGGGAAATTGTATAAGTTCTGAGTCTGAGAGTTTAATTCTATTTTTAGCCACGTCTTACTAACCATTTGGTTAATACTGTACTGGGGTTTGGTTGTCGAAGGTGGACCTCATTTACGCATCGGGAGAGTGAGAAACGATTTAGAAAACTTCACCCTCAATACACTCGATTGGTATTCAAACCCACCCCCAGTCAAATAAAAAACACACTATACGAGCCTGACATTTAGTTGGCGTACACACCGATGTGGTTAGCTTTAAAATAATTGTATTTATAATTTTATTAAATAGATGATCTCATAAATATTTGAAAAGTTTCAAACAAGACAAGTATCATTTAGAGAATATTCACAAGAAAAATCAAATTTATTCTTTTGATTAGTGTAATTATTTCAATGTAAAGTTAAATAATTTAATATTCTGAAATTGATTTGGAGTATATAGCAAAATTATGGTAAACTAAATAATTTAATGATTATTCAACATTATAATATATTATTTTAATAAAAAAGGAGAGTAAAAGAATTATTTGTGGAAAAATTTGTTTTAAAGAATAATCAAATCTGTGATAATTAATAAATTATAATGAAAGTGGCTTGTTGATAGTTTAATATGATTAACATTATATTTCTAAAACACGTTAAGCTGATAAGTAACTCATTTTCACCCCAAAATTTGAACTGACACATTTGGTTATTTCTTTGCAAAATTTTGAAAAGCCACCCACTAAAAAAAAAAAGACATAATTTGATGTGTTAAGTGATGAAATCAAGTGCCTTTTAATATTGTGTTGATATGTTAGTTTCATTTTGATGTATTTGTTTTTACGTAAGAAATATAAAATCCCTCCAATCAGTTACTGTTGATTTAGATTTGTGATGCTATATTGTATTTACATTTTGTATGTATACCTATGTAGGCTATTTTTTACTCTGAATAATAAATGCTACCCTTGTCTTTCATTTATGTAGTTTGTATAGATTAGTTTATAGTTTTATGTAGTTAATAAAGGAGATAAAAATAAATATTGAAAAATAAAAATGTACAAATATGTAAAATCAAATAAGATAAAAATATATAACCTTAAAAAAGATATGTTATTTTATATCAATTCATTTCCCACCATAGCTCTATGGGGAAAAAAACCCACAGTTATTTGTGAAATGTAGAGGTGAGAACATTTTCGAAAACTTTGACTTTACGTCAAATATTTATCGACTTCAACAGTGAAAATATTGACAGCTAAAATACATACGTGAAATTTTTTTAAACGTTTTTTGGATACACTCTCTTTACCCTGAAAGGCAAAAAACTTATCTTGGTACATTTCCAATATGGCGGAGTTTATAATATAGGGCCATAACGTAATCTATCAGAGTAAAGTGGCTGAACATAACAAAAATTTGTGGTAATTGAATAACATGTTGTGAAAGTAAAGTAATTTATCAAAGCGATGACATCTTGTGGGGGTGGGGGGTATTTATTATTAGCACCGTGTCTTACTACCCGTTCGGGTTATACGCACTTACGCTAATGTGTAAAGGTAGGGTGATTGTGAGATGAAATGGAGGACCTACAGTTTAATGTGGATCCGAACCACATTGGAGACATGGCATTCCACACATTCACAAGATGTCTTGTCAGAGATGAAGGAAGGGTTTGGTAATCAGATAAATCTGTGCTAGGACCGAGGATTGAACCCCGGACCCCAGCACAGAAGTCTGACATCTTACCCTTAGTCCGCCAGGTCACCATTGGGGGTATTTAAAATGTTATGTAGACTAGAACCTTGTCAATCCAAACTAATTTGACCCAAAGCTTGTTAGAATTAGCGAATATTCTGATTAACCGGGAGAATACAGGGATACAGTATTTTCACGAATTTTTTAAAATTAGAGTTCAACGAGCTTAATCAAATTTCATTTATTTAATTGATGTATAACACGTAATATGTTCTGTAATTATTTTTAGTTACAGGAAAACACTGTGTTGACTACGACATGTAAATATTAAGCATTTATTATCAGATATCACTGTTTCTTACAATTCTCTTTTAACTTTTAGCTTGTTAACCAATAAAATATATTTCATTTGACTTAATTTTGTTCCCCCTTTTCCAAAAAGTGTGTCTTAAAATTCTGACTACCGGGGTTTGGTCTAACGGGATTTTACTCTGTATATATATACATATAATTTGAAACCAAAACGCAAGGAAATGCTATCTGTGGGCGCTCCTATCAGGTGCGGAAAGACACATTAGGAAATTAAATTATGCGGATATTTAGGGTCAAAAGTTATTTAAATATGCACAATATAGTTTAATTCATGATTAAACCTTTTGAGAAAAAATGTTTAGCTCCGATTTGAATTCAGGAAATATTTTAACTATTAAACTCAACTTTACTTCTAAATGAAAAAATGAACCACGCATGATCCTGGTAAAATGAAAATTTTTTAAAGAAATTTATTTTTATTTAATTAACACCGCGTCTTACTACACGTTCGGGTTATACGCTTAAGCAATAATTACGATAATGGATTAGGATTTGGGAAGGTTGAATTTTAGAGGAAGTGAACCCGCATTTGTGTGGAGGAAGAGTGGAAAACCATTTAGGAAAAACAAGCCCCAGTTCATCCGACCGAGATTCGAACCTCGATATCCCCGTCCTCGGCAGTCGAGCTCAACACAACTAGCGCGTTAGATAACTACGCCACCGAGGCGGTTTTAAAAAAGTGACTGAGTATTAATAATATGATGGCTCTAAATTTAACATCACTACGGAATACACGGAAGGATATTAAGCGGTGTAAAAATAGAGTATTAAATGTCAATTTATAAATTTAATTAAATAAAAATTTGATGGGTTGTTCCCAACATTTCATTGGTTTTAATATTTCAATTCATAATTCCAAATTTCACCTCTTCTGTTTTTGTGTGTGAATCATGCCTTACTACCCGTCCGTGATAATCAGTATATTTACACTAAAGAGATAAAGACGTGGAATATAATATGAGGGATGACAAGATTTGTTTGTAGGAAGAGTCCCCTTGACCGGAATTCATGCACCTACGTCACCGACAAATTAGACCATATGAGACTGTCACCTTAGCCCCCTTTTCCATCAAAGTAATATGCCTATTTCCCCCACAGATTAATTTTGTCAACTTTATTAAACCCACTTCGGTGACCACGTAGTCTAACGCGCTACTCTCTCAGTAGACTAAACTGCCAATGACGGGGAGATCTAGGTTCGAATCTCGGTTGGGTGTACTGAGGGCGGTTTTTATAAAAGGACTTTCCACACAAATGCGGGTACAATTCTTATAAATATAAACTTAATCTCTAAAACAATTGGTGTAAATAGTGCGTGAGCGTATTGCCCGAATGGATATTAAGACACAGTGCTAAGAAAAAGAAAAATTGTTCAGACTTCCTTTTCTATGTGACATGTATCTACCAAGGAATTAAATATACCATTTAATATTTAGTCTTTTGCATTCTAGAGTTTTGTGTTATAATTATACGATCAACATTCTTCAAGGATCTTGCCTACCTGTGACGTCACGACCGGTCAAGACAGGGCTTACCATGTTAATGAATTTACGTTTTACTCAACGATTTTTAAAGATATAACGTTGAAACGAAAACCATAAATTCTTAAATAATTCTAAAAATAGTCCTACAGTGTCACAAAATTATTATTTTTATCTTTAAATAGTTTTTTAAACGTATTTTTTTAATAAATCCTTACAACTTAGGCTATTTGTCTTGGTCACGAAAATGTCTTGTAGAGTCTTCCTGCTAGGAGGTAGATTAAAAAAGTCAGTGGTAATATATATCTATCTAGAATAGTAAACAAGGATAAGGTAAAATTAAAAAAAGCACGTCAATTTTTTTCAAGGAACAAATATTAGCGTGATTGTGAAACTCGTCAGAGGAAGAGGGAAAGGGTTATAATCACTTAGGCGAGTCTCAGGGTGAACTTTCCATTTCCTTCCCTTTATTTCTATCTTTTACATTCGCGTCTAAGTGTAAGTAAGTAAGTACTTAGACTGCTTAGGTGCATCAAGTTAAGATACAGCCCGCTTCGAAAATAGCTTCGAAATCTTCAAGCAGGCAACGTCGTTAATTCGAATGTATTACTAAACTTTTTGGGATCCTTCGGACCACCTGCTAGACTATCGTGGACCACACTTTAAGAAACACTAACTTGGAACTTTAGTCAGCTCCTATAAAAACAACGAAATACGATCATAGAGGAGTGTTTTTTTTTTAAATGTTTTGTTCTGTCATTTATAGTTATACATTCAGTTACACGTCAGTTATAATCGTCTCACGTAACGATTGTAAAACGACTTGTAAACACATCGAGGCAACATGTTATTAAAGATCATTCATAATTTTCTCGTCATAAAAATAATTAAGAACAGATGAAAAACTATTTCTCTCTCTCTAAAAAAAAAAAAAAAGATGAAAAAACAACTGAAAATATCATGAAACTATTATTTTCCTCTCATTAGAAATATATCAGTAGATATTTTCAATTAGTTACCTAAAAGGGGGTGTTTAACAGTGGCGTCTCGCGGTTGTTGACAGGGGAAGCCATTCTCGAAAAAATTGTGTGCTAGTAAATTCTAGACGTTGGAGGGAAAAAAAAAGTACATAAAAAGTACACAAGTTGAAATTCTTGAATTAACACAGATACTTTTTTTTAAATTAATAACAACGACATTACCCTCATTTTATACTGGATTGGTGGTGACGGAGAGGTCAGGGTTCGAATCCCTGTCAGATGTGGCGCATTACAATTGGGCCACAAGATCAATCTCCCCCATAATCTCACAAGGGGATTGGGCCACGTTCATTGACCAGGAGGATTAAACACAATAAGAGCTATTCAACTTAATAACATTACAGTTGAGCCACGTATACCTGTTATGATACAAGGTTGTGCATAGACGTATCCAACATATAGTACAAACTATAATAACCAAGAAAGTAGAAAGTAACTACCCTTAATTTGAGGGATAGGGTCACAGTCAAAAAACTTCCTAGTACAGACAAAAATGGGGACAGACAGTAAAAAAAATATCAACCTTATTTATGTTAGGGTTCTTATATAATGTAAAGGTTCGTCATTATCTTGTGATGGATTTTATTAACGATTACAATACTTTCTTTTGAACTTTACTCCCTTTTATCTCGAAACACAAATTTTACGTATGGATCCTTCTTTTACCTACCACCTCAGTTTTATTTCATGAAAAAACATATTGAACTTAACTTCTACCACAAAATGTCACTCGTCCTTAAAAGCATACATCACATGTCACAAACTCTATGATACAGTCGGCTAGAAATAGTAAATTTACACCAACACTATTGCACGTGGATCATTTCTGACGAACAAGACGTGTATTAATCACAACTTGTGAATGTGGGGAATGCCAGACCTCTACCGTGGTTCGATCCCACGTTAAACTGTAGGTCCTCCATTTCATCTCACAATCACCCTACCATCACACATTAACGTGAGTGCGTATAAACCGAACGGGTAGTAAGACGCGGTGCTAAATAATAATAATAATAATAATAATAATAATAATAATAATAATAATAATATACTATTAATAATAATTTCTGGTGAAAAATTAAAGAATATAAAATGTTAATAGATATCCTAATACTGAACATTGTTGAAATATTAAATGTGGATAGAAAATGTATTGAAAAGGCCATATTTGGCTTTGGCCATTTTAGAATGGCTTCACAGCTAAGTATTGTGCACAAATATTTATTCCGTTATAACAGGGATATATTGTAGTTATTAACAAGAAACTTTGTCTCTTTGTCCCCCATCGTCACCGCGGAAAATGTCGAGTAATCATTCAAATACGAATGCACTGTATACATTTATCGCATATCATAGGTCTGTCTATATTTTCCCTTTTTGTTCCCATAATACCTCGCGCGAGCTGAGAGAGTTGGTTCTGAATACTTCTTGATTCGTCGGCAGTTTCGGAACAGCATCGCGCATGGCCACGTAAATGTCTTTCGTAAAAAAAAAAACATATAATGTGTGACGTTTTGCCAACTCAGAACGGATGAGTTTCGATAATTTCTCACACAAATATTCCTTAGCTCTTCACTTTACACCATTGCTTATAACTTGTCTTATTTTTTATATTTTACACCACTTAGTGATTATGATTTATATCACCATCGATTATAACGTTACTTTCTATGTTGTTTGTGTACACTTTTGCTGAAGACTTCTTTTTTTGTTCGTACATTTCCAGCGAACTTTTATCATCGGTAGCGGCATGAGACATTGAAAATTTGTTACTTTCTAGGACAGGTAATTTTTTTGCCCCTTTTATTCCACATAAACTAATCTTTCATTATTCAATCACTGGTAAATTATACGAAGAGATTTCTATAGTTTGTATTTATATGTCTATGGACAACCTTGTCTCATAACTGGTATACGTGGCCCAATTGTAATGTTTACGTAAAATGTGTACGTGGCCCAATTGTAGTGGCCCGTCAGGTATACTGAGGCATTTTATTAATTTTAAATGGTTTTCACTCTACCACTATACAAATTGAGGTACATTTCCTCTTAAATTCTACCTTGCTCATTCCTGCTCCATTAGCGTGGTATTAATGTATGCATATAGCCTGAATGGTTACTAGCAAGCAAGGAAAAAAAACCGTTCCTTGTTTTTAATTATTTTTTAAGTAAAATACACACACATTCACTCACCTCATTTTTATATATGTGTGTTTGGTAAAGTGAAGAGTGAGAGGGAAGACTACACATTAATTAGTACAGTCCCTGCTAAGACTAGATTCACTTGGTAGCAGAACACAAACCACTTCATTTTCCTCCTAGTTCTTGTGCAGGCCCGTCAGATAGCGGAATATTATTAGTTGTCTAGGGAGGCAATGAGCAAAAATAAAGTATTTTTAAGGTGCTTTGACCCCCCCTCCTCCAAACAAAGGAAAACCAGGGGACCCTCTCACATCAAATGTTTGAAAATTGTATGCACATAGACAATAACTGGAGTTAGCGTATGATCTGAACGGGTAGTAAGCAAGGTTGTAGAAAGGTGAGGTTCTGGAGGAGAGGAGGGGTTCAGACCCCCTGGGATTAACTGAACTCCCTTGGAAATTTTTGGACGCCCCCTTAAAGTGGGGTCCACAACAACATACAGAAACCTAATGTTTAAGTTTTTAATTTTCACTACAGATTTAATTGTATTTTATGTCATCAACAAAATAATAGTTATTATTTTATTAGTATTCACATTCAAGATACACCTTGTAAAATTATTTCTGTCAACATTTCAAATATTGTGCTTCTTTTGTCATATATTCATATGATATTGAAAAAAAAAATGACGTTGTTTTTTTTAAGGAATGAGTCGAGTATGTGGGGTCTGAGAAAATGAGGCAAGCATTTTTGCTATCGCCTGTAAAATCCTAGTTGAGGAATCACCACAAGAAAAGAGCAATTAAAAACAAGTGTTTTTTCAGTTTTTTATGCTATAACATTTTTTTGTCTAAAATAAATAAAATATTGCTTCAGTAAAAACACAGAGTTTAATTTTCTTAATATGGTGATATCAACAGATGTTGAATATCTGTCAAGGGTGTCCTGGAATTTAACGCCAACTTCTTCTCTTCATTTAAAAATTCTCTCATCTAATATAAAATCAAACTCTTTGTTTCTACTGGAGCAATATTATTATTTATATTGCCCAAAAACAATGTTTTATTATATAAATTGCAAAAAATACCGACCTTTTTTCACGGCCTCTACATTCCCGTCTTAATAATATTTGAAATAATATGTGAATTTTTGAACTTTTTGGAGCGGGAAAATGTTAACTTTTGAATATGTTAATACGTTTTTATATGTATAGGGTCGTAGGGTCGTAGGTAAACATCAAACTAGTGTACTGTTAAAGGTTTTATCAATATCTAACCTAAGCACAGCATCTCAGTGACTATATATTCTCTGCTAACTAGACGGTCCCCTTAATATTAAAAAAGAGCTCAACGTCATGATGTAGTCTTGTTTCCTTAACGTATACCATTATAAAATAAGTAGCTATAACCTCTGAAAATTATAACATGGCCCCATCTACACACACGTATATTTGTTGTTGTTGTTGTTCTCTATTTAAAATGTTCATCAAGGTAAGACTCTTTAAGAAGCTGTATACAATGATAAGTTTCGTGTTGTTAATTCGGGCTCTCCGTGATTAAGGGGTGGTAGGGAAGGGAGGGGGGGGTTAAGGAATATGAAGGGGGTCGGTCAAGGCACGGTCAACCTTGAGGAAAGTATAGTGATCAAGTCTCGAGGGAAGCCGGAGGGGGGCGGGGGGGCTAAGAGTACAGTCACGACCTGAGGGCAAGTCACGACCAAGTTTTTTTAAAGAGGAGGGGGGTGTAAAGGGAGGGTAGACTGTATCCTTCAAGTAAAAGGTAATGCTGGTGCTACTAGGTTAAGTTGCATCTGGTAGGTGGGGGTGGGGGGGGGGGGGGGGGGCGGGAAGTTTTATTGGATATATCCCACGGGCTTGGCCTTAGGGCCGATGATTTAACTCATCTCTCTTTCTCTTTAGTATCTTGGTTCGAATCCCAGTTAAAACAGTTAACAGAGCATTTATATGGGAGCTGTATTTTGGCTAAGTGGTTAGATTAGTCTATCATAGTTATTGGAGATCTTTGTTCGGTTCCTGGTTATGCTGACGAAGATATTTACCAATTTGAATACGCGTGTGTCTTAAACTTTTATCGTGTTTTTTTTTGTCCTTACATGCCTCGGTGGCTTGGTTAACTAAAGCGCTAGTTTTGTGTTGAGCTAAGCTACCGAGGACGGGAAGCTCGAGGTTCGATTCTCGGTCTGGTGAACTGGGGTGGTTTTTTCCTAAATGGTTTTCCACTCTACCTACATACAAATGTGGTTCCACTTCCTCTAATTCAACCTTCCCAATTTCTAACACATTAGCGTAAGTAGTACTTAAGCGTATAACCAGAACGGGTAGTAAGACACGGTGCTATATATATTTTTTGATAATTATATCTTGCTACTGTCCAGGCATTCGTTGTATCTACGATAGTAAGGTAGCAATGAAATAGGTAGAATTTGGAGAAAATGTACCTGCATTTGAGTGTAGGTATCTTGGAAAACTATTTAATACAACAAAAAAATACCCCAATACACCATTCTAGAATTTAAACCACAGAGTAATTAAACCGAATGAGATGTATGCCTTAACCCACTTGCCCAATGACGAAAGTGGTTCGTCCAATTATTCAAATAGTAATAGTAGTAATAGTTTGGGTTAGTTCTTAAGGTGGGATGGAAGGGGATGAGAGAAAAGGACAGCGTTTTTGTAGTTTTTATGGGAAACATTTTTTTTTTACCAGAATAAATCAAATATTGCTCCATTACAAACATATAGTTTAATTTTCATCACATGGTGATATCAACAATTGAAGCGTAGGCCGTAACAACGTTGTAAGCGACAAAAATTTTGAAAGTGAGATTTTTATGTAACAAGGTTGTATATGATGCTCTGCGTCCGTTAGTAAGAAAAGATCTCTCATTAATGGGCTGGTTATACGAGAAAAATGGTGGTGAAATGTTGGCAATCCTGATCTTGGCTGTAACAAGGTTTTATGTACGCCAAAATGGCCGACAGATGTAATGTCACTCTTACGCCATGTGCTCAAAAACATGAAAATCGGGGTAAAAAGAGGAAGAAAAATGTTAGTGAATGGAAGCAAACTATTCGAAAAAGAAATAGGGATGCAGGAAAAGAGTATGTGAGTTCCAGAAATGTACAGAAGCCTGCATTATCAACACCAAATGAGGTACGTAAAACAACGTTGTATGTGATTGTGGAATAACCTATGAGACTTTCGTGGTGGGTACTGTGTAGTGCTACAAATAAGTAGGGCTGGGCGGGAAAATATCGGGAGTTGTAAATGAGGGGGGGGGGGAGATTCCAACTTAAGCCTGTCTATTGTTAGTGAGCCAGACAGAGGGGTTTTAAACTAAAGAACCTTTAAAGGAGTTTTACATCCAAAGAACTTTTGAGGGGTTTTAAACCTAGAGAACATTTAATTTAAAGGGGTCCCAAACCTAGCTAACTTTTAAGGGGTCTAAGCTTCTTTTTTTTTAAGTCTCACTACACGAGCTCATTGATTAATATACATTTAATAACTCAAATTTGGCATAGATGGCTAGATATTTTTTCATAAATTTAATACGGCACAAATATATGTTTCAGGGCCGAATTTGCGCTTGCAATAAAGGCTGTTTTGCAAATGAAGTGAGTGCTCAGGAAAAGAAGGACTTATTCGCGAAGTTTCGCTCAATGGACTACAATGCACAAACGTCATTTCTAGCCAATAATGTTGTTGAAGTTGTAGAACCAAAAGGCGGAGAGTAGTTGAAGAAGCTGTATCCCGACGTCAGTGCACGATTCTTTACTGGCTAAAACATGGCATGGGAAAAGTTTGAGTTTGTAAAAAAAAACGTTTGCGACACATTTCAAGTAACTCTTAGACGTCTTCAGTTACTTGTTGATAAAATCAAGAGCAATACAGAATTAGTTGATAAGCGAGGAGTTCACCATAACCGGCCTCGTAGTGTTGCTGATAGAGTTAAGGACTTAATACACCAACACATAGAATCATTTCCAAAACAAGAAAGTCATTATAGTAGAGAAAAGAGCTCTAAAGACTGCCTTCCTTCGGAGTTAAATCTAAAATTAATGCACAAACTATTTACAGAAAAATTTACTGAATGCAATATTTCACTACGAACATACTCTGATGTATTCCACAGTGATTACAAGCTACGGTTTGGGTTTCCTCGTTCTGACACATGTGTAACATGTGATAAGCTCTATGTTAAATTATGCGCATGTGAGGACGAGAAAGAAAGACAGCGCATATTGATAGAAAGTGAACTGCATCACAGGAAAGCAGAATCTGCTTATAGAAGTTTACAAGAAGATACCAATTTAGCAAAAACAAACCCTCAGTTACATGTTTTGTTTAAAGATTTGCAACAGGTCTTGTTTTGTCCCACTTTGACACACTCATCAGTGTTTTACCAGAGATAATACTCTTCTTACAACTATTGTGTTCACGATGCGGCCACCCAAAACGTTACGATGATGTTATGGCATGAATCGATAGGACATAGAGGATCCTGCGAGATAGCATCATGTCTCTTAAAGTATGTAAAGGACAACTTTCAACTATTAGAAGAAGGGTCAGAGCGAAAACTGGTTGTTTGGTCGGACCGGTGTGTGGGGCAAAATAACAACTACAGAATGCTTGTAATGTTTCAAATCTTAATTTTGTCCAAATACTTTACTCAAATTGACCAAAAGTTTTTAACAAGTGGACATAGTTTCCTACCCTGTGACAGGGATTTCTCGCTTATAGAAAAGAGCAAGAAGAGAACAACTATAAATGTGCCTTTTGACTGGGTTGAAATGATAGTTAACTCACGGCCCAGTAAGCCATTTATGGTTACTCTAATGGAAAGAGAAGATTTCAAAGATTTCACGCCAAACGAAAAATGTCTGAGGAAAGACTCCTCACTGAAAATAACAGACGTCATGTGGCTACAGATGTCGAATGATGACCCTACTGCAATTCGAGTAAGGAAGTCTCACAATGTTCTTCAGCCTTGGGTGGCACATTCATTGTGCAAACCCAGGAAAGGAAGGCATGTCCAGAATATTCTTCCGCCATTGTGTGACATTGATCTTTTAAAGGCAGTATATCCTATGCCACTTCCTATAAAAGAAGCAAAGAAGAAAGATCTAATGGAAATGTGCCAGTTTCTTTCACCAGAGCACCGAAAGTTCTATACAGATCTGTTAGTTGCAACATAAAGTGTTTAGTGTCCATGCAGATGCTACAAAAGTGCCGACACAAACAAGTGCAGTAATAGGCTGTTAGTGTTATACTATGTATATGTAAGTAATATGCATTATTTAATTTTTTACTAAACCAAGGAGGATTAACACCATGAGTGGGATAATAGAGCATTTTAAAATTACATGTATCCAGATATTAGACACTGTAAAAGTTATGCCAACAAATTAAACAATATGTTTTAAGCTATACATGTCTTTAGTTTGTATTAATATATAATTGAGTAATGTAGTTTTAAGTTACTCTACACTAATTATAATACTCAAATGTTTTTAAATCATAAAATCTTCAATCCGTAAAGCGTTCCAATTTTACTTCTTAGTGCACTACTCTTTCAAACAATAGGTTTTCGTGTAACAACGTTGTATGTCACTGTACATATAACGTTGTTACATTGATAATTGCTTTTTTTTTGTTGAAAACTCACACATACTGAAACATAATAACGTAGAACACCTATATAATGACTTATGTATGTGTAATAACTTGCCAAGGATACTTATAAAAATGTAGCATTAAATTTGGTCTCCATATTAGTTTTTCATTGTTTCCCAAAAGTTTTCAAAATGTCGCTTACAACGTTGTTACGGCCTACGCTTCAATTGTTGAATATCTTTTGTGAGCATAGCGGTATTAGATGAGAAACTTTATATTATTATTATCATCACCGCGTCTTACTACCCGTTCGGGTTATATGCACTTACGGTAATGTGTAATGGTAGGGTGATTGTGAGATGAAATGGAGGACATACAGTTTAACGTGGGATCCGAACCACGGTGGCGGCCTGGCATTCCCCACATTCACAAGTTGTGATTAATACACGTCTTGTCAGAGGTGAAAGAAGGGTTTGGGTAATCAGATAAATCTGTGCCGGGACCGGGGATTGAACCCCGGATCCCAGCGATAAACTTTATAAAAGAAGATAAAAGTTGTCATTAAATTCCAGAAAATCCTTGACAGATATTTAACAACTGTTGATATCACCGTGGGAATAAAATTAAACCATCTCTACTGAAGCAATATTTGATTTATTTTGATAAAAAAAGTTTTTCTATAAAAATTGCAAAAACACTGTCCTTTTATAGCGTCCCCCACATCTCCGCTAATGCCACAATGCACATCTATCTAATAATAAAAGGAAGTGTTTGTCTGTCTTTGTTTGTTTGTTTGTGTGCGATGCCCAGCCAAATCTACAGCACACGGAGATCTGCAATTTTTAACAAAGGTGGACGGAAGGGGTTCCAAATGCACCTTGAAGCCGGATTTTTAAATTTTTAATTAGCTTTTTAATCAGGGTATTTTTAACAAATTTTTGAGGATAATATTGTTAATCTGGTTTAGAATTACGTTTCAAAGATAACTGTGATAAAAAATATGCCACATCCTCCTCAGAAAAAAAAATGTATACGAAATCGACAAGAAGAAAACCGAGAAAGACAACACGTTTCAGAGGTAACGTTTCATTTTGAATCTGTAGATGGGTCACGTGCAACGCCGTGAGGGATTGATAGGTGTAAATAACTCTATAGATGGCGTGTTGAAAATTAAACTAAACGTATCGTTTTGACAGATTTTTTAAATTATATATGAAGCTCTCGTTCCCTTCATCTAAACTTAAATCTTGAGGTTATTATAAAGGTTTCAAACTTGCTAGTTTAGCGGCAATATCTGTGAACGCCGGGATAGTTATACAACTCAAGCGACGTTGGGGTGAAGAATGTAAGCAGCTCCCATATAAAAAGGGGTCTTCTAAAATAGAAACCTTTATTGTTTGTTCGTTTTTTTTAAACATATTTTTTATATAGTTAGTATAACAGGTAAATATTTGAATAATATATATGCCGTCCTTTTTCAAATATTTCTTATAAAATAAAATTAAGAAACTTTAGACTCTTAGAATAAAAAAAGCGTAGGCCTACATGATCTATTTTTTGTTTCTCATTTCATTTTGTAACCTTGAAAATTTTTGGACCTGGAGATTATGATGAATTTTTACGTTTAATGTGTGTACGAACAAAAAAAAAGTGCATTTTATAATTTCATTCTGTCTGTCTGTCTGTCTCTCTGTCCCATATGTGTCTGACTGTAACTGTCCACAGATCTGATACGGTTTTAAGGATTTTATTTAAACTTGACATTTTGATGTTATAAGGCAATGCCTCAAGACCTTTTATAATTTTTTACTCTAGCCCTCCAAATTATGGATGGTAAACTGATGAAGGATTTTAGTACTAAATTTTCCGAAAACGGCTGTTTACTAATGTACAAATTAATTTAAAAAAAATTACTTTAATGATTTTGTTCAAAATTGGTATCGGGAAACTACTTTACTTTATCAATGACAATGCGTGGCTACTTGTCTAAATTAAATTAATTTATGGGTAGTATAACAAATTATATATACAAAAGATTTTTTATATTGACCTTGAAGATTGAGCTCAAAATTACTATCTGGCAATATTTTTTCATGATAAATAATTGTACGTATTTATTTTTGCAAACTAAACTTAAATTTAGTGTTGTTTACAAATAGCTATTTTTCTTAATTTGAGTTTTGTTAAAAATATTTGAAAATTTTGTGTTGTGTTTATTGTATCAAGATGTATTTGTTTTTAATGCGAATAACTTACTTAAAGTAATTAACTGAAAGCTTAGATTTGAAATGTTTCTTATGAGCAATAATAATATATATGAAAAACTTTGAGGGGCTATGTTATATAATTTATTTATGTAAAATGATCAAGATCATTTTTGCCTTGTAGGCCTACTTTTATAGCGACAAATTTATATAATGGTTAAATGTTGATTGATTTTAAGAATTATTAACTAACATAACACCAATAACTTGTTTTTTTTATGGTGCACTTCGAATTAATATCTAGCTTGGCCAGTTATTACTATTTTAAATCTCTTAACGAGTTTTTAATGCATTAAAAAGGAGTTGATTATTTTGTAAAGTTTTTTTTTTTTCGCTTTAAGAAGTGTGGATGATTTTTTATTTAATTTTTGTACGAGTTTAATCACACAAATATGTCGTTTGACTCTACTACTATTAAATAAAATTCAATAGGCACAAAAGGCTACTTAAAATATCAGGTAGGGGAAAAACCCACTAATAGACATATCATGCATTGAAATTATAGGAATATCTATATGCAATAAGGATATATCTCTATTTAGAAATTATTATTAGCACCGCGTCTTACTACCCTTTTGGGTTATACATACGCTAATATGTAATGGTAGGGTGATTGTGAGGTGAAATGAAGGACCTACAGTTTAACGTGGGATCCGAACCACGGTGGAGGCCTGGCATTCTCCACATTCACAAGTTGTGATTAATACACGTCTTGTCAGAGGTGAAGGAAGGGTTTGGTAATCAGATAAATCTGTGCAGGGACCGAGGATTGAATCCCGGACCCCAGCACAGAGGTCTGACACATTACCCTTAGACCACCAGGTCATCGATTTAAAAATCATATAGTTCAATAATACTTAATTAATATACGCTATTTTTTGCTAACATTAATTTTTTGGGGTAACCATTTGCAGTTTATATATCAAACTTATTTATTTATTTTTCTATAATAAACTTTGATGGGGACAAAATTCAGTATAATAATTGGTTTAAAACACTTTAATAATTTAATGTGTTTATTCAGGTTATTGAGGTGGCTACATGGCTTAAGGCGCTATTCTCGTAGTAGATAAGACTACCGATGACGGGGAGATCAATGTTCGAATCCGGTTGGTTGTTCTGAAAGTGTTTTTTCCAGTGTTTAACCAAGCAAATGAGGGTACACTGCCTCTAAATATCAACTTCCTAATCCCTAGAACCATTAGCTTAATTAATACATAAGCATATTACCTGAACGGGTGGTAAGACGCGGGGATAAAAAAACAAATGTAATAGACATTGTCCTAAACGGCGGTTTCTTAGGAAAAATGTTATCAGCCCAAAAAGAACAAATGTTCAACAAAAATAAATCTATTAATATTAATTCAAAACGCGCTAGAACACTATTCTAAAATATTCTATAGCAAATTTTTATTTTTTCAATTGCACCTCACTACTAGCCCGGAATTTAGCCGTTTAAATTAAGCTAATGAGATAGGAATGACAAAGGTATAATTTAGAGGAAATGTATCTTCATTTGCGTGGAATAGAGAGTGATAAACCAAAACTACCCTCAACACCTTCCACAAGGCTTAAGACTTCGTCGATGGAAAGTCACCCTAGATGAATCTGACATTTATTCCGTGTGTCCACCAGTCTTGGTCAGCAATAATATTAATTTGAAAGGTGTATATAACTATACATCTTCCTTCCCCCCTCCCTTTTAATAACTTTGCCGTAGGTGACCTGGTGGTCTAGGGGTAAGGTGTCAGACTTCTATGCTGAGTGTCCGGGGTTCAATCCTCGGTCCCGACACAGATTTATCTGATTACCAAACCCTTCCTTCACCTCTGACAAGACGTGTATTAATCACAACTTGTGAATGTGTGGAATGCCAGGTCTCCACCGTGGTTCGGATCCCACGTTAAACTGTAGGTCCTTCATTTCATCTCACAATCACCCTACCATTACACATTAGAGTAAGTGCGTATAACCCGAACGGGTAGTAAGACGCGGTGCTAATAATAATAATAACTTTGCCTACCTGTGACGTCACGGCAGGTCAAGATAGGATTTCTCATGTTGACGAATTTGCGTTTTACTCAGCGAGCTTTATAAATATAATGTTTAAATAAAAACTATAAATTCATAAATAATTCTAGAAATAGTCCTACAGTGTCACAAAATTATTATTTTTATTTTGAAGTAACTTTTTTGTAAACAGTCACGAAAATGTCCTTTAGGAATCTTTCTGCCAGGATATAGCTTAAAAAATGTCCGTCAAAATACACGTTTCTCTAGAATAGGAAACAAGAAAAGGGTAATTTTAAAAAGCAAGTAAATGTTTTCAAGGCACGAATAGTGTAGTGATTGTAAACTCGTCAGAGGAAGAGGGAAAGTACTATTAGTGGATAAACAAGAGGCCTCACAAGGTAAACTTCATTTCCTTCCCTCTATTTCTATTTCTATTTCGTACATTGGTTTCTAGCTGAGATAGTGCTTAAGGTGGAGTGCTAGTGAGCGTGAGTTTAGTGCATTAATTTTGCAGTTTTTATAGCACAAACATTTTTTGGACAAAATAAATCAAATATTTCTTCTATAAAAACATAGAGTTTAGTTTTCTGCACATGCTAATCTCAACAGTTGTTGAATATCTGTCATGAGCATGGCGGCATTTGGTGACAAACTTTTTAAATGAAGAGAAAAGTTTGTCACCAAATGCCGCCATGCTCATGACAGATATTCAACAACTGTTGAGATTAGCATGTGCAGAAAACTAAACTCTATGTTTTTATAGAAGAAATATTTGATTTATTTTGTCCAAAAAATGTTTGTGCTATAAAAACTGCAAAATTAATGCACTAAACTCACGCTCACTAGCACTCCACCTTAAACTGCTTAGGTGCGTAAAGTTAAGATGCAACTCGCGTCACAAAATAGCTTCGAAATCTTCAAGTAGGCAACGTCGTTAAACAATATATACCTTATCTTACCTTTATCCTACCTTATCTTACCTTTATCCCCTTCTCTTTTCCCTCATACCCCTTCCGACGTTAAAAAAAGAAAAAAGAAAAAGTGGCGTGTGTTTTTGATCTGTGGGTGAAGGTCAGCATTTGACCCCCGCTCGAATAAACCAGTCACGGTCTCTTGGATATGTGCCATGCGTGCCAGACAAAACAAAAACACAGGTGGCTAGAGATTTGTTTCGTGCGTTAAAAGAGGCCGTGCTCAAAGTTTTTATGTAATACATCTAAGAATATTTTTTTTCATTTTTACGCCAGTTGGTAGATAGATAGTCACGAGTCACAATGGCCGTTCAATGTGAAATTTAAACCCTAGAATCGAATAGTATTATATAAATATATATATATATATATATATTTGTGTGTGTATTTTTTTTTTAAATATCGAATTCTATTCTTCGGCGGAGACCAAGATGAAGAAATGTATTCGATAATTTGTGTGTGGTCTAGTTTTGGTATGTGTAGCGTACAAAGGGAGATTTTTTTTTACTAACTGCCCACTCCCCCCTACACAAATAAAGATCTACTACTAGTGGTGTTGATAAAAAATGAAAATATGATTGTATTTTCTAAAAGGCCCTGTCTATTAAAAATTGTACTATACAAATTAATGTTATTGCAGCCGGTACTGAATTGTTTAGTTGTAAACAGGTTTATTTACGGGGATAATTTGTTATGTCATGTCATGTATTCAGAATGTAGTAAGTGGTTATTACCCGTTTTGGTGGCTGCATAGTCTAACGCGCTACTCTTGCAGTCGACTAGACTATCGATGTTGGGGAGCTAGATGATCGAATCTCAGTCGGGTGTACTGATGGTGATTTTTCCAAATTTGTTTTCAACTCTCTCCCTCTCTACTCAAATTCGAGTACAGTTCCTCTAAAATATGACTTTATTAATCACACCTAACACATTAAAGTAATTAGTACCTAAGTGTATAACCCGAACGGGTAGTAAGACACAGTGTTAATAAAACAAAGTGGTTTTAGTAATCGAGGACCACTCTAATTAAATGTTTAGGAATATTCCATTTTCAAACATTTTCTGGAAATTACCACCGCAAATAATTTCTAGTGGAATTTAATCAAAATAAAACCATGCAAAGATCGTTATATATAGCCTCTTGGAACATTTAAATAAATAAAAAAAATCCATCCAAATAACCTGTAGAGTAATATGATTTTTTTTTAAATTCAAGGCTAGAATTACTACAAAATAGCTTCAAGGGGCATTTAATTGTCATACATTTGCCGGGATTGGGCTTTGTCTTTCTTGGGGGAGAGGGTAAAGACCCGTTAAAAAAATCCCTTTTAGTCAATTCTCCTCTTCCTTTTTTATACACATGATTCTACCACCACGGATCATTACACTGTTTACTTAATTACTACCCGCCTCTGTGGCGTAGTTGGCTAACGCGCTTGCCGTGTTGAGCCCGACTGCTGAGGACGGGGAGATCGAGGTTCGAATCTCGGTCGGGTGAACTGGGTGTGGTTTTTCCTAAATGGTTTTCCACTCTCCCTCCACGCAAATGCGGGTTCACTTCCTCTAATTCAACCTTCCCAATTCCTAATCCATTAGCGTAATTAGTACTTAAAGCGTATAACCCGAACGGGTAGTAAGACGCGGTGCTAATTATTATTACTTAATTACTCAAGCTATAGCATTATTAACTTGGAAGTTCATTGCCGCACTTAGAAAAATACTTACTTATCCCTATCTTGAGCTAGTTCTATCCAGTCCACCTCATTATACCCTATCCTCACATCTGCGTCTAGGTCTTCCTACTGGTCTCTTGCCATTGGATCTGCCAGTCAATACTCTGAACACGGTTATATATTCTCCAATTCGCGCTGCAAGTCTACCCATCGTAATTTACGAGACTTGATTACCCTATCAATGTTTTGTTTGGATGACAAGGTAATGTCACTATTTATAACTGAAAAATAATTATTAATCTCCCCTCCCCTTCCCCCCCCTCCCCCACACACACTCTCTCTTAGATATAGGGTCAGTATACCTTTCCACTACGCGCCAAGCAGACGAGAGATCAACTAATATAAACATAGCTTAGTGTAGTGGCCAAGAGGAAATTAATCTCCTTCTGTTAGTTTCAAAGCTAATAATAAAATGCCGGGTGTATAGAATAGAAATAAAATAAAGTAAAACAATTAATAAGGATAGAGTGTGATGGCGAGTCTGGAATAAAGTGCCACCACACTTCTCTAGTACATAGAGTGGTAATTACGTAACCTTGCTATCTAGTAGTCCATCTTTAAACGAAGCAATCAGGGTTGTTTGGGGGGGGGGGGGATCGGCCACGCACTCACTTCATCAAGAGAAATGTTAAGTGTGAACACGGGGAGTGGAAAAAATTCATTTTGGTTTTATTTAGGACCGGTAAGATTTCTGGCCCAGGGTGTGAAAATTTGGCGTCATTGCAGGATGGATTTAGATTATAAGCGGAAAGGAAGAGGATTACAGGATTTTACATAACTTATAGGAAGATTACAAGTAGGATTCAGAAGGATTCTATGGTTGTGTGTAAGAAATATGAGGAGTCAAGGTTTATGAGTGAAAAGAAATAGGATTCCAGGATTGTACATACTTTACAGGAAGATTACAAGTAGGAATCAGAAGTAGGCCTGTTGGGAAAGCAACGATTCAAGTGTTCATCAAAAATCAGGTACGATCTAACGACACACCTGTTTTCATTTCATAATATTATTTAAGTAATTATCTCTCTCAACTTCCAATCAAAAGTGAAACTTCGCCACATAATATGAGCATAAACAAAGGACAAACAAATGGCGTAATCAAAAAAATAAGATAGGATGTTTGAACAAATGTGGCGGGTCAGCTCAAAATCAAGTTGACCCACCACGTTAAAATCATCATTTGATTTGTTTAATGATAAAAACGCTGAATTTCGGTCGTATATGAACATAAAACTTAGCACAAACGACTTTATGAATTTTAAATTATTTGGAGAATGTGGCGGCAAACTTGATGTACACCTTAAAATGGATTTAACTGGGTGCGGAATAGCGAGGGGATTGATACGCTTACAGAGGTTTATAAATCCCGGATTATTTATGAAGTGGTTTGATATTTTTTAATATTGTTTTCGACAAAATGTAGGTGAAAGTTCTGAACTGTTAAAAAAATTTTTTTTAAAAAGTATTTTATTAAATTTCTGATAACTTACATTAAACCCTATCAAACAATCCCAGGTTATCTTAAAATGTTATGTTGTGACCCTTTTTTAAAACCGACTTTATTTGATAAAGCAAGACCAGATACAAGTTAATAACTTTTTCCTTTAAACTCAGACGTATGAATTTTCACGCAATGCGTCGTTGAATTATTTTAAGTTTTATTCTCAAATTTTAAGCCTTTTAACTGGTCAGTAACATGTTAATAATTTTTGCCTAAATTTTGGTGATAACAATATTAAAACATACTAAACACCTTAAATAATGTGAGGTTTCTAAACGTCTGTAGCACATCTCAGTACCTTACCATGTAACATCCTTAAGGTGGAGGATGTAGGGGACGCGTGTAAAGGTCAGTTTTTGATGTGAATACGTCTTTAAATTTGCTTCCATACGGGGGCAATCCAAAAAACCTAATGATAACAAAATCGGGGGATACAGTTTGGCGTTGTAGTTTCGAATCTATCCTCTACATCCAAAATTAAATTATACCACTGGATAGCTAAAGGATCAAAGAATGCATACGATACGCGAGAACAGTGACGTATCGCGCGTGGTGGAGGGGGAAGCGCCGCCAATTTGAGGTTATTTTGCTGCCTATCGAGATTTGCAATTAGTATAACTTTTGACTCGGAGAAGTTACGATGTTCGTTTATGTTTTAATCGTCAGCTGTCGTCAAAATCTATCGATTGTATATAAAACATTAGTTTAAAGTAGTGACAGTGAATATAATAAGGTGTTAGAATAAATAAAATATTATCAAAAATCTATCTTATCATTAATAAAGTTATATTGTAACACAATAATTATTTGTTTTCTTGCTTTTATCCTAAATACATAAATACAAATATTTTATTAAAAAATATATATAACCCGTTACATAAACTTATTCACGTACAACACACGGCCGTGTCCATGACACAGCCACACCCCATTTTTTTTTCCATATTTTATATCAAGGCATTATGTGTTTGCCGAAATAAATAGAATTTTGCTCCAGAAACAAGGAGTTTAATTTTCTTCACAAGGTGATATCAACAGTTGTTGAATATCTGTCATGAGCATAGCGGCATTAAATGAAAAACTTTATAAATTAAGATAAAAAGTTGTCATTAAATTCCAGAAAACCCTTGACAGATATTCAGCAATTGTTTATATCAACACGCGAAGAAAATTAAACTATATGTTTGTACTGGAACAATATTTTATATATTTTGATTTTAAAAAAAAATGAATAGAAATTTAAAAAAAACTTACCTTTTGTCACTTTCCCTACACTCCCACCTTAAGTAGCTAATTGACCTCATGTTATAGTGGTCAGAGCTCCTGACTGCTGACCTAGAGGTCCCGGATGATACCGGGGGAATTTTCTCGAAATCTAGGGTTTGGTTGGTTAGGTTAAGATTTTAACTGGCCCCAGCCCCGTAATACTCACCATCACCATCACCTCATCTCATAGGGACATGGTAAGAGCCTCCACGGAAAAGATGTATGATCAATACATTCGGGCGTCCCCTGAGCAACGGTACATTAGTATGGTAATCTTTCCACTACTGGGCTACGAGTGATGTAACCCAATAATAATTACTGTAGCAAACAAGATCTCTACAATCAAGAGATGTACTGTACCCCCCATGTTTGATCGCTTATTATTCTCGTGTAATAATTTAGGCCTACTCCACGCGACGAGGATAAACGACAGACACCGCCCGTCGAGAACCGCTCTGAAGTGACTAAACACATTGTAGCACAAACTTTTACTGGAGTTAATCCTATCGCGGTTTTAATTGTAGTCCTCCTCGGTCCCGGCACAGATTTATCTGATCACCAAACCCTTCCTTCACCTCTGACAAGACATCTTGTGAATGTGTGGAATGACAGGCCTCCACCGTGGTTCGGATTCCACGTTAAACTGTAGGTCCTCCATTTCATCTCACAATCACCCTACCATTACACATTAGCGTAGGTGCGTAAAACCGAACGGGTAGTAAGACGCGGTGCTAATATAATAATAAAAGAAGAACCAAAACCTGTTTTATAATTTAAAAAATAAATAAATCATATTGTAATTGTAAAAGTAAAGTCAAAATTATGTGGAAAAATGGCCCCGATTTAAAGTTTATAGGATACTGGGCCTGTAAACACTGAAAATAAAATAATACCCGTTTATATTGTCAGAATATATTCAATGATGGGGGTAAGTAACATAATGGTAGAATTTTAGGGGTAGGCAACCCTCATTTGCGTGGCGGAAGAGCGAAAAGACACATTTTCAACCCAATTTTCACATTAAGAACCTTTATCTGACAGCTATAAAGTTACTAAATCCACTTTTAAATGTTCATGCGTCAATTCACATGATCTGCAGTGTTAATTTCAGATATATATTATCAATAACTATACAATAACACTAAACTATAATAATAAAATGTAGTCAATGCCGATTGTAAAAGAATATGCTTGTATTTATTAAAAAGTTATTCCTATCAAAATTATACTGTAGTAATAAAGGAGACGCATTCGAAGGCTTAAGGTAATTAAGCTTAAAAATTAATTCAATAGAAAATAAATTGGCCTAAATTTGTTTGATGTAAAATTTAATCTCACAAAAAATAAAGTTGGATTAAAGTAGTTTAACTTAAAACTGAAAATATTTTATTACTATATTTTTAGTGTTATTTTATAGGTATTGATACTATCTATCAAAAGTAACAAATGCAGATCACATGACTTGACGTATGAATATGTGAAAGTAGATCTATTAACTTTTCTAGCTCTCAGATAAGTTTCTTCCTATGACCATGGGACCCGTATATTTGTATCAAAGCACAAGATTGTCATATTGCTCTTTTTTTTTCCTCTGACATTGTGAAAGATACTTCCTTTTTTTTTAAGTAGAAAAAACCTTTATTACCAGCTATCGTAATTTTCGTTTGCATCCGGGCAGCTTACATGTCCTATGTGAGATAATTAGTCTATGCAGGCCATTATAAGGCCAATAACTTGTTGCAGACGCGTAATCCCGTCTCCTATATATATATATATATATATTATATATATATATATATATAAAAAGTACTGGCTTCGAGACATTTGTGTACAAGGTTGCAGATAAATTGCAAGTTGAACACTGACTGCAGCTGCAACACATTATCTGCTGATCTTTTCTTGTCTGCACGAAAGAAAAAAAAACACTACAAGAGACCCTGAAAATATAAATAAAAACAAATGGGTAATTTAGTGTCTAGATTAAGGTGGGTTTGCCCTGGTAAGCGGAAAATTGACCGCGCATGCGTTCAACTCTAAGGCAATATTTAGTTCTACGACCAACCGCTTCAGTTTCCACATCGTCTAAAGCGTAAATCTTGCAGAAGACTAGATTGTCGATGATAGGGGGAGATAGAGGTTTGAATCTCGGTCGGATGTATTGAGGCAGGTTCTTTCAAAATGTTTTCCCGCTCTCCTTCCACGCAAATGCGGCTACATTTTCTATAAATATAACCTACTCATCCCTAAAATCATTACCAGGATCAGTACATAAGCGTATAACCCAAACGAGTACTAAAAAAAAAATTATCTGCGATATGTTATTTCAAAATATGATTCACTCCAAATTAAAGTATAAAAATTCCTACAGGACTCTTTTTTTTTTCCCTTAGCAAACCATATATTTTAAGGCTAGTGTTCTTCCCGACATGCATCACGGTACTGATTTTAATACTGTGGAATAAAAGTTCCACCAATAACGAGTCATCAGCCATGTACGATTACCTTCTCAAAATAATTGTGCCAAGGGCCAAACTTTCACTTAAAAACTAGCGTGGCCTGTTATAAAGGGTGAATTTTTGGTTTTAGGCCAGTTAATTCACAGAGAATGTATTTTCATTCATGACAGGGCAATAAACAATTACAAAAAAAAATTACATCACTGATAATAGACAGTGAGAGAATGTCTTCATATAAGGGACAAGAATTTGGAGAAATCACAAATAAATATGTTTCGTTACATCCGGTCGGATGAACTGAGGGTAGTTTTACCTAAAGGTTTTACCACTCTCCATTCACGCAAATTCGGGTACATTTCCTCTTACAATTTCCTAACACATAGATTCACAATCTCACGAATCATCTACTGAATAAGATCAACTATTTTTTTTTTTAGAACAGCGTCTTATTACCTATTCGGCTTATACGCTTATGCACTAATTATGCTAATAAGGATGAATAAGGTTGACTTTATAGGAAATGTCGCAACATTTGCGTGTAGCGAAAGAGGATAGAAACTATTGAGGGAAAACCACCTTCTAATACACCAGACCGGGATTGATCAACGATCTTCCATCGGTTGTCCATTATATTGCGAGAATAGCGCCTTAGACCATAGGGCCCCCGAAGTGGGTTACCAACTATGATTCGACATTAAAGATGATAAAGATGTTTCTAAAAGGGCAATAGAGAACTTGATGCCATTTGACCCCCCCTTATCTGTGATGAGACAACGCTATCAACTCTTGTTATATATTAATAATAAATATAGATTAAAATTACATCAAACATAATTTCTGAGGGAACTGCAGGTCTTATGGAGGAATTGATTTATCTTCGCTTTCTCTCAGTCAACTGTTGCCAAATCTCCTCAATCTTAGTTATGTCTGAAGATGTAGTACTGGCAACCTCTACTAACCAGCGTTGCGAAACTTGTCTTATATTTGAGAGGAGGTTGACCACATGAAAACGAAAGAATGACAACGCTGTTTCCCAACAGTAGCCATGCATTTACTTCAGAGATGATATCCAGTGTAGTTTAGAGACAGAACCAAAGTGGAAATTATCCTCCATCGATCCTAACATTCAAAAACTGAGGGCTGAAAAACATCACCAGCCATGTTAATTATCATTTTATAGACTCCTTTAATTTAAACAACCCATGTTTATAATAATACACTATACTCGTATATTTATTATTTCTTTTATTAATATGAAATTTACAACTACCTTAACTCAATCGATATAGTGTCTGTCTACTAAGCTAAGAGTCCCGGTTTCAATTCACGGCATGATCGAAAAATTTCTCATTAATGAAATGGGAGTTTCCCATTTCACAGTGATGAGTTAATGGCCGGGGGACTGGATGTTGTGTCTGTTTTACATTTAAGTTAGTTTATAAGTCGTGTACTGATTTAATCAGTCGGTTCAGAAAGTGCACTTAATACCTCAATTTTTTTTTTTTTTTAAACACGTGGAGTACTATAAATGTATGCGTAGGTTTTTAGTTTCCTCTCGTGTGGTGTGGAGAGATTAGTGAGAGGGTGAGGGGAGGGGTGGTGGATTCGGAGGGGGAGGGGGCGCACGATCTGGAAAAAAAAGTTGGGAACCATTGCTCCAACAGACTAGTGTAATTAATATATATGCGTAATAATCCGAATAGGTAGTGAAACACTTTGAAGAAGAAAAAAAAACCAACCTACTTTCATATTTATAATCTACCAAATAATAAATATATAATAATAATAAAATTAAAAAAAAAAGAAGGTAAAAGTACTCACGTGCTTATAAGATGACCGCCTTTTAGACCGGCGGCAAACTCCCCTCTCAAAAAAAAAAAAGTATCTCGCTAGTGGTTGGCCCCTGAAGCGTTTTCACGCATCGCCGAGCTGGTCCCATTTACCAGTTTTAGCCTGCAGCGAGACTTCACATAACCTGTAAACAAATAAATTAACAAAAAACAAAGAGAGAAAGAAACCTAAAGGAGTCCGTCAGAAAACCGTGGGAGCCGAACTGGTGTCGATGACTCACCAGTGTTCGTTTCTTTCACGTGCGTTGAAGTCTTGAAGAGGTGGTTGCCTTTATTTTTTAAATCTCTTTGAGAGTGGACTAGTTTAGGATTCTCTTATGCACGTACGATGGTTTTCGTATTTAATTCAATAGATAAACTTGTATTGAAATAGTCAAATATGTGCAAAGGTAACTTTTTTTTTTAAATTTCGGAGCAAGATCGGATCAAATTAGTCTTATATTAAATAATCCCAAAGTCAAATCAAGATTTGAATATTTAAAAGAAAGTAATATTTTTATAGTAAGGTTGGATGGAAGGGGACGCGAGAAAAGGCAATGGTTTTTGCAGTTTTTATGGCAAAACTTTTTTTGGGCTAAATAAATAAAGTTATTTAACTTTAGAGAAGAAATAACATTAACAAAACGTTACATTTTAAAACGGGATCAACATATTTCTTCTTAAGCTAATTAATTAATTAATTAACTATAAAAATGTGTGGTTTCATTATTTTAGAGTTTTGTCATGTGAACTTTTTTTTTTACACCGCGTCTTACTACCCGTTCGGGTAATACGCACTTACGCTAATGTGTAATGGTAGGGTGATTGTGAGATGAAATGGAGGACCTACAGTTTAACGTGGAATCCGAACCACGGTGGAGGTCTGGTATTCCACACATTCACAATTGGATTAATACACATCTGTCAGAAGTGAAGGAAGGGTTTGGGCAATCAGATAAATCTGTGCCGGGACCAAGGATTGAACCCCGGACCCACAGTACAGAAATCTGATACCTTTCCTCTAGACCATTCAAGCTGTTTAATACATTCTGCAACTCCTTTCCATTCTCACTGATTAATACGGCATCATCTGCATATAGCAGCACTCTCACACCCATATTGTCCAATTGTACACCAACCACGTCCTCACAAACATCCCTCATACACTTATCCATGAATACATCAAGCAGCCATGGATGCATAACACAACCTTGTCCAAAGCAACCTGTTCAATGTCAAAACATCCGCTCACATCTCCATCCGCCCTAACGCGCGCTTTTCTTACATCATAAGTTAAATATATGTATTAAAATTATTTAATATAAATTAATTATTATAAAGGGGGAAAATAACAACACTACAGTCTCTTTGATTAATTTTTTTCCTGGTCTACCTTTGACTTGGAGGCTGTGCTTAAAATCTCGACCGTAGGTAATGAAGCTGTTATTTTTTATTTTTTTACGAATAAAATGTTTCTTATTCTTTCTCCGCGCAAATGTGGGTACAATTCCTTTAAATTCTACAGCCATAATTCCTACTTGTACGTAATTGGGTATACTGAATGGGCAGTAAGATGCAGATAATTGGTAAAAATAAAAGCGAAGAGCTGAATAATCGCGACTATATTGTACCACCATTAGATGCGGTGATAAGTTGAAAAACACAAAATTGAAATTGGATAGCCAAAATAATTAACTGTGAAAGATGATGTATACTATACTATGTGCTCTAGTGGCTAGAGCTCCTGGCTAAAAATTCAAAGGTATTAGGTTCGATGCCCGTGCTTCCAGATTTTTCTATGATGCAGTGGGTCTGTAACGGGGGTCAAAATCATACTCGTGAGGACAAATGAGGAGCTACTTGAATGGAAAAAAAGTAGAGGTTCCGGTCTATAAAACTGAGATTAACAGCTGTAGGGTTAATTGTGCTTACCACATGACACCCTCTATCAGTAAATGTTGGCATTACCTTCACCAACATAGCCACGACAAGATTACTGTCCAACTTAAATAGTGGTAATTAGGGTAAATTATTTCAGTGTCGGAAATGGTTTGGATTAATTTTTACTAATTTAATTTTTAGTACAAAGTTATATTATTTAAATACTTTTAAAAAAATAAATTGAAAATGGTATGTACTATTATGAAAAAGTTTGTTGTGACAAATCTAGAGGAAGATGTTAAGTTCTTAACAGTTTGCAACATAGATTTACAACCCCCCCCCCCCCCCCCGCCTTTCCCCCCTTAATTTTTTTCTTTTGAATCTGTTCTCTTTTTCCTTGTGTTCATCAGCCTCACATTAAAAACATGGAAACTAACAATCTGTCCTGAGGACATAATACAAAATATAACAGATAATGATTATAAAAGACTAGTAGTCTAAATGATTATAAGTAGCAGCAAATGCTGACGAGCTTGAAGGAACAATTGAAGACCTTGCGACAAAAAGTGTTCAACTCCCATTTTTTGACATCTTCTGATGTTGTGTCAGTAGTTATGAAAAAAAAAATTATATAACTACAAATAGATTGGTACAAATAAAATCTAGCTCCGATACATAATTATGTAATAAGCTATTACGAAAAGAAAATTAAATAATATTAAGTGTTTTCTTTGCTATGCTTTGTTCGGCTTCTTATTTTATAAGTACAGGAGAATTTCTATGAGGGAGGGTGAAAGGAACTACCAATTTTGACGGGAAAGCTATTTTCACATATCTTCCAGGGTTGTCCACAATTGATATGGGACCACGGGCTTTACTTCCCCTCCGAAGTAAGTTGTGCTACGGATGTTTATCGCTCGAGAAAAATCCGTTAAACCCGCGAACATCGTGTTCTACGACGAGGACTTTACCCCAAGACCACCGAGGTTCAAATTTTGTACCAACCAAAGAGGAAAATTTTCTTATCCAAGAGGGTTAAATATAACATCACTGATATTTTAAAAATATATTGAAATATTTAGGCTATTTTTAGTTTTTATTAATAATGCGTTGTTGTTTTTTGTGTGTGAAAGGGCTTAACTCCAAATCGAATTAATTTATAGTTGAAAAATATACATTAAATTATATTTCAGCACAAATAACCTCATAAAAATAATTAATATGATTTAAATGTTTCAGATAATTTTAAAAACTGTTTTTTTTAGTTCTCTTGGGAAATGGTTAAAATGATCGACAGCTTAGCTCAGTCAGTAACCTCTGTCTAATAAGCTAAGGGTCACATGTTCGATTCCGGCATGACCGAAAAATGAATCATTGGTGAAATGTGGTTTTACCCCTTCACAGTGATAAATTAACGGCCGGGGGACTGGGTGTTGTATCTGTTCTAGATTTGAGTTAGTTAATAAGTCGTGTACTGATATAATCAGTCGGTTCAGAAAATGCACGTTAAATACCTCGAATAAATTAAAATAAATAAAAACAATTGGTAAAAATGTAGTTGAACCCTTTTTGTTTGCAAGCAACTCGTGTCTGGTCTGCTAACGACACGCGTGGAGATTTGAGCAGAGCTATCTTCACACTGTCGAATGGTGCCCTTAGGTGTTGGGGAGGAGGGGGGATTATGGGGTTAGGAGTGAGAGACAGAAAAAACGCAGTTTCTGAAGTTTTTATATTTAAAAAAAAACACATAATTTTCTTGGTAAAAATAGATTAAAAAAATTGCTTCAATATGTCTTTAGTTTAATTCTATACACAATGTCATAGAAAGTTTTTTTTTAGATAATTGTCACGACCAAAGTGGCATTTGGACAGAAGCTTTTTTATATATTTATATATATATATATATATATAATATATAATATATATATATATATATATATCTGATAAAGAGAAAAACTCTAATGACGTGATGCCTTTGAAAAAAAAATAATTCAAGAAAGATTGAGCTATTTGTGAAATTAAACTAATAGGAGTACTAAAGCAATAATTTTATTTATTATGAAAAATATGACTATGGAAGGGACTAACTTAAATCGTGCCAAGAAATAAAAATTTGCCAAATAATAATAAAAAAATCCATAAAGTATTAAATAAATTTAAAGATATTATTTATTACTTTATAATAAAATTATTATCTATAATCTTGAAAACACGATATTTTACCGTGTTACACATAATTTATTATTAGCACCAGAATTATTCGTTGATCATATAGTGGAATATTTGTATTCAACAAATAATTCGTTTATTTTCTTATTTTTTTAATTATTTTATCTCTCGCAACTATATAAAAATTCAAACTAACTATAAATCACACAAATTTAATCCAGTAAAACCTCGTTAAACTGAACCCCAGTGATCCAAAATTCCGGACGATACGAATACACTTTCCGGAAAACTGGAGGGGAAAATAAATTAATTCAAACTAAATATATTTTATTGGCTAACAAGTTAAAAGTTTAAAAGACAATTTTAGAAAACAGTGATATCTGATAATAAATGTTTAGTATTTACATGTTGTCAACACAGTGTGTTTTCCTGTAACTAAAAATAATTACAGTACATATTATGTGTTATACATCAGTTAAATGAATGAAAATTTGACTAAACTCATTCAACTGTGATTAAAAAAATACGTGAAAATACTGTAACTCCATATTCTTAATATTAATCCTAGTTTTAGCTAATTCGAACAAACTTCTGTCCCAATTAGATTTCCAGCAAACGCCCACAAACAAGATGTCCAAACAAAGTACAAAAATATTTGAAATATTAAAATTTCTGTAAAATCATTTACATCTCAAGTTATTTGGTTTATTCACTAAAATGTCCTGTAGAAATCTTTCTACCAAGATGTAAATTTAAAAGAAAAAAGTCCATGAAACATCTGTCTATCTAGAATAGGAAACAAGGAAAATGTAGTTTTAAAAAGCAAGCCAATGCTGTCTGGGTGAAAAGAATAGCGTGAGTGTGTATACTCGTCATAGCAAGAGGGTAAGTATTATCAGTAGATAAACAAGAGGTCTCTCACAGGCTTAACTTACACATTTTATTTCCTCTCTTTCTATTTCTTAAACTGGTGTCTAAATGCGATAATACTTAAAGTGCTTAAATGCATCAAGCTAAGATGCAACCCGCTTCGCAAAATAGCTTTGAATTCATAAGGAAGCTGGGATGAAAAAGGACGCGATCTAAGGCCGGTGTTTTTGAAATTTTTATAACAATAAACTTTTCTCATCATACATAAACACCTAATGACGACGTTCCCGTGGACAAGAAACTGTGTATATAGCTAAAAAAAAAAATCTCACTTAATACATCCTCACTAACTTTCTCCACATTTTTCCATCCTTACATACTCTTTTATTTTTAAAACCCTAAATGTTTTCTTTTTCACACATTCGTCTACCACATTTAGCCACGTCTTACATGGTCTACCCCTTCCTTTTGATCCACACCCTCTACCTTCATATATTTGTCTCGTCCCTCGATCCAAACTCATCCTCTCAACATGCCTCAAACCAACTTAAGACACTTCTTTCACATTGACCTGTTGGATTCCCTTTCAGAACCTCGCTCCTATAGGATTCATTCATTACTTAATAAATTAAAATGATAGCACTATTGCCTAATTGATCTTATGAATAAAAATAAATAAAGTATTTAATAATAATTATTATTAGCACGCGTCTTACTACCGTTCAGTTTATACGCAGGACGGGAACGAGTTCGATCTAGTCGGGTGAACTGGGGTTTTCCTAAATGGTTTTCCACTCTCCTCCACGCAATGCGGTCATTCTCTATTCAAATTCAATTCTATCATAGCGTAATTAATACTTAAGCGTAACCGACGGGTAGTAAGGCGGTGCTAAATTTTATTATAATTATTATATTAATTAGTTATATATACCCGTCCAGTTATAGCATTACGCTAATGTGCAATGGAGGGTGATGTGAGATGAATGGAGGACCTACAGTTTATCGTGGGATCCGAACCACGGTGGAGGCCAAGTATTTAATTGAATAATGGTATAGTGAGCCGGTACCTATAGCGCAAAGAATGATAAGGATTCCCAAAATGTACGACGAACGCTACATAAATAACGGGTAAAGAATTAGGCCGCGCGCTATTTATTATTGGTTGCTGACGGCATAGACGCAGCCAATAGAAATTCCAAATTGTATCACGTGGTGAACTTGTCGACGAGGATGAACGAATACTGCTACACCCAATATAATTGATGAACGAAATGTAGGTCTTTATTTATCTTCGCTCTTTCTCTCTCAGATATGTCTGAAGGTGGTGTTCTGGGGTAGAGAAGGAGATACTGGCAACATCGCTAGCCAGCGCTGTCAAATCTCCTCGCTCTCAGTTATGTCTGAAGGTTGTGTTCTGGGGTAGAGAAGGAGATACTGGCAACATTGACTAACCAGCGTTGTCAAATCTCCTCGCTCTCAGATATGTCTGAAGGTTGTGTTCTGGGGTAGAGAAGGAGATACTGGCAACATCGCTAGCCAGCGCTGTCAAATCTCCTCGCTCTCAGTTATGTCTGAAGGTTGTGTTCTGGGGTAGAGAAGGAGATACCGGCAACATTGACTAACCAGCGTTGTCAAATCTCCTCGCTCTCAGATATGTCTGAAGGTGGTGTTCTGAGGTAGAGAAGGAGCTACTGGCAACATCGAATAACCAGCGTTGCGAAACTTGTCTTATATTTAAGGGGAGATTTACCACACTAAAACGAGAGAATGACAACTCTGTTTGCCAATAGTAACCATACCGTTCCCAAAGAGATGATATCCATTGTACCTGAAATGGTCAGGTCCACCCTTAAAATAAGATGTGGAACCTTAGACCAACCTGGTTTCCGGGGCTACCAGCTATCTACCTACCCCTACCCCCCTCCTACTCGTCCTTCACATATTAAAAGGTTTAATTTCTGTTTAATATTATTATAGTAGTTTGCACCTTTATACTAATTTTAACCCGTAAACGGTATCAGAGAAATATCCTAAAAGGCAAATACATGTAGTAGTTAATGTTTATGTTATAAGCAGTGTTTTTATACATATAACAAAGGGTTGATGTCTTCCCAACCCTTATTTTGATTTTCTTCCCATATAGTATAAAGGTACAAAGAACAACCCGTGCCAATTTTGGATGAAATCGGTTTAATGCATTTAAAAGTTATCGTGAGGCATATCCACCACATAAGTCAAGTCCAAATCAGAGGGGTTCAATAAACCAAATCACTTAATTATGTTTTTATTTGTATTTACACCCTGTCAATATTTGCTGGATCGCCTATACAGGAAGCCTACTACACGAACGTGCTAGCGAAAATTTCCCACCCCAATTTGTTTTTTCTCCTCTGTCACCTAAAGAAGCGCGGGGCCCTTTATGGACCCAACATTTACACACCCCTAAGGGAATGCCTGGAAATGGCATTCTATAGCAGGATCGCTAAATGGAAAATAGATAGTTTTGATGAGAGCAAATAACATACACAAAAGACAAAAATTTATTTATTTGATCAAAATGGAAGATATTTTGAAATTTTTAAAAATTCTTCTCATAATTCTGGTCACCTTGAATGACAGGTACAATTAGAACAGTTAAAAAAAAAGTTAAATCATATTTCTTTACGGCCTTAAAGGTATTTATGATATATAACAAAATTGAAGAATGCATATAATATGACTTGACGTATGAATATATTAAAATTGTTTTAGTAGCTTTAGTAACTACCATATCCTATTCTTCCTGTCCAAATTAGGGAATACGATGCTTAATATCCCTCACATCGGGTTGTGATAGCCTCCTCAGCGCATTCAAGCGGTGATAGAACAAACTATAGTTATAAACGTGGAGCTGTATTGTGCTGCTCTCTTGTAGCAAGTACATAAAGTATAAGGTTTATGCCATAAGTTCCTTTATTGACATGTGCTGCTACCTATTGTATATAATGAAATATAGCTGCAAGCTTGAAGTATTTGCTCCTAGGTGGCTTATTGAATGAAATGTTCCGATTAATTCTTAAAAAGCTAAGATTGATTATTCAGAGAAAAGCCTAAGTGAAAATATTTTAGAATGGATTTAAAGTTATAACTGGCAGTGGTATGGTTTTGGTGTAGCGTTTTGGAATCAGAATTGTAAGACCGCAGTTCAATAGTGATCAAGTGTGTTGAGTCTGAATTTTTCTTTAGGTGGAATAACTAACATTCATTTGTCAAAACTAATATTGATGAATTTGATATAATTCCACCAAACTAATTTTCTATGCTAAAATGAATTTAAATTGTAGATAGCCTAAAGAGTCAGAAAGATACGTAATACAAAGGTAGAAAAACACTCTCTATACTAATACTTTATGTCATATTACTAGCAGTGGTGTCTCATGAAATATATTTTGGGGGAGATGAAACAGTGAATTCCCCAACTCTAGGCATTCTAGAATTTAAAAAAAAAATCCCAGGTGGCTAAGTGATAAGGGCAACGTTGAAAACACCGACATTTTAGATAACCGTATTTTTAAAATTACAAGTGTTATTTGTTTTGACATTCATTATCATAGCGTGTAGGAAAACTAACAAGTTTCGGCTTGTAAAAACGCCAGTCTTTATCAAGTAATAAACTTAAAATATTACCTTACCTTCTAAAGGCCAATAGTGTTTAGTAGTAATAGTAGCCGTAGTAACCTTAAAACTAGTAGACAGTGACAACGGTGCTACTAGCCAACTTGATTAACTAAGCGTTCTATACAATCTACTACAGAAGTTATCTCTTTTCAATATTTGGTGAGTTATGAAGTTGGGAACTTTTGAAGAGTAGGTCTAGGAATCGATAGTTGGGAAGTTAAAAATTTGTTTGCGCGAGTCTTTGGTAAAGAACTTTCGATAATCAAATTTGTGTGGTACAAATTAATAATTTTAGAATTTCCCAAATTAAGATCTTGACCCTCCACAAAAATTTCTAAATTTAAAGCTTTTTCCACAAAATCGGGGTGACGTCATTTGTAAAATCATTACGTAGTCAGTAATGTTTTGAAGACAAAAATCAAAATTCCGCTGTTTTAATGTTATTTGAGGCAAATTGAATAGGTATGTTTCTGATCGGAAGATAATTAATTGTTTGGATTCTATTAACTACTATTTGATGGGCAGATAATAAGTTACTATTAAAACTGAAATGCGAATCTATTATTAAAAAATTAAGACTTATAATACAATTGTTTTTGCGGGGGGAAACTAAGAAAAATTATTCAATTTCCGCCTAATAAAATGACTGAATGAAACGAGTACTCTGTGTTTATAATAAAAGAAAATAAAGATTCAAGTTTCCCTCTAGCTAATCACAAACAGAATGTTGACACTTAATATATTAAGGACCCGTCTCACCCCACAGATAACACCTAACTTAGGTAGTTAATACAGATAGAACCGGACGTCTTAATAATCCGTCTCACCCCACTGATGACACCTAATTTAGGTAGGTAATATAGCTAGAACCAGACGTCTTAAGAATCCGTCTCACCCACAGATAACACCTAACTTAGGTATTAATACAGATAGAATAGGACGTCTTAAGAATCCGTCTACCCCAAGATAACACCTAACTTAGGTATTATACAGATAGAATAGGACGTCTTAAGAATCCGTCTCACCCCAGATACACCTAACTTAGGTAGGTAATATAGCTAGAACCAGACGTCTTAAGAACCCGTCTCACCCCACAGATAACACCTAACTTAGGTAGGTAATATAGCTAGAACCAGACGTCTTAAGAGCCCGTCTCACCCCACAGATAACACCTAACTTAGGTAGTTAATACAGATAGAACCAGACGTCTTAACAGCCCGTCTCACCCCACAGATAACACCTAACTTAGGTAGGTAATATAGCTAGAACCAGACGTATTAAGAGCCCGTCTCACCTCACAGATAACACCTAACTTAGGTAGGTAATAAGCTAGAACCAGACGTCTTAAGAGCCCGTCTCACCCACAGATAACACCTAACTTAGGTAGGTAATACAGCTAGAACCAGACGTCTTAAGAGCCCGTCTCACCCCACAGATAACACCTAACTTAGGTAGGTAATACAGCTAGAACCAGACGTCTTAAGAGCCCGTCTCACCCCACAGATAACACCTAACTTAGGTAGGTAATATAGCTAGAACCAGACGTCTTAAGAGCCCGTCTCACCCCACAGATAACACCTAACTTAGGTAGGTAATATAGCTAGAACCAGACGTCTTAAGAGCCCGTCTCACCCCACAGATAACACCTAACTTAGGTAGTAATACTAGATAGAACCAGACGTCTTAAGAGCCCGTCTCACACGCACCACTAGTATTAAATCACCTTTACCACTAACTAGGTAGGTAATACAGCTAGAACCAGACGTCTTAAGAACCCGTCTCACCCCACAGATAACACCTAACTTAGGTAGGTAATATAGCTAGAACCAGACGTCTTAAGAGCCCGTCTCACCCCACAGATAACACCTAACTTAGGTAGTTAATACAGATAGAACCAGACGTCTTAACAGCCCGTCTCACCCCACAGATAACACCTAACTTAGGTAGGTAATATAGCTAGAACCAGACGTCTTAAGAGCCCGTCTCACCCCACAGATAACACCTAACTTAGGTAGGTAATATAGCTAGAACCAGACGTCTTAAGAGCCCGTCTCACCCCACAGATAACACCTAACTTAGGTAGGTAATATAGCTAGAACCAGACGTCTTAAGAGCCCGTCTCACCCCACAGATAACACCTAACTTAGGTAGGTAATATAGCTAGAACCAGACGTCTTAAGAGCCCGTCTCACCCCACAGATAACACCTAACTTAGGTAGTTAATACAGCTAGAACCAGACGTCTTAAGAGCCCGTCTCACCCCACAGATAACACCTAACTTAGGTAGGTAATACAGCTAGAACCAGACGTCTTAAGAGCCCGTCTCACCCCACAGATAACACCTAATATTTTGGTTCAGTTTTCTGAATTATACTTTTTTTATTACCTATTTATTTCCATCAGTATCTCTACTCCTCTAGTATTATCTTTTCATTTCCACTCTCTCTATATAAAACAAACTTTTGCCCCAAAAAAATATCAAATTGGGCCTACATGTATAGCCCAATTTTCTTACGAAGAACTTTTTGAAAGGCCTTTTTCTCCTACCAGAAGCCTATTATATAGTAGAGTTCTTGTAGGGAAAAGAGCCTTATAGAGAAGCTCTTCGTAAGTATCTTGGAGCAATATAAAGATTTATCTCATTTTTGCTCTCTTATTTTCCAGTCAGTACCAGTTAGTAGGCTATTTTAGAATTATATTTCTCTAAAACAAACCACTATTTTCATCTCCCCCTTCTTGCTCAAATAACTACCGTAACCTTTTGGTTGACAAGATAAACAGTCTAAATTTTAGGTGTAAAGTATTTTTTTTAAGGTGTGATGGCATACATAAAACCCTATGTAACAATACCAGATTATCTTAAAACTTTATGTTGTGATCTTATTAAAAATGATTTTATTTAATCTTAGAAGTATAAATTTTCACGTAAAGCGTCGTTAAATTAAAAAAAAAGAAATTAACTAAAAATTTAAACTTTAAAATTGGTCAGTAAACTTGCTGCGCCTAAATTTTTTATTGAAAACGATATTTAAAAATAGCAAAACTACTTTTTTTTTAAATTAAATAATGCGGTATTTCTAAAAGTCTGCAACGCCCTCCCATGTAGCACCCTTAACAGACACCTCCTCCCTTACCCTCCCCTCCGCCCTGGGAGGTCCAGTCACATTGACCTCCAGGACCAGAGGAGATCAGCAGTGACAATAGTTATGACCCACCGTAAAAAAAAGAAGCGGCTTCCTGTGATCTTTTAGTTCGCCGAAAGGGCGGTAAGCAAGGGAAAAAAAAAGGGGGGGGGGAATAGTTGGGTGTGAAAGGGGGAAAGTTTTTGTGTAGTACCTAGAGCAGAAATTTTCTCAACACTTTATTTTAAAAAACTCATGGCACACTGAAGAAAGGGCACTAAAATTATCAAGGCATACTATAAGATTTTTTTTAAGAAGAGACATTTCATTAATAAAACTAGTATAAATTATTATTATTATTATTATTATTATTATTGGCACCACGTCTTACTACCCGTTCGGGTTATACGCACTTACGCTAATGTGTAATGGTAGGGTGATTGTGAGATGAAATGAAGGACCTACAGTTTAACGTGGAATCCGAACCACGGTGGAGGCCTGGCAACTAGTATAAAGATTGTGTTTAAAAGTTAAATAACTAAAATTATAATCATTGTGTTTTTTTTTTAAATATTTATCATGGATTTAAAATATTATTTTTTGTATCCCTAAGTTTTTTTCTTGCTTATTTTTTTATCTGGCCCCCTCCCCCCAAACTTCCTTCACGGCACACCAGTTGGAAAAGCACTAACCTACAGTCACCTTCATAAGTGTGTGTGTATACTCACTGTATTGGTGTGTGCTCCTGTGTTGTTACCAGGGCAAGCAAGATTTGACAAGACTGTACTAGTTAACTGTTGCCCCCTACTTCCCCTCTCCCTCACTAACTGAAAGTCTGACCAACCACACACACAATAACTTAGTAAAAGAACGGACGTGCATATATTCTTTTTTAGTACCGCGTATTACTACCCATTCGGGTACCTAGTACAGTCCTGTCAAACCTTGCTTGCTTTGGTATAAACCCACATGATACTACCCGGTTAACCGAGCATAGAATGAGGTTATGTTCCTACATTTAAAATATAAAAAAAAAAAAAATTTGAACCGACTGATTACATCATCACTTGCCTTTTAAACTAACATAATTCTAGAACCGACACAACAACCATCCCCCGACCATTGATTCATTAATATTAAAGGGTAAACCCACATTTCACCATTGATAAATTTTTCAGTCATGTCGGGAATTGAACCCGGGACTCTTAGCTAAGTAGAAAGACACACTACCGATTGAGCTAAGTTGTCAGACCACATCAAATAAAAAAGGTTGAGTGTTTAAAGTGCACTTTACAAACAAAGAATTGTATTATGACAATATTTACGAAAGTACTTAGTATAGAACCAACAGCACATAGCTCAAAATATCCATTCCAAGATCAAGTAATTATAATATCTAATTAACACAAACGTTTAACATCAGACCCGCCTCGGTGACGTAGTTGGCTAACGCGCTTGTCGTGTTGAGCCCGACTGCTGAGGACGGGGAGATCGAGGTTCGAATCTCGGTCGGGTGAACTGGGGAGGTTTTTCCTAAATGGTTTTCCACTCTCCCTCCACGCAAATGCGGGTTCACTTCCTCTAATTCAACCTTCCCAATTCCTAATCCATTAACGTAATTAGTACTTAAAGCGTATAACCCGAACGGGTAGTAAGACGCGGTGCTAAATATTGTTTGACATCAAATCACGTAGACGTAGCTTGCTAGGTAGAGCATCCACAACACACTATTGTACGCTAAGTTGCCTATATGTTTTATCTCAGGATGCAACAGAGTTGGTTTCGAACTACTCACTTTTTTCAGAACAGGGAATATAATAAGTAAATACCATTTATTTGTGGTTCGGATTCCACGTTAAACTGTAGGTCCTTCATTTCATCTCACAATCACCCTACCATTACACATTAGCGTAAGTGCGTATAACCCGAATGGGTAGTAAGACGCGGTGCTAATAATAATAATAATAATGATAATAATAATAATAATAATAATAATTTATTTGTGGTAAGTAAAATTATTCATTTTTGTTAAAATATACATTCCAATTTGATTAAACGTTATTTTTACTCCATTTTCTTGCGTATCTTTAATATTTGCCTTTGAACACAATCTGGCTGTTTTAGTAGCCAGATTAAACAAAATTTAGGTTGAGGAAAATCTCTTTCCTTGACAAAGGGATTTTTTTTTCTGCTGGCGTTAATTCACTTTTAAATCAACAAGAATCACCATAATTTACCTTTATAAGGCCAAATAGTCGATTTCACGAAAATATTTTATTTTGTTTAATTTCGCGCATGTGTTAGAAAATTAATATATTAATATATTTATTATATAAGCTTGTTACCAAGTTCATACATGTATAGGTGTGGTTCTGACGTCACGTTTCCTTCAGGGACGAATTTAGAGGAGCGTTTTTAGGCAATTGAATGCAAATTTGAGGAAAACTTTTATTTTACCTCAGTCCCTGAACTTGAGATCTGTAATTATATATATATATATATATATATATATATATATATATATGTTATATACGATAGCAAAATTGTTGACATAAATTGCAGCCTCCTCTGCACAATACAATTGTGTACATGTGGAGTATATGTATAAAATATATCTAAACAAATGGATTGTTAAAGAGTTTTACCATCGTATTTTTCTAGGCTGATGTAAAAAAAAAAATGACTGTACAGATAGGTTGACGTTTGAAATCATGAATATATAGAAAAGTGATACAGTATTTATAAAACTGTCTGGAGATTTGGAATAAAATGTACCCTTTATGTGATATTAAATTTAAAATAAAAACACATTGTTTTTGTTTTATATTAATTTACAAACGGTTTTGACAATTAAAAAAAAATTTTTTTGCAATAATAAATATGTATTTTGTGTGGAATTATATTCCATGATATAAACGCATAAACTAATACACCGAATATACTGTAACTAATTTAAAGCAGCAAACACAATAAAAATGTAGATATGAGAAACTAGGAAATGAACCAGGGACTTTTAAGATTTCAGTTTGATCATGTAGACGTGCAAAGTTACTTCACTAAAAATATATAATTTTTTTGTTTGACAAATTGTAAACTCCACCTTAAAACACCTAAGGATTTAAAAAAACAAAAAAAATTTAAAGGTGTATTTGTTTAGCTACCCGCTATTTCACAGGGAATTAAAATCAGAATAATTTTTTTTGAGGGGAGGGGAGAGGAAGGGGGCGGGGGGGGGGCGAGAAACGGATAGCATCCGAAATGGGCTTTGATGGCTTGCTAGAAAAGGTTATCTTCTCTTTTCAAAAAGAATGCGAGACCATCTGGTCTAATTTCTTTCGGCGTCGTGGTAGGGCCATTAAAAAACAAGGGCGTGAAAGAATTATACCGACTTCGGCGATGAAGAGAAAGCAGAAACAGGAAAAGACATAGATTTTTTTTGTGCGGGGGAAGGGGGGCGGAAGACCTTTTCGGGTCGTAAAATTTAAGATTTTTGCTACAAACCATTTACGAAATTTTTGAACCGTAAAGTAGGAAAAAATATGATGTGAAATAAATGAAGAAGGCTTCTTGGAATGTTTGAAAATAAACTTAATAATAGTAATGATAATAATATATCTTTATTTCCACATATCATTTGCAAATTTACATGAGTGAAAAATAACAACCATAACATGGGAATAGTAATGGACATATTAGGGTGTGCATCTTTTCTATACTAATAAGTGATAACTTTCTTATTTGTTCAAGTATTGATTCACTATAGATAGTAACTGATGAAAGTAAATAAAGATTAATTAATTAAATTAATTACAAGTAGAGAAGGTGACCTGGTGGTAAAGTGTCGGACTTCTGTGCTGGGGTCACGGGGTTCAATCCTAGGTCCCAGCACAGATTTATCTGATTACCAAACCCTTCCTTCACCTCTTACAAGACGTGTATTAATCACAACTTGTGAATGTGTGGAATACCAGGCCTCCACCGTGGTTCGGATCCTTCGCTAAACTGTAGGTCTTCCATTTCATCTCACAATCACACTATCATTACACATTAACGTAAGTGTCTATAGCCCAAACGAGTAGTAAGACGTGGAAGATGATGATAATAATAATAATAATAATAATAATAATTTGTTTCTATTTGGTCCCATATAACCAAATGAAAGTCCAATTTGACCCCAAACAAAGAAATGTTCCGATAATGTTGGTTCAATGTAGTTTCCCAATCCCTCTGCGTTATTAATGTGATTGCATTTCTCTCTAATTTTATGGTCCTTATCCCTTATACTTACAGTAGCCCCACGACTTCTTTGGTGTTGACTGACAGCTGACGAATTTGAAAAGCTACCAGACCAAATTATGTATCCCTAGGCCGAACCAAATGATCTGAAAAAACATGTTTTAGCAGCTGTCCCTTCTGACGGTCAAAATGTAGGTATGTACCTAAATGTTGACTGTCAGAAGTCAGCTGTGAGCTGTCAGTCGGCACCAACGAAGCCACGGGGCTACTGTAGTCAATGTATTATCTCGAATAACTCTCTCTCTCTTTCATACACACACACACATACACACAAAAACACACACACACACACACACACACACACTGATTGGCGATTGTTTGTTTGCAGTGCTCGCGAAAGAAAATCACAAACGTGTTAGTGAAATATTGTCAGTCGGTAATCTAGCTGAAAACTGACAGTAGCTTTCAACCTTGCGCTGTTATCCATCAATACTAAAGTCTGTTATAGATATGACAGTTGTTGACGTTGATAAACAAGTTTCATGTATTTACACGCTAATTCATGTGATCTGCCTTTTCAATTTTGATAGATTTTTTTGTTAGCACCGCGTTTGCGTGGAGGGAAAGTGGAAAACATTTAGGAAAAACCACCGTCAGTGCACCCGATCGGGATTTGAGCCCCGATATCCCCGTCATCGACAGTCTAGTCCTACACAAGATTAGCGCGTTAGAACGCGTGGCCACCGAAACGGGTATTTATTAATAAATTGTCAGGTAGTTTATTTATAAGTTAAAACAGAAAAAAAACCTAAATATTTCTCGTAAGCAGCTTAAACTATACATTGTTTAGCTAATTATATATATTATTATTATTATTTTATTATATTATTATTACACGCGTCTACTACCGTTCGTTATACACATTTACGCTGAGTGTAATGTAGGTGATTATGAATGAATGAGGACTACAGTTTAACGTGGAATCCGAACCACGGTGGAGACCTGGCATTCCACACATTCACAAGTTGTAATTAATATTACACGTCTTGTCAGAAAAAAACTTATCCACTTCAGTGGACACATAGACAAAGGAGTCAGGCACGCAATTTATCGCGTTTTCTGTGAATGGAGAGGTCATGGTTCGAATCTCGCCAAGGTGTACTTGGGAGAGAGGGTGACTTTCCCCATGCGATTTTACAAGTCTCCTTCCAAGCTAATGAAGGTGAACTTACTAATAACATAAGTTTTTATTTTGATTTATTTTTACAATCCATATTCACGCAAATACAGATACATTTCCTCTTAAATCATTATCTTCCTCCTCACTGGCCATATAGTGTAAATATGCTGATATCCCATTTAAATCACGGTGTTAAAAAAAGGGTTGATCTTTTGATTAAAATTAAATAAAAATATCAATACAGTATTTTATTCCTTTAATTGAAAAATTACATTTGGACATGGGAATCGAACCCGGGACTTTGGCATAGCACACCAATGCTCTTACCACTGGAGCATTCTTCACTCATATTTAAGGCAGAATCTGTGATGGACGTGTGGAAATCATCAGTTAGATATGAGCGATCAAATTAAGATCGCGAGATATCAGATAACACAGCTATTTAATCCATCAATATCAATTATTAGGCTCGTTTATGGAAACAAATCATTATTCTAGAGTCTAACTAGTGTCCTTTATTTTTATTGGTGGATATTTTATCGAATGTAAATAATGTCAGAAGATGAATTTTGAAAGTTATAGCTAAAGTGTCTCTTCAAAGAATATAACAGATATATAATTTTCAAAGCGAAAGTCGCTTCGAGGAAGTTGTTTAAGAATATTTATCAACAAGGTTGCCAATTCTCTTGTCTCAAAGATATGGTACAAGGACACGACACCTTAACTCACTCGGTATAGCGTGTCTAGCCACTGACTCAAGGGTCCCTGGTTCAACTCTCGGCAAGGCCGAAACATTTATCATTGTTGAACTGTGAGTTTCCTCTTTCACGGTGATAAATTAAAGGCTGGGGGTTAGGATATTGTGTCTATTATGTATTTAAGTTAGTTTATAAGTCGTGTATCGATATAATCTGTCGGTTCAAATAATAATTATAGTACATGAACCAAAAACAATTGATAGTATCTTATCCGGTATGATATTACTTTCGTTTCTAATATTATGTGTAAAAGGAATGGAGGAGGGGGTGGGGGGGGGGGAAGGAACAAGTGACTAAAGCACAAGCAGTGATACTGATTCTAAGGTTTAGCAATTATATTCATAATCAACCGCACTACATAAATTTTTTTTAGCTCATCGGTATTCAAACCAAAGCCTCTTAAGTTTCGGGGGAGGGCGGGGGGCGGGGGTTACAGGTAGGAAATTTTATAAATCTAACATTTAAATTCTAAAACTTTATGTCTTGACAATTTTTATCAATAGTGCATTTTTTTAAAAATATATATTACTGTTGTACAGGTGGATAAATGAAAAAATCGTACGAACGCAAAATTTTAAATTTTGAATCAAACCTGAATGTATTTTAATGAAAAGTTTTTGCTAAATAATATATATTTTAAATTTATTCAAATAATAAATAAGACATAGTCATAAAAACTGTACATTAAAAACACATATTAAAAGATTCACAACTTTTTTTTGTCAAGATAAATATGGGAGATGATTTGTTAAAATAAAATTAATTATCTGAAATGCTATGACAAAACTTTTAATTATATTTTGGTAAAGAACTGATACCAGTTTTTCTATAACAATTTAAATTATTGAAAAGTTTGACTTCTAAATTTGAATTTCAAATTACGTTCCATCGATCACGAATCTTGGATCAATTTGAATTTGAAATTTCGATTCCAATTCGAATTCTTACAATTATTAAAACTCAGCAATTTCGAATCGAATACGGTTACATTGGATATCTTCAGAATCGAATCAGAAAATTTTGTTTCCAAAATATCATCCAGATCGCACAGTTGGCAACGCTGCAAAGCAAAGAAGAAGCGGTGGTTATTCTCATCTGAAGGCCTTGGTCAGGAGGTGTTTGTGGGAAGGTCGTCATGCCAAGGAGATTGCAAACAATCGAGTTTTGTCATGGGAGCGTGAATCCCGGACTCAACAATATAATCTCCATGGCGAAACAGTAGGACATCTTAGTATACACATTGTGGTCACGTGTTGCCTTCTACTCGATCGCAGATAACAAATGGGCAAAGATATACCCATACGAAGGACGTAAACTATTGATTTTTTTTTTTTATGAATTGCGATTTTGTTTACGATTATGAGCGTGCATCACAACGCCGATCAACTCTGTAATACAGTCAGCTAAATATTGTAAATTTACTCCAACACTATTGCACGTGGGTCAGTTCTTATTAAACATTAATGAAGATAAAGAGCTAATAAATGTTATTAATACTTATCATTGTTGAAAAAATATAAAATATATTATTTCTGTTGTCAAATATATCTTTTTCTCAGCTAATACAAAGCCTACAGAGACGAATAAGTTATCAGTGGAAAGGATTTTATTACATACCTCTGACATAGCATATCCAGTTTAAGTTTAAACACAATGTTTGTTTAAAATTTAAGTTAAAAGAAAAATCTATGATGTTTTAATTTTTCTGTTGTCGGCATGCTTAATATCTGAAAAAATAATATACAGACAAAAAGCTATTTTTTTTGGAGGGGGGGTGTGGGGAGGTTTACTGGTAAATAATATTTATAATGGCTTCACAGCTAAGCGCTGTCACAAATCTTCATTCTGTCATAATAGGGGCATATTGTAGTTATTAACAAGAAACTTTTGGGGTGACCTGGTGGTCTAGAGGAGTCAGGTGTCAAGACTTCTATGTTAGAGGTCCGGGGTTCAATCCTCGGTCCCGGCACAGATTTATCTGATTACCAACCCCTTATTTCACCTCTCACAAGACGTGTATTAATCACAACTTGTGAATGTGTGGAATGCCAGGCCTCCACCGTGGTTCGGATCCCACATTAAACTGTAGGTCCTCCATTTCATCTCACAATCACCCTACCATTACACATTAGCGTAAGTGCGTATAACCCTAACGGGTAGTAAGACGCGGTGCTAATAATAATAATAGTAATAAACTATGTCGCTTTTTCCCCCAACGTCACCACAGAAAATGTTGAGTAATTGCTCAAATACGAATGTACTGCACACATTTCTGGCATATCTTGTGTCTTTTATTTTCCCTTTTACTCCCATAATACCTCGCGTGAGCTGGGAGCTTAATGTGCTTAAGGTTCTTTAACGTAGGCCTACACCTTATGAGTAGATTTCTGACGTCAACACATGATTTACAAACTAACTTAACCTAGTAAATAATGTACAAACCTACTCCTAACGATCTGGTTCAGTAGTTTTAAGCTAACGGCACACTTTAAAAAAAAGGTACTAAATTGTCAAGTTTATTTTTGAACATAGAATTTATAATAAAGCTGTCTAGGTCCCATGTCAATTGTGGACATGTTAAGGAATTCTGGAAAGTATGTGAAAATATCTCTCCCGGTAAAATTGGTGGGCCCTTTTACTCTCGCTCAAAGAAATTCTTATGTACTGATATAATCAGTCGGTTCAGAAAGTGCAAACATACCGCAAATAAATAAATAATAAATAGAAATCTAAAACTACTAAAATCGTGTTATTTGTAAAAATAATGTTGATAAATGATTTAAAAAAGGTTTATTTTTATTCCAGATTTTTTTTCGCCTTTATTTTTTATAATTATTCCCCCAAACTCCAGCGGCACACTTGCTGACCCTTCACGGCACACTTACCGACCCTGCATGGCGCACTTGCTGAACCTTCACGGCACACTTGCTGAACCTTCACAGCACACTTACTGACCCTTCAAGGCACACTTACTGACCCTTCAAGGCACACTTGATGACCCTCACGTCACACTAACTGACCCATCAAGGCACACTAACTGACTCTTCAAGGCACACTTGATGAGCCTCATGTCACACCAGCTGACCCTTCAAGGCACACTAACTGACCCTTCAAGGCACACTTGATGACCCTCATGACACACCAGCTGACCCTTCACGGCACACTTACCGACCCTTCACGGCGCACTTGCTGAACCTTCACGACACACTTGATGGTCATCACGGCACACTTGCTGAACCTTCACGGCACACTTGCTGAACATTCACGGCACACTTACTGACCATTCACGACACACTTGCTGCCCATTCACGCACACTTGCTGACCATTCACGGCACACTGTGACCTCACTTAACACTAACTGACCTTCAAGGCACACTTGGTGACCCTCATGTCGCACTTGCGACCCTTCAAGGCACACTAACTGACCCTTTACGGCACACCAGTTGAAAAACGCTCATATAGCTTTACTAATTGGATAGTGGATGAACTCTTTGACAAATAATAAAATATATTTGTCATCATCTCCTGTAATCGAACTAGAGTCCTTTTTAATTGAGGTCAACTGCTCTGATCACTTTTTTTTATATATTGTCACATATCAGGGAGGTCCTGGAATTTAATGACAACTTTTTAACTTCATTTGAAATGTTTCTCATCTAATGCCGCTATGTTGATGACAAATATTCAACAACTGTTGATATCAACATGTGAAAAAAATTAAACTCTGTATTTGTACTGGAGCAATATTTGATTTATGGCCAAAAGAATGTTTTGCCATAAAACAACAAAAACTCTGGCATTTTCTCGCGTCCCCTACAATCCCACCTTAGTGAATAATACATACAGCCCATCTTCTATAGTAATAAAAGGAAGTGTTTGTCTGTTGTTTGTTTTTGTCTGTTTGTTTGTTGTTGTTTGTATGCGATGCCCAGCCAAATCTACGTCACGCAGAGATCTAAATTTTTAGCAAAGGTGGACGGAAGGGGATGCAAATGCAGCTCGAAGCCGGATTTTAAAATTTTTAATTAGCTTTTTAACTAGGTTATTTTTTAACAAATTTTGTAAAAAAATATTTTTTTATCTGCTCTAGAATTACGTTTCAGAGATACGGGCACCATGGGGGGTGGGGGTGGGGGTGGCATATAATATAATATAAATATAATTCTTATACCACAGTGGGTCACGGGCAACGCCGCGCGGGATTGATAGTTTTCAATAAATTTGGTCAAAACTCGATAGTAAAAACAGAGTAAAGTATAAAAGATGCGATAAGTAAGATTAAAGAAAAAAAAAAAGAAAAAAAATGCCGAAATAAATAATTGACAAAAAAAAAAACACGATTTCAACACAATGTTTTTGTGTGTGTGGTCGTTTGTTCTTAGTCCGGGTTATCCGCATGTAATTACACAAATATATCTAAGTATGAGAGAGGTATAATGAGAGGAAACGTACCCATATTCGCATCAAGTTAAACCATTCAGGACGAGCCACCTACAAATAGCATCCGACCGGAATTCCAACCCTGACCCCACCTTATGAGCAAATCAAATGAGCCTACACGTCTAAATCGCGTGCCCACCGACGTGGCTTTTCAAACACAATCAACCAAGGTCGTCGGAAATTAACCATAGATTATAGTCTAGTCTTGAAGTATTTTTAAACGTTTACAACTTAAGTCGTCTTGTAAAATGTTTTATCGCTCGGCTCATATAATAAAGCTAATTCTTCTCAAAATAAACGAAATAATGAATTAATTGGTGCTGGAATTTGCAATTACGGTACTTATGACCTTTATATAACTTGGACTTGTAGGCCACGTGAGTATTCGTTGAAGGTGACGTCGTTAAGGAGAAAGTTTTATTTTTAAACCAGTCGGGGTGTGACTTGCTCAACGCGTCAGTCGATAAAAAACTATTCGAGCTGACGTTTCGTTGGAAATACAAACATCAATGAAAGAACACTTCGAACAAATTCATCCGATCGTTTTAAAATGTGTATTAGTGTGACTTAGGTGTTGAAATAATATTCTGTCGAATGTGTGTGATTTTATATATGTATATAAAATAAAGTGGTTTTAAAAACAACTTATTTTAAAGACGGATATAAATAAAAATCGACATAAAAATGAGGTAAATATGTTATCATCTGTTTTATTTATGTTCTGGTGAGTTTTTTCTTAAATTCGTGATTTATTTGAATGGTTTTGGCTTAACCCGCATTGGTGGCACGTGGACTCAAATGACTTGTTCGCTAGTGATGAATGTCAAGGTTCGAATTCCAGTCAGTGTACAGTAGTTGTTACCCCCCCCCTCACACTGCTTTCCAAACATTAAAAAAAATTCCATATGTCATCCGCAAGCGAGTTATACTTAACCGAGTGCCGGTGTCTGTTGGTGAAGATAGTGCTTCTTCTACGATAGAGTGTTAAATGCGGTCAGCAACAAAACAAACTCACCACTGTTAATCTCAGTTTTCTAGACTGAAGCTTCTACCTATCTATTCAAGTAGCTCCTCATTTGCCATCACAAGTTTGAGTTTACCCCGTTACAGACTCACTGCTTAACAGAGAGATCTGGAAGAGCCAAGGATCAAACCCGAAGCCTCTAGATCTATGGACAGGAGTTCTGACCACTAAACCACAGAAGCGTAAATGAGGACTATATTCCTCTAGATTATATATTTCTTATTTCCACTACATTAGTGTGATTAAAAATGTGTATAGACCGAACAGATATTATGTTGCAAAAACAACAAAACGACCACAAAAAAAAACAAAAAAAAAAACAACCAAGCTTACATGTTGTATTTAAATACATCTAGGATTCTTCCAACATATAGACATTAATTAACAGGACATTTTCAAGGACCAAAGAGTTGAATTCTCCAGATGATTAACCGGTCGAATAAACTGGGGATAGTTGTTTCCATAAGCGTATTTAAAAAACCTCATCCCTGGCAAAAGCGAATACATTTCTTTAAGCTTTACGTATCATCCCTTACCTAGATCAGGACATCTTGAATTTGCATTTAAATGCATAGCGGGACAAACACACACACACACATTATATATATATATATATAAAACTATACACTAATGAATGATGCTATGTATGATTACCCCCCTCCCCCATTTCTTGTTAAATTATTAAAAATATCTTATTTGATTCTTTATAATTCGTCTCTTTTTATACTATTATTATGGTAGGTTCAGATTTTGACGATAATTGTTTATGTAGAGAGAAAATAATACTTAGCACCGAGTCTTACTACCTGTCCGGGCTATACACTTAAGTACTAATTAAGCTAACGAGCTTTGAATTGGGAAGGTTAAATGTAGAGGAAGTGAACCCGCATTCGGGTGGAGGGAGATTGGAAAACCATTTAGGAAAAACCACCCCTCCAGTTCACTCGAGTGAGATTCGAACCTCGATCTACCCGTCCTCGGAAGTCTAGTCTAACACGAAACTAGCGCGTTAACTAACCACGCCACCGAGGTGGGTTGGAGATAAAAATGTAATCGTCAGTAAAATATGTATTTATAAACAGTCTTTTTTTAATTAAAATAAATGTTATTCAAACATTCCCTTCTTAACTTATCTGAACTGAACTCTATAAAAGATTGTTTTTATTTATTTTGCTAGTTTTTTTTTATTCCTTTCCAAGGCAAGACAGGTGTCATTAGTCGTTGGCCATTCATCCATGGTGCGAATGACCCTCAGAACTTGACGACCTGCCATCTGAGAGAGCGCCTACTTTGGGTGTAACCTTAATTCATTCCGCGCAAACAATGTCGTAACGACTGTTATACAGCGTGGTCCAAAATACTATTACTTAGATTTATGCAAAACCTTGATAACTTATTTCATTCTGTATGTTTTTAGGGTTCAGAATGGTTACATTTTTCAGTCAGTTTTGGCGGTCAGCAGCCCTTGGGTTGTCCATTGTAATTATTTTTTTAATCAACATTTTTGGTATGGACTAAATTTGATAAGATTATAAGAGGTAATAGCTGAGAAGTGTTTCCAACCTTGAGAAATGAATAAAATACTATAATTAATTTTTTTTAAGTTGTTCTAATTGTGTTTCTCAATCGTAAAAAATAGTTGTGCCTGTCAAGGTGTCAGTCTAAAATTGTCTAAGAGATTTCTAGTAACGGTGAGATCCAGACTCGAATCCCGGCTGGGTGCACCGAGGTAGTGTCTCACTAATTTCACGCCATTGCGAGTACATTTCCTCTAAATTCTACCTTACTCATCCCTGACCCTTTTGTGTAAATATGAGTAGGCTCTACATATTTTCCAGAGTGTCTCATTAACAAAAGAGTTCAATTTACAGAAAATACTGAGATAAAAAAAATGCAAAATCTTATAAAACGTCATTTAATCGTTTTTATTTTGATTGCTAATCGTGCTTTGGACCTTGGTAATTATAGTAATTAAGACGCTAAACGAGATTCATAAATCATTGTTTGTGAGCTAACCAGACAGCTTAATGAGACTAAGTTAACCAATAAAGATAACGCAGGTAATTAACCGGAGACGCGTACCAGATAGAACTAGTTTTATAATGTTACATGATTGATTCTTTTTTTTAGAACATGGTAATAAACATCGCCTGAATTGTGTAATTTAATTTATAACACACTTCTTTATTTATTTATATAACTAATAGGCGAGCTGGTGGTCTAGAGGTAAAGGTGTCAGACTTCTGTGCTGGGGGTCCGGGGCTCAATCCTCGGTCCCGGAACAGATTTATCTGATTACCAAACCCTTCCTTCATCTCTGACAAGACGTGTATTAATCCTAACTTGTGAATGTGTGGAATCCATGCCTCCACCGTGGTTCGGATCCCACGTTAAACTGTAGGTCCTTCATTTCATCTCACAATCCGTTTACACAAATTGATCCTATTCCCTTTATTGACTCGAAATGTGCGGAACAATTTATTATTATTATTATTATTATTATTATTATTATTATTATTATTATTATTAGCACCGCGTCTACTACCCGTTCGGGTTATACGCACTTACGCTAATGTGTAATGGAGGGTGGCCTAAAGGTTGTTGTTTATTACCATGTTTTACCACCTACCTGGTTATTGTGTTATCACATCATAGGATTGGAGGGTGTGCCAGGTGGAATGTCTGACGAACTCTTTAGACCGAGACGGAACGGGTAGTAAGACGCGGTGCTAATAATCAATTATTTAGACCGAGTCCTTGATATTATTTGAGCTTTGAACGAGTGTATAAAATATCACGCAAATAATTTTCTATTTTCTTTTTTATTTATTTAGCACCACGTCTTACTACCCGTTCGGGTTATACGCTTAAGTACTAGTTAAGCTAATGGTTAGGAATAGTGAAGGTTGAATGTAGATAAAGTGAAACTGCATTTGGGTGGAGGGAGAGTGGAAAATAATTTAGGGAAAACCTTTCCCAGTTCACCCAAATGAGATTCAAACCTCAATCCCCCCCGTCCTCAGAAGTTTAGCTCAGCATGAAACTAGCGCACCAGCTAACTACGCGATCGAGTTGGGTAATTTAATTAATTATAATAATAATAATAATAATAATAATATCTGATTATATTTCCTATAAATATAGTACAATGCTAAAGATATTTATAAAAACAAACCATTAAAAATACAAAATGTATATAATTGTACTGTATACGATTAGTAACAGCTAATCTTATAAAAACCACACACACACACATTTACAGACATTTTGGTGTGAATAATGCTCAATAGAAACGCTCAAAGCTAAGTTCTTACAGGGAAGAAGAAAATCAAAACAAAGACAAGCAGAATGAACAACAGGATGAGAAGGAAAAGTCTGCAAAGAATAAGATTCAAGAATTCACACCGGTCAGCCGTTTTAGGACAGTACTTCCTCAGGTAATTTTGTATTTAAGGGGAGTAAATATAACCATTAACCATAATATCTCGTCCTCGGGTTGTCTTGGGAGTAAGATGCTCACCTCAGTATTCGATGTTCATTGGTTAAAACCTAACCGAGGTCGACGGATATAAATCCGTAGCGCAATTTCCTTCGGAGGGTAAATAAAGCCGTCATGGGTCCCGTGTCAATTGTGTGTCTAAATGTAAAATAACCCTGGAAAGTATGTGTAAATACCTTTCCCGGAAAAATTGGTAGGCTCTTTCACGCTCGCTCATAGACATTCAGTGTGGAAGGCAACAGAGAGCTACCCCACTTTATGTATTCCCCTAGTGCATGGGGTTTCTACCAGATGGTGTGAGCAGCACTAACCATCCGAAGCCAACCTTCGGGTTTTTGGCTTAGGAAAATATAGTTCAGTATAAATTGAATGAAAAGTTATCAGTAAGTGAAATTTTACTAAAGTAATTCGTGTAAGGTAAAGATCCCCTATTGGGCTACCTGACAAAAAATATTTATATCTAGCAAAAATGTAAAATTACCTAGGAATTAAACTTGTCATTATATTTATACATTATTAACTTATCTACTACATGTTTTTAATCAATTCAACGACTTTTTTTGTTAGTTTAAAAAAAGCTTCAGTATAACAAATGGTCCAATTTAGGAACTGAGCCCTTAAATTGAACCCCCATTCCATATATTGGACCACCATATAAAATAATAGTATATACTAAACTGGGAGATTAATTATTTGTAACAATATTAAGTTCTACAAACTTTTCAGCCATAATACATCATATTATATTAATAAATTATATTCAGCATAAATGATTAAATGTAAATGAAAAAGAATTTGGCGATACAATTGTTTTATAAAATAGGTCTTGGCATACAATTTTATTTCTTCTTCGCACTGATTCCTACACATGTTTGTTGAAACCATATTCTAAACATTATGCACTGAATCGTGTCCATCATATCTGACGTATCCACAAATGTCACAATACAAAATATCACTTGCACTACTAGATTTGTGAAAAGTGAGTTTTCTGCTTTATGCTTTATCGGAAGAAATCGTAAAGCTTGATTTGACTTTCTTCTGCAAATCATCCTTGTAGGGACTGCTTGTTATAATCTTGACGGATGTGGTTTCCCTCCTTTTATTTCTAGTTAGTGCTGGAATGGGGGAAATTTATCTAACTAAGACAGTAGGGGTCTGTAAACCGAGAACTTGAACAAGATTCAGTCACGTGACGGAAGTTGATGGTTTCGAATTTGTAAATGATCTGTCAAGTCTAGTGCTGGCTAGAAAATCATGTGTATTCTCTGGTTGCTTAAGATGGTCAATGGTCGCTGGAGCAAAGTTGGATTCCTGGGAGACATCTCTATTAAGTGGCCTGTTTTATAAAGTCCCCTAATTGCATTTGATACTGTGGCCGCATTCCCATAAGCCTCACCCAGTAGGGTTGAAACTTGGAATTGGGTTATATTTCTTAACGGGTTCGTACGGAGTTGTTTGTCTGCTGCTTGATTATAATAAATAAACAATGCTCTGAATAATGACACATCACATGTGTTGTATGAGCCGGTAAAGCGAGCTATATGTTACCATTTTCCCGAGCTAGTGTTATCGCCTCCAGTTTCTTTGCATGAGTGGAATGGCCCTCAAGAATCAACCACAACTTTTAATTTATATTTGTTTTCACTATTGCTATAAAATGATGAAGCCACATAAAGAACAATTCACTTGTGATCCAACCACTTTCAGAGCATGATAAAATATATTCTGAAAATTGAAAAATGACACCTGGACACGGGAATCGAACTCGGGAGCTTTGGCTTAGTACGCCAATGCTCTGACCACTGAGATATCCAGGAATCATCCCGTGCTCAGGGTAATTTTTCCCTCATATTTTAAGGCAGAGTCTATGATGGACGTGCGGAAATCGTCGACTACAAATGTGTGATTTTATTAAGATCATGAGCTATCAGATAACCGCATCCACCTTCGATTCGGTAGTTGGCTAATTGCTGCCACTTGTACAATTATCATACAATTATTATCTTAATAAAATCACACATTTGTAGCCGACGATTTCCGCACGTCCATCATAGACTCTCTACCTTAAACAATGAGTGAATAATGACCTTGGGCACGGGACGAATCCTGGATAGCTCAGTGGTCAGAGAATTGGCTTACTAAGCCAAAGGTCCCCAGTTCGATTGTCGTTTTTTAATTTGCATAATATGATATGTAGATCGAGTAAATCTTCACTATAAGCATATATCATAGCTTTGGATATTTGATTCATGAGAAAAGAGTTCCAGGAAGGTACTTGTCTTGAGCTCATATTTAAAACATAATCGCTTACAAATAAAACTGGGTGACTCAAACGTGCACTCATACAGCGCACGAATGTAGTGTTAGTGCCACTTTGCACTCATACAGCGCTCGAATGTAGTGTTAGTGCCACTTTGCACTCATACAGCGCTCGAATGTAGTGTTAGTGCCACTTTGCACTCATACAGCACTCGAATGTAGTGTTAGTGCCACTTTGCACTCATACAGCGCTCGAATGTAGTGTTAGTGCCACTTTGCACTCATACAGCGCTCGAATGTAGTGTTAGTGCCACTTTGCACTCATACAGCGCACGAATGTAGTGTTAGTGCCACTTTGCACTCATACAGCGCACGAATGTAGTGTTAGTGCCACTTTGCACTCATACAGCGCTCGAATGTAGTGTTAGTGCCACTTTGCACTCATACAGCGCACGAATGTAGTGTTAGTGCCACTTTGCACTCATACAGCGCTCGAATGTAGTGTTAGTGCCACTTTGCACTCATACAGCGCTCGAATGTAGTGTTAGTGCCACTTTGCACTCATACAGCGCTCGAATGTAGTGTTAGTGCCACTTTGCACTCATACAGCGCTCGAATGTAGTGTTAGTGCCACTTTGCACTCATACAGCGCTCGAATGTAGTGTTAGTGCCACTTTGCACTCATACAGCGCACGAATGTAGTGTTAGTGCCACTTTGCACTCATACAGCGCTCGAATGTAGTGTTAGTGCCACTTTGCACTCATACAGCGCTCGAATGTAGTGTTAGTGCCACTTTGCACTCATACAGCGCTCGAATGTAGTGTTAGTGCCACTTTGCACTCATACAGCGCACGAATGTATGTTAGTGCCACTTTGCACTCATACAGCGCACGAATGTAGTGTTAGTGCCACTTTGCACTCATACAGCGCACGAATGTAGTGTTAGTGCCACTTTGCACTCATACAGCGCTCGAATGTAGTGTTAGTGCCCTTTGCACTCATACAGCGCTCGAATGTAGTGTTAGTGCCACTTTCTCCACTTATTATCGATCCTACTTGATGCTTAACTTTTTTTTTTCTAGGATATTTTTTTGTGGTTTTTGAACTGTGGATCAACCATTTTCGTCGACAATAAATATTTGGGTTGATGTTATCTTATTTATTTCAATAATTTTAGTGAGGGTATCAAAAAATTCCACTACTTTTTCCTTTGTAAACCCAAATGCCCTGGCTGAAGAAGTAGTCTCTGGCTGATGCAGCGAAAGTTCAAGATGGCGAACCACGAAACAAATAACACTATTTAATCCCAGCCTTACCGTTTCTAAATCTGTGTGGTATTGAATTAGCTTCAGCCACATAATAGGTTAACTTTTGTAAAATCAGCCCGTGTACATCCAAATAGATGAGCTTCTAGAAGTAAAATGTGATCAACTATTTATCTTTCTAACTCTGGAGGTATATCTGTTGAACGCCCAAATTTGTGTTCAGACACTTTATGCATTTATGTTTTTATCATCAAGCCTCCTCTTCAGTGTTTCTTTAGGTACGTTAGTCACTTTGTTCGTTGGGGGCTCCCCCCCCCCCAAACCCCCAGTGAGTTTTCTTTGCAAGTGGATGTAAACTAATGTAATTCCAGAGCAGTTTTTTGTTAGGTCTTACCATTTAGCCACAAGAGACCTCCAAAGAAAGGTCCGCACCGACTTTAAAGTTACTGCACCATTTCGAATTTTTTTTTTTTCGGGTGTTAAATTGGAATTTCCCCGTCGGGTACAGGCTAGAAGCTATAAGTTTGCCAAATTTCAAGTTTCTAGCTCATGTGGAAGTGGGTGAACATTAATGTCAGTGATTGAGTGAGTCAGCCGTGTGGGTTTATAGTAGTATAATAATAAAACCTAGCCACTTCATTTAAGACTGCTTCCCCATTTCGGTAAGCAGTTAAAGTTATTTCCATTTCTTCATCTCCCCGCGCACTATAATTGTGTTTCTTTGCCATTCGATAAATTAACAAGAAAATACGGTAACCAAATTAATACGCTCAAACTATGCCATGTGTTATGAAAAATTACTATAGCTATTTGGTTAATTTTGTGTAAGAATTTAAGTAGGGTGGTATTTTCAGCTCATAATAAAATAAAACCGGTCTATGTAAAAATATTATAGGACCATTTTAATAAATTATATGAATTAATAACTACAACTATAGTCATATATTACAATTAATATTAATTAATATCCATTCTATGCCTTACTCGTATGATACATTAAAATCACATGAAAAATAATATATATTAAATTAAATAGATTCCAAATTTAATCAATTAATTATTTGAGAGAAAAAGAATGTTCTTATATTGAACCAGTCCAATATAAGGGACACCAGCCATTTCAATTTAGGAAGACACGGCCATTTTGGTTTAATCTGTTTCTAAGGGTTCGGCCAGACTGACAAGCGTGCGAGCGAGCGCGTAATTAGCGGACCCTAGTTAGAGAAGATGTCTCTGTCAAAGACACTTGGGTACATCTCTGCTCCTCGAAAATTCTTACAGAAAATATTGTGTATTTATAAAAAATAAAAAAGTAGGAGTGCATCCAATTAATAAATTTAGAAATGTGTATGGTACTGTACTGAAGTGTTTTAAAATCAGATTAGCCGCACCAGTGGCGAAATGGTACGTTGCACTCGATAGCTTTTGACTAGGAGGCAAAGGTTCGAATCTTGGCTCAGTGAACTGAAGGTGATTTTTAAAACTTATTTATTGTTGTGGTTTTTTAATACTCTCTCCAAACTAATGGTGATTTTATTTGTAAAGGCCTACTTTGATTTAATATTGAAGTATTTTAACATATCGGGTTTACATATATACATTATATTATTTATGGTCTTACCAATTAAATTAGGCCATTAATAGCAAGTGTGTTAAACCTATCACTGATAGAAAAAAGTCAAATATCATGTCAAAATAAGAAGTTTCCCTAGCACTCAATGAACCAACATACAATAATATTGCCTAGCGCCCGTAAACTAGACTGTACCGGTCGAGCTCGCTCGCTCCAGTGTGGCCACCTCTCATTACAACCAATGTGTTCTATTTTATATTTTAGTAGCTCGCTCCAGTCTGGCCACCTCTCATTACAACCAATGTGTTCTATTTTATATTTTAGTAGCTCGCTCGCACGCTGTCTGGCCGTACCCTAAGAGGTGCGACAAATCATAATGGAATCAGAGTCAGCACTAATATTTAACACATAAAAGTACTCTGAAAGTTAATATAGAATCAAACAAGTATCTACTTACATGTCACCTCACACAAGCTTAGCAATAAGCGCCGAAAGTTAGATTAAAAGAGCACCAAAATTTTGTATTTGCTTTAAACACAAACTACGGCTGCAATCACGCAACAAAGACCAACAAGAACTCCTCATATCACTGCTGAAAGAATTTTCCGAAAGATAGCAGCACCCAACAACCAGATCGCCTAAATATTAAACTGGTTCAATAGAAGAGACGGTCCATTATTGGGACCTTTCCCCTACAATACATAACACAGTGACTTATTACGATGTGTTTTTAACAAAAGTTGAAATGTAATATTGACATGACAAATAATAATAATAATAATAATAATAATAATTTTTGTGATCTTTACAATAAATATAGAATTAAGAATACGTTTATCATATTATTATTATTATTATTATTGTTATTATTAGCACAGCGTCTTACTAGCCGTTCGGGTTATACGCACTTACGCTAATGTGTAATGATAGGCTGATTGTAAGATGAAATGGAGGACCTACAGTTTAACGTGGGATCCGAACCACGGTGGAGGCCTGGCATTCCCCACATTTACAAGTTGTGATTAATTTTATTATATTAAAATTACATCTAAATTATTATTATTAGCACCGCATCTTACTACTCGTTCGGGCTATACTCTACCATATCTAAAAAATACATAGTAAATCTAATTATTAAAAAAAACGTTAGATTCTATAGTCATATAAAATATTTATGAGACATAATTTACAAAATACATAACGTCATGTTAAGTCAAAATTGAATGATTCTAGAAGTTTATAACGTTTAAGAATTAAAGGATATGAAAAATTGAGGAGAAATATACATCCTTACCTGAGTTAAGATCTCTTATTCCTTGTATCTGGCTGCTTTAGGCTGCCTGATAACGTCTACCAGTTTCGATTCCCGCTGGCATCATCCTCAAGACCTCATAAAACAAAACACAAAGAGACCATGGTCAAAATACAATGCATATGACGATCAATTGTTTTGTAAACTGAGATCGGCAAAATGAGTTTTAAGTAACAAAAGTTACTTTAAGTTATCCAGGAGTCGTTCCGTGGCTCAAGGGTAATTCTTCACTCATATTTTAAGGCTGAGTCTGTAATGGACGTGCGTAAATCGTCAGATACAAATGTGTGATAACACAGACATCTTCGACTCGGGAGGGCTTTATGTTACCAATAGTCCATCACAGACTCAGCCTTAAAATATGATTGAAGAATTATCCTAAGCATGAGATTACTCCTGGATAGCTCAGTGGTAAGAAGAACATTGGAGTGCTAAGCCAAAGTCCCGGGCTCAATTCCCGTGTCAATTTTAAATTTAAAGACTATTATATTTAGATACGGCTATAGCTGTATTTAACAACTATAATGACTCGGCTAGTTAATCCACTGTACACTTTGTTACAAACAATAATAGATTCCACCCACTTCGGTGGCCACATGGTCTAAGGTGCTACCCAAGCCGTGGGTTAAACTGCCGATGAAGGGGATATTGAGGTTCGAATCTCGGTCGGGTGAACCAACGGTGATTTTTACAAGACGATTTTTCCACCCTCCCTCTTCGCAAGTGCCGGTACACTTCCTATAAATATAACCTTCCTAATATCTAACACATTATCGTAATTAGTACATAGGCGTATAACCCGGACGGGTAGTAAGACGCGGTGCTATATTTATTGTATTTCAATGGCGACGCTTGTCTGTGTCAATCCAGATCCTGGCGAGCTCCGCTAAAAACCTCATCCTCCTGGATCTTGGGATGTGCGTGGCTTTCCCTACCATCGTCATCCCTTCTATCCAGAACGTTGCAGGACCTTTGTCCTTCGACGACGAGGAGACGTCCTGGTTCGGTGAGAGACATCATGTTAACACTTGTATCATTTCTTAACCTCACCTCCCGTTATCTCAAGACAAAATACGGGTTGCGCGGTCGCAAAACATATTGCATCGCGTAGCACCAATAGCTATTAGCTGTTGAAACGGGAGGGGGAAGAGAAGGGAGGATAGAACCATTTCCAATACAATTTTAAAAATAAAAACCAATTTTGTACCAACTGAATAATACGATTGTTATGATGATATATAAATAAGTTAACTAAAACAAATAAAATGTAACCTCTTAGCCTTCTTTGATTGCCCTGGTAACCAGCCTATTGACGCCACTGTCTCCCTCCTGTTACAACCTGTTCATGCCACTGTCTCCCTCCTGTTACAACCTGTTCACGCCACTGTCTCCCTCCTGTTATAGCCTGTTCACGCCACTGTCTCCCTCCTGTTATAGCCTGTTCACACCACCGTCTCCCTCCTGTTACAACCTGTTCACGCCACTGTCTCCCTCCTGTTATGGCCTGTTCACGCCACTGTCTCCCTCCTGTTACAACCTGTTCACGCCACTGTCTCCCTCCTGTTATAGCCTGTTCACGCCACTGTCTCCCTCCTGTTATAGCCTGTTCACACCACCGTCTCCCTCCTGTTATAACCTGTTCACACCACCGTCTCCCTCCTGTTACAACCTGTTCACGCCACTGTCTCCCTCCTGTTATAGCCTGTTCACACCACCGTCTCCCTCCTGTTATAACGTGTTCACACTCCTGTGTCTCGTCCAGGCAGTATTTCCCTCCTGTGCCAGCCTGTCGGCAGCGTCATATCCGGGGTGCTCCTGGAGCGGTTGGGTCGAAAGAGGTCCCTGCTCCTGGTCAACATACCCCCCGTCGTGGCCTGGCTGCTGTTCTACTTCGCCCGGTCCAAGGACACCATGTTCGCCGCGGGGGCCATCATGGGGTTCGGTATGGGCTTCATGGAGGCTCCCATCGTCACGTACGTCGCCGAGATAAGTCAGCCCGAGATCAGGGGGGTACTGACGTCATACGCAGGTGAGTTTTTGTATGGTTTGTGTGGTTGGATGAGTGGTTTGTGTGGTTATATGAGTGGTTTGTATAATTAGATGGGTGGTTTGTGTGGTTATATGAATGGTTTGTGTGGCTATATGAGTGGTTTGTGTGGTTAGATGGGTGGTTTGTGTGATTAGATGGGTGATTTGTGTGGCTAGATGAGTGGTTTTTTGTGGTTAGATGGGTGGTTTGTGTGATTAGATGGGTGGTTTGTGTGGTTATATGAGTGGTTTGTGTGGCTAGATGAGTGGTTTGTGTGGTTAGATGGGTGGTTTGTGTGGCTAGATGGGTGTTTTGTGTGGTTATATGGGTGGTTTGTCTGGTTAGATGTGTGGTTTGTGTGGTTAGATGGGTGGTTTGTGTGGTTAGATGGGTGGTTTGTGTGGTTAGATGAGTGGTTAGTATAATTAGATGAGTGGTTTGTGTGATTAGATGGGTGGTTTGTGAGGTTATATGAGTGGTTTGTGTGGTTAGATGAGTGGTTAGTATAATTATATGAGTGGTTTGTGTGATTAGATGGGTGGTTTGTGTGGTTAGATGGGTGGTTTGTGTGGTTATGTGAGTGGTTTGTGTGGTTATATGAGTGGTTTGTGTGGTTATATGAGTGGTTTGTGTGGTTATATGAGTGGTTTGTGTGGTTAGATGAGTGGTTAGTATAATTAGATGTGTGGTTTGTGTGGTTAGATGGGTGGTTTGTGTGGTTAGATGGGTGGTTTGTGTGGTTAGATGGGTGGTTTGTGTGGTTAGATGAGTGGTTTGTGCCGGAAGAATAAATGTTGAAAATACAAGTTGATATGATGCCAAAGAAAAATTATGGAAATTAATTAAGTAGGAAAGAGACCGCAAGGGAGGCCGAGAAAGAGAGGGGAGAAGCAGATAACAGAGAGAGTGCAAGTGATAGGAGTATAATGGAAGCGATGAAAGGAGGAGGAATGATGGAAGAGTCAGAGGAAGGTAGAGTCATATTTACTAAACTGACTCAGCATAGGTTGGGAACAGTTGATTACGATGTAGATATCTTTCGCTTCTATTTTGACATGAGTCGTATTTTGAAATAACAAAACCACTTCCTAAGGTGTGGATGTAGGGGATGCGAGATAAGGTCAGTATTTTTGAAGTTTTTATAGAAAAACTATTTTTTTTATTTTTTTTTACCAAAAGAAATCAAATCTTGTTTCGGTACAAACAAAGAGTGTAATTTTCTTCACGTGGTGATATCAACAGTTGTTGAATATCTGTGAAGGGTGTCCTGGAATTGAATGACAACTTTTTATCTTCATTTAAAAAGTTTCTCATTTAATACCACTATGCTCGTTACAGATATTCAACAACTGTTGATATCGCAATGTGAATAAAATTAAACTCAGTGTTTCTACTAGAGAAATATTTTATTTATTTATGCCAAAAGAAAGTTTTGTTATAAAAATTATAAAAACATGGTCTTTTCTCGCGTTTCCTACATCCACACCAAACAACTTTAAAATGTTTCACTGGATTGGTATATTTACGCAGACATCATATCGCTGGATATCAGCGGATAGAAATGACGAATGTAGTACATAAAAAGTGCACCTGCATTAGATTTGAAAAAGAATGATGAAACCACATGTGGGAAATACCCTCGTATATTGTTATAACAACAGAAGACACCCACAAAATAAACACATTAATTTCACTTTGAATTTAGTTGGTTCCAAAATGATTGTAAAATATTTTATTTTATGTAGAGATCTGCATCCAGATTGGGTTCTTCGTGGAGTTCCTGTTCGGGAGTGTCACTGACTGGAAGATGGCTGCTGCGATAAGCGCTGGTGTGCCCCTCGTCACTATCCTGGCCATCACTCTGGTAATTCAACTAGTGATAAGATCAGGTATTGGGTATCGATTGTCACTATTCTGGCCATCACTCTGGTAATTCAACTAATGATAAGATCAGGTATTGGGTATGCCTCCTCGTCACTATCCTGGCCATCACTCTGGTAATTCAACTAGTGATAAGATCAGGTATTGGGTATGCCTCCTCGTCACTATCCTGGCCATCACTCTGGTAATTCAACTAATGATAAGATCAGGTATTGGGTATGCCTCCTCGTCACTATCCTGGCCATCACTCTGGTAATTCAACTAATGATAAGATCAGGTATTGGGTATGCCTCCTCGTCACTATCCTGGCCATCACTCTGGTAATTCAACTAGTGATAAGATCAGGTATTGGGTATGCCTCCTCGTCACTATCCTGGCCATCACTCTGGTAATTCAACTAGTGATAAGATCAGGTATTGGGTATGCCTCCTCGTCACTATCCTGGCCATCACTCTGGTAATTCAACCAGTGATAAGATCAGTATTGGGTATGCCTCCTCGTCACTATCCTGGCCATCACTCTGGTAATTCAACCAGTGCCTTGCGTTTACTAAAGAAGGATACATTCAAAATGTGCTACAACACATCCAGTAATGATTGCTTCCTTATATTCGAGACCAAGAACAACTCATCCAAATATCGGGTGACCAATGAATAAGTTCTAAGTAAACTAGATGAATAAAATAACCATTCTGCAGGTGGTTATAGGAAGAAAACCCAACTGGTTGTGTCATATTATGAGAAGAAACGGCTCATTGGCTGATGTCGTAAAAGACAAAGGGGAAAGCAAAATGGGACCAGTTGGACAACGAATGCAACTGATTCATGACCTCACAACAGGAAACAAGATTTAGAGTTAAGCATTTGATAAGACATGCTTAAGGACTCAATTTGGACAAGGCTATGAGAGAGCACTGTCGATAATAACATTTAGTGATAATGTTTCCAATTGTGCAGTTCGTTTAACCTGATAAGCAGCATTCTTACTTTGACAAATTGCAGTGTGGTACAACACTGGATATTATCTTTGAGGGAATCTCATGGTTACTATTACGTTGTCATTCTCTTGTATTCGTGCGGTCAATCACCACTTAAAATAAGACAAGTTTCGCAGTATTGGTTAGTCGAGGCTTCAGTAGCTCCTTCTTACCCAGCACTACACCTTCAAACATAACTGAGAGCGAGGAGATTGACAGTAATTAAATGAGAGAGAGCGAAGATAAGCTTTTTCACAAGAAATAACTGAGACAGGAGATTTGACAGTAATTAAATGAGAGAGAGCGAAGATAAAGCTTTTCTCCACAAGAAATAACTGAGAACAAGGAGATTTGACAGTAATTAAATGAGAGAGAGCGAAGATAAAGCTTTTCTCCACAAGACTAACTGAGAAACAAGGAGATTTGACAGTAATTAAATGAGAGAAAGCGAAGATAAAGCTTTTCTCCACAAGGCATAACTGAGAACAGGAGATTTGACAGTAATAAAATGAGAGAGAGCGAAGATAAAGCTTTTCTCCACAAGACATAACTGAGAACAAGGAGATTTGACAGTAATTAAATGAGAGAGAGCGAAGATAAAGCTTTTCTCCACAAGACTAAACTGAGAACAAGGAGATTTGACAGTATAAAATGAGGAGAGCGAAGATAAAGCTTTTCTCACAAGGCATAACTGAGAACAAGGAGATTTGACAGTAATAAAATGAGAGAGAGCGAAGATAAAGCTTTTCTCCACAAGACATAACTGAGAACAAGGAGATTTGACAGTAATAAAATGAGAGAGAGCGAAGATAAAGCTTTTCTCCACAAGACCTACAGTTCCCCCAGCAAAGATATTGGATGTATTTTTATAAGTTGCCCATAGGAGTCAGCGTTCAACGAGTGAAATAGATTCATGGCACATAAGCACACTTCATGACAACATGACAATTACTGTCAGCGACTGGACACAAGTATGACACCTTTCAGACTGAGAGGACCATAATACGTTGCTTTTGCAGCATATGACAGTGAACGTCGTTAATGGGTTGACTGTGAATGTTACATGTTTGACGTGCAGAAGGTGTTTAGTTGTTGCTGATTCGTCACACCGTACGAGAAATGTACGACAGTCCAGTAATGTCATGTGGATGACAAACAATCTAAATTTATTTATGTATGTATTGTCGAAATATATTTTCCTGAAATTTAGGTTTACATGTGTTAAGGATTATTTCATGACATATTTGATGCAGGAAATGTTGGAGGGAAAAAAAATAGCAAGAACTTGTTAGATGTTTCGCTAATTTGGAAGATAAAAACCTATAGACATCCAGGGTTAGTTACATTTCGACTCAGTGGGTCACCCAAACACGTCGTTTCTTCGTCAAATGATCTCATTATTAGTGGATTCCTTCAGATTCCACGTACTATGTGCTTTTCTATCTGAAACGTTTATGTCATAGTCCATGCTGGATGTTTTTATCAAAAATATTGCGTGTTTATTGCACATCGATGTGAAAGCTTCTTTACCATCAGGGTAAGGATACATCCATAAACCACCTACCTTTTGAATCCCCCCCCCTTACCATGTAGACGTTTTGCCCTTCTCTCGACCTGTATTACGTAATATTGCAGGTTCCGGAGAGCCCCATCTGGTGGTGTCTCAGGGACGAGTTCTCGACGCTGAAAGTCCTTGTGTTGGCTCAGAGGTGGGTGAAGCCGCTGCCGTGCAAGAAGAACTGTCGGAGCTCCTGCGATACAATGACGAGAGAATTTGTTCCAGTCACAGAGACGAGGGTCTAGCCCGAGATCGTGGGTCACGTCAACCGAGGGTTCGTCAGCCCAGACGAGGAACTCAAACTGAAACAAACGGAACGCAGGAAGACAAGCTGACGGAAGCGAAGGGAAAAATTCGGTAGCGGATCGGCAAGGTGCGAAATATTGAACTAGCTTTTATGTTTACTGTAAATGGATGGAAAATATGTGAATCTCTCACTATGTTATTAACCGGCTCCATGGTGTAGCGGGTAAGTGAACTGGCTATCAGCCTAAGGGTTCCAGGTTCGATTCCCGGCTGGCACCATGGGTGTTTTTCCCTAAGAGGAATGACCTAAACGGTCACAAGGGTTTGGTTAAACTAGGCTTAAGTTAAGTGTGATTCTATTGGTTACACACCCTCATACTCATCATCACCATCACCTCATCTCATAGGGACATGGAAAGAGCCTCCACGGAAAGGATGTACGATTAGTTACATTCGGCGTCCCCTGGGGAATGGTCTAGTACTGGTAATCTTTCCACTACTGGGTACGAGGGATGTAGCCCAGATGAGCAATATTATTATAATCATTATCTTCTAAATATTCCACGTTGACAAGGGAACAACCTTATAATCAATTCGCATTCTTGTGATTATAGGACATACATGATCCTGAGAGGGGGACAAAGGATTTCTCGCGTGAAGTACAAGCTAAGACAAATGATCAAGATGACAACATTGAGACCTTTCATTCTGATCAACGTGTTCTTCTTCGCTTCCAACGCCAACGGTATAACAGGGACGCGGGCGTATATGGTGCAGGTGTTGAAGAGTTTGGGGTGCCATAGACGCCAACTGGCGACGGTGAGTAACTAATTATTTTATTACGTGCTTTGTCTTACGACAGGTTCATTCCTTTTGTCAGCAAACTTAGACCCCAATGTACCCACGTCTTTGCCTCCCCTTCAGCTCCAAGAATTTTCTTCTTTCCTCAAGTAATCCATATTTAAATCCTCTTATTCCTAAACTCTCTTTCTCTCAACCATTCCTTTTACGACGACTTGTAGAAGACAGTTCCTCCTAAGGATGTGTCCGATCCAGTTATCTTGTGCCGAAGAAACATTTCAAAAGTTTCTTTTGATCACCCACTTTCTTGGGGACTATTTCATTTGTCACCTGTCTGTCCACCTAATCATCTCAAATAACTAAACGAGTAGGAAAAACTTTTAAAGATGTTTTTAACTTGGTGATTTCTAAGTTTTTTTCACGATTGGATCGCATCTTTAAGACCAAAGCACTCTTATAAGCACTTCACACTTAGACACTAATGTGCAAATAGAAAGAGAGGAGGTAATAAGTTGCACGCATTCACGTCATCACAAATACTTAAGAAATGTTGATATTATTTTATGTAGAGAATTTAAATCTATACTAATATTATAAGAGGAAAGATTTGATTTTTTTTTTTTGTTTGTAAGGGATAAATTCAAAAACTACTGGACCGATTTTAAAAATTCTTCACCAATATAAAGCTACATATCAGCGAGTAGCATAGGCTATATTTTATCTTGAAAATTTAATTTATTCCTCATAAAAATGTCGATAGTATATTATATAGTCATTGGAAAAAAAAGTTATTGATGGGAAAGTGGGGTTGGTGAAGGGGGGGGGGGGGGGAAGGGGTGAGGAAAGAGAATGATATGAAAATAGGAGGGAGATAAAAAGAGGGAGGGGCTTATACAGTGATGGTAGGACTGTATTTTCAAAAAAATAAGCAAAAAAAAAAGTTTTTTTTTATATTGACATGATGGATAATTTGAAGCTTTGTTTTACAGGATTCTTTAAATATTTATTTACGGGTAAGGGGGCTAGCTTGGTATATATTTGATCTGTTTTGGACAAAAGGTCCTTTTTACATAAGAAATTCACAAAAAAAAATGTTTAATTAGCGTTCCTTTCACCCCTATTTTCTCAGTGGCCACGTGTTTTTACATACCCGTTCGGGTTATACGCTTAGTCCCCATCCGGACTAGAACAACACAACGAACACGAACATGTTCGCGACAAGTGTGGATGGTTTTCCGAACAGAACATTTTAACCAAAAGTGTCCATGGTTCTATTCGGGCACCGATCAACCAGTTGTCGGTTTTTGTTTTTTTTTGCCCGTTGCATCAAAGGATGTTCGTGTTCGGTCAATGTGTTCTAGTTGGACGCCTCCGCGAACATTTCTCCGAACATAGGTCGTCGGCTTGGACAGTCACACGTGTGTTTTGATGTTTGTAAGTAAGTCTACATATATCGTTTTGGTGAGTTTATTTCTTACGTGTGTGTGTGTTGAGTTAATACTTTGGTATAATCCTGTCATCCACCAACGGTGAGATTTTTTTTTTTTTTTTTGCTTTGGTAGTAATGAATAAATACGTATGTTCCGCTGCTACTTGCACAAATTTACTTATCGAACCACCGATAACAGGAGCAAACTGAGCTATATGGAAATGAATATGCATACTCCATTCACGGTAGGAATTACTCTCTGAAGGTCTTTTTTCCTACCAATATCCTACTAATAATAATTTTCTGGTAGGGAAAAAGGCCTTTCAGAAAATAATTCCTACGGTGACGGACTTTTATTTACCAACTATGGAAAACGTTGCGAACATGTTCGTGAAACATGTTCAAGTCTGAAAAGGGTCTATGTATTAATTACTCTGATGGTTTTAGGAATTAGGTCGGTTATATTTAGAGGAAATGGACCCAAATTTGGTTATAGGGAGAGTGGAATACTATTTTTGGGGAAAAACTCAGTACTTCTGACCGAGATTTGAACCTCGACCTCACCAGAAGTCTAGTCTATTGCTAGAGTAGCGCATTCGATCACGAGGCCACCCAACTTCTCTTTGAAGCGTTAATTATTATTCTGTTTATTTTTACCCAGGTTGTGTCGGCTTTGATTGGTTTCTTCGGTGCCTCTCTGCATGGTGTTCGGTATTTGGGTCGGTAAACGACCCTTATCCTTGGTATCCGTTGGAGGTTCAGTGTGGCGTCGATCCTCCTAGGGGCGTACGCCTACGCCGTCCTCCACGGACGCGGGAGTGAAGGTCCGAGCTATCCACAGACAACGACGCCTCTCAGTTGGATACCGATGGCGTTGTTTGTCGCCCTGTCTTTTACCCACAGTTTTGGGTCCATGCCCATTCCTTGGATGTTGCTCAGTGAAGTCTTCCCTTCTCGTGAGTAGCATGGATCTTTCTCTGTAACTTACTTTTTTTTTAAATAAATAGTTTCCACAGATTTAAACATACAGTAGCCTCCATGGCTTCTTTGGTGCTGACCGACAGCTCACAGATGACAGCTGACGGCTTTGAAAAGTTACAGACCAAATTATGTATCTCTACGCCGAACCATATGATCTGCAAAAACATGTGTTGACAGCTGTCACTTTTACAGTCAAAATTTAGGAATATACCTAAATGTTGACTGTCAGAAGTCAGCTGTGAGCTGTCAGTCAGCACCAAAGAAGCCAGGGGTCTACTGTATATTAGGGGAGAAGCAAGAAATTGCCGCGCAGATATTCAGCTCTAACATAATATTTAATTCTGCGATGAATTATTTCAAATATGGTCTGTGACAAAATAAAGTAGAGAGATTCCAACAGAGCTATTTTTTTAACAACGCTATATTTTGAGTTTTATTAATAGAAAAAAATGTGTGAAAATGTAACATTAGCTCATTTAAACGACTTTTAACCATATCTAGAGCTATTGGACTAGGCTCAACGAAAACGGCATTTAGTGGTAAATTTTTGATAGGCTCACAACGAATATTTTAAGATATTTGATTGGGGATTTGGTGGTTTTTAAGGTTTGATTTTTCTGGGTTCCACAACCTGGGGCACAATTATCTGTTCCAAACCCCCTTTTTACCTTGAAAATTTTTTAATACAATTGTAAATTGGGGGCCTAACCTTTGGGTTCCCTTAAAAATGTAGGCTTATTTATTAAAAATTTTAAATTTCAAAAGCTAATTATAACCCCAATGAAGGTGTGCTAAAAATAATAATTTTTTGAAAAAGTAGAGTTTTGTTTTCCCTTGATGAATTTTGTTTTTTTTTCCCTTTCTTTTTTTGACATGCAAAAATTTGTAGGTGAGGGTAAAAGGGGTTAATCCTAAAAATAGGAAAAATTCCAAAAACCACAGGCCCCTTTTTTTTAACCCCGGGGGCCGACGGGACGGGATTTTTTCATTAGAGGGGCCCCCTTTAAAGGTTTGCCAATTTACGTCAGGTAAGTTGAAAAAGGGTTTCTGTTAATGAATTTCTTTTTTTGTAATTTTTAAAAATAAAAACATTGTAAAAAAATAATTTTTTAAAAAATTTTTAAAATAATTCACATGCCCATTATTTTTTTAGCTTTAAGTGTTTTTTTTTAAAAAAAATTTTATTTAAAATGTCCCAAAATTCCCGTAAATCTTCTGCCGAGGGTATTTGGAACTAGGAATCATATTTTCTTTAAAATAGGAAAAAAATTTTCATGAATTTTGAAAGTTGATTTTTTAGAAAACCCCTTTTTTGAAAATTAAAATGGTTCCAAATAAATAAAAAATCAAAACCAAGGGGATAGTAAACATTTTTTTTAAAATTTTTTAAAATTTTTAAATGTATTTTAAATTTTTTAAAAAATAAAACTAAGGAATTTAAAAAATTCAAAATTTTAAAATTTAAATATGTTACCCGTCGGTGGTCACGGGGTTCGGTCCCCTATAAAGAGGGAATAGGGTTCTTTAAAGTAGTTGAAATTTTAATTCATTATTTTCAGCGGGGAAACACTTTTTTTTCGGAATTTTTTTAATTTTGAAACCCCTTTCGTGTTTTTTAAAAATTATTTATAATTAAAACTAAAAGAAAAAATTTTCCCCCCCCAGCTTTTAATTCAATTTTAAAAGGGTAAATCCACATTTCCCCCAAGAAAAACTTTCAGCATGCAGTAACAAAACCCCGGGCCCCTTAGTTAGTACAGGCACACTACCGAGGGGAACTAAGGGGGGGTTTTTTACTGGGGGTTTTTCCCAAAAAGGTTCCCTTTTCTCCAAAAAATTTAATTTTTAAAAAATAAACCCTTTTTATCCCAAAAACCTTACGAAATTATAAGAGCGTTATAAAAATAAAATGTTGGTGTTCGAACAAGGGGCTTACTCTAAAAATCAGGTTTACCAAATTATTTATACATTTATCTTGATGTATTTATTTTGTAATTTCGTAAATGTGCCTGCCGTATGTTTACATGATTTATTTCCTCATACTCGGAGTCTTGCGACCGGATTATCGGCAGCTTTCTGTTACTTAATGGCCTTCATGTTCTCCAAGACATTTATCGATCTAAAAGAGTCTCTTCACTTGCACGGCCTGTTTTGGCTTTATGGTGGTCTCACTTTGATAGCGTTCATCTATCTCTTCGTGGAGTTGAAAGAGACGGAAGGCAAAACTCTGGAAGATATTGAAAACTATTACAGGTAATTGTCTTAAATATTTGCTCTCCATGAAGTTTAAATAAATGGTACAGGTGCACCACACACACACACACACACACCACACACACACACACACACACCACACACAACACACACATTTACTAAAAACTCGTTGCATTTGTAAAACGAAATAGCTTTTCCGTTGTAAAGTTGTAGTAGTATATAAATCAAAATATTTTATTTGAAATATATTTTTTTAAAAAACCAATAGTTTATGAGCCATAAGCTAATGTATTTTTTTTATGAAAGTCTTTGGCAATTGAAAATGATTGTTATAAGCTTTTGTGGACAGAGTGGTTCCTATTTTCTCGGTGTTTCTGTAACAGTGATGAAATAATATACACTGTTACATAAAAACTGATAAAATAGGATGTATGCCTTTTGTTAGAGTGTTTCTGCAACAATGTATATTATTTATGCCCTTTGTTAGAGTGTTTCTGCAACCTTGTATATTATTTCATTTATGCCCTTTGTTAGAGTGTTTCTGCAACCTTGTATATTATCTTATGTATGCCCCTTGTTAGAGCGTTTCTGCAACATTGTATTTTTTTTAAACAAATTCTACGAGTTTTTAATCAAATGTATATATTTTAAGATAAAGATGAAAAAAGTTCGTGGAATGCACCCGTATCATTTATTTAATATTAATTTAGTTTAACAGTTTAACTGAGTTGGTAGCCCGTATTTATCTCTTTACAGATTAGAGAATCCAACGTTTGATTCCCAATATGATAGAAACATTTATAATCGTTGAAATTGGGTTTCGTTTTTCACAGTGATATATCAACGGTTGGAGAAATGGTTGTTGGTTCTGTTAGAGAATCGAGCTAGTTTGTAAATCGTGTGTTGAGCTCTGGTAATGGAAAGTACATATTAAATAATTCAAATTAAACACTGGAACTCTTGTTATAGTGTGTTTTTCTGTCGTTATAGCTAAACGATGAACTGTACCCCAGGAGTGTAGGTAGGTGAGATTTATAACAAGCTACTAGATCTACTTTCATGTATCCATTCGCCAACAAAAATATGATCTGCAAGACAATATGTTGAGTTATCACTTTTAGAAATCAAAACTTTCATGGCTAACAATTTGTCTTTAATTTTGTTTTTCTTTTAACCGTTATTACATCTTCTGCTACACCAAATATCATCTCTGTGGGAATTTCATGGTTACTATTGGGAAAACAACGTTGTCATTCTCTCGTTTTTGAGTGGTCAATCTCCCTTCAAACATAAGACAAGTATCGCAACGCTGGTTAGTCGATGTTGCCAGTGGCTCTTTCTTACCCCAACCTACACCTTTAGACAGAGCTGAAAGCAAGGAGATTTGGCAACACTTAAGATGGGATTGGAAGGTGTTTTGTTTGTTTCGTAACACCAATAATTATTAAAGACATAATTTCATTTTGCTTGTTTGTTTAACTATATTTAATAAGTCACACACACATACAAAAATCTACAGTAATAATAACATTAATTTCCACAAAACAAAATAAACAAAAGAATCAGTCTCGCCAGCTTAACTTGACTCAATAAAAAAACACTCATATATTGTCTTACGTATAGACTACGACATCCAGCGTATCGGAGATGAACCAAAGATCACTCCGCCAAGTGTTTATAATGAAAACTATCACGTTCCCATGAGAGACAGCTGATCCAAATAGAAGGGAACGCGAGATAAGTCCAATACTTTTTCAGTTTTTATGGCAAACTTTTTTTTACCAAAAATAAATAAAATATTGTCTAGTACAAACATGGAGTTTAATCTTCCTCACTTGGTGATATCAACAGTTTTTGAATATTTATCATGAGCATAGCAACAATAGATGACAAACTTTTTAAATGAAGATAAAAAGTTGCCGTTAAATTAAAGGACACCCTTGACAGATATTCAAGAAATTTCAGTTCACCTTGTGAATAAAATTAAATTCTATGTTCGTACTGGAGCAATTGGTTATGGCAAAATAAAAATGTTTTGCCATAAAAACTGAAAAAGCACTGGCCTTTTCTCGCTTACCTTTCCATCCCATCTAAACTGAGAGATAGATAGCTAAGATAAAGATTTTCTCTATAAGAACTGCAGTTACCCCAGAGGTGATATTGGGTGTGGCTGTCAGCTACCACCACTCCTATGGCGAATGGACTCTAGAAAACATAGTTTTCAATGTCATTCAATTTTCAATCTCTTCGTATAGTGTCTTTATATTTTATACTTTTAAATGTTATTTCCTTCTCTTTGAAGTGATAAGTATGCTTTTTTTTTAACACCACGTCTTACTAACCGTTTGAGTTAAACATTTATATACCGATTACACTAATGGTTTTAGAGATTAAGGAGGTTACATTATTAGGAAGTATACCAGCGTTTGCGTGGAAAACCGTTTAGGAAAAACCACTCTCAATACACCTGATCGAGATTCGAACCTCGATCTCCCCGTCATCGGCAGTCTAGTCTACTGCGAGAGTATCTCCTTAGACCATGCGGCCACCGAAGTGGGTGATAAGCATGTTATAAATATAATATGTGTTAATCGGGGAGTATCTAGACGCTATTAAAACAGGGTCTCCAATGTCATTAAGAAAGTCTATGAGGTATCTAATATTTAGATGAAAAAGGTCTTGTCCTGAATTTGGAAAAAATTAATTACAAAACATCAGAATATAAACTGGGTTTAGGCCCAACTAAAAAAACTGTAACTTGGACCAGCGAGAATCCTACTTGGCGGATATTCCCTCCCCCCCTCCCCCTCCCCGGTATTACGACTAGTTAGTCATGTATTTAGGTTCACAATACTAACAAATTTGCCTAATAACGTAACAACCCGCATCGGTGGCCGCACGGTCTAGAGGCGTCACTCTCACAATAGACTGGAACTTACAATGACGTAGATACCAGGGTTTAAATACCGGTAGGGTGAACTAAAGGTGGTTTTTTTTCCTAAATAGTTTTATACCCTCCTTCCATTAAAATTATTAAGATACACTACTTCTAAATTCAACCTTCCTCATCCCTAGCACATTAGAGTAATTAGTGCGTTTATGCCGAACGGGTGATAAGATATGGTGTTAAGAAAATAAATAAACATATTATATAGCAGACACAACATCCAGTACTTTAGCCTTTAATTAGTCACTGTAAAAAAAAAGGCGCATCCATTTCACCAATGGTACAATTTTAGATCATACCAGAAAATCAAACTGGAGACCCTTATTTCAGTATCTAGACACGCCACTGACTGAGCTAAGCTATCGGAAATGATATTTTAATATGTACGCACTATATATATATATGGTTTTAAATAAACATTTTTTATTTGTGTTTCGTTTCCAGTGGTAAAAAGGGTGGCGGTAAGCTTATCACATCGTCTTCGAAGGACACCCCGCCGGTGAAAACGCCAAATATGGAACTAAAGAATGGCAATGGATCATCAAGTATCCATTTTAAACCACAGGAGGTTTATAGAGGATCACGTGGCAAAACGGGATCAGCTACAGACATCATTTCCCCAGACGAAACTTCAGAACTCCCTCCGATTCCTAACAAACTGAAAACGTCTCCTGAAGACCAAAACAAACCATCCGGATGTGTCAAGTATGTCCCCAATGAGGACGACGACGACGATGATAAAAGAAGGAGCAGAACTTCGTTCCAGGAAACTGTAGAGATAAATGCGAATTGTGAGTCTGGTCGACAAACGCCTGTAGATTGTACGTCCAAGGATGAGGACGGCGATGAACCGTCTTCAGTTCTCGATGGACAAACCCCTACGCCTATAAATCCAGGTACTACGGAAGATACCGACATACCACCTACGATTGCTGATGATGTTATTGAGGTTAAACATGACGATACCAGACACGTGACGACAATTGAGATAAACGTGAAGGAGCCGAATATATCCTCGGTGTTAAGTAACGAAAAACTGACGGATACGCTCTAGTCACAGGATAGCTCATTGAGAAATGAGCGGCGGGGACAATTTATCGACGTGTGATGAGTCATGGCAATGATTGAGAAAGGTATTATTTAAGGACTTGCCTACCTATGACGTAACGGCAAGTGGAGTTATGATTTCCCATGTTAATGTATTCACGTTTTATTCGGATAATTTAAAAACAAAAACATAAATTGAAACAGAAACCAGAAATTCTTTTTTGAATCTAAAAATAGTCTTAAATTTTCACACATTTTTTTAAAAATCTTAAAATTGTTTGCACGTTGTTAACTTTATATTTGTTTCCTCTGTACGATCAGTTGTGGAATTTTATTTATTATAAACTTCATTTTAAAGTTAAATATTAGTCAAAAGTAGAAGAAAGTGGTGAAATTTAGCGCTATAAAAAGGCTGGAGTCTGGAGAGAAACATTTCTTGAGTCGGAAAGAGTATATGGTATATTCACTAAAATGTCTTGTAGGAATCTTCCTGTAAGGATGAAGATTAAAAAATTTCGTGGAAACAAATGCCTATCTAGAAAAGGGAACAATAAAAAAGGTAGTTTTAAAATATAAGTCAATGCTGTTCAAGTGAAAATACTAGATCAAGTGTTTATATTCGTCAGTAGAAGAGGGTAGGTGTCATTAGGTAAGCACAAGAGGCCTCGCTGTATTAGGTGTGTCAAGTTAAAGTGAAACGCTTATCACCAATTTGGCAACGTCGCAAAGCTACCACCATCTAGCATGTCCTGGTTCAAATATGTTTTACTACTACGTGGTAGTTTTATCAAACAGATTAATAATCGACTTCATAGATTACCTCGGTCACAAACTATTGGTTGGCTGATAACATATTTAAAATAAAAGACTGATTGTATCACAGCAGTGTCGTGGAGTGGAGTGTTGCCAGGCTAAGCAGGGTTTATTACAACAGTACCTGTGATAGTGTTCTCACAAAATAGTTCCCTCATTTGACTAATCATACGTGGACTCTCTTGAAAGGCCGCCGCGGACCACACTCTGAAAAACATTGGTTCAAATGAACTCGTCCTACACTGGCAACACCTCACGCCACGACACTGGTAAATAGGTATCATAACACATGTATCTCGATGTTACAAAAAAAACTACGTACAGTTATCGAAATTTAACTGACATAAAAATAGCAATTAAATTTATTTAATGTATTCGTATACCAATAAGATTATTAATACTTTCCTATTTACTCTATTTTCAATTGACTAAATAACAAAAGTGAGAAAATTTTTAGTTCAATTTTTGACGACAGAATATTTTCATAATTTGTCGATGATATTTTTTATCATATTTTTCAACAAATCTTGGTGATATTCTGTCAACGGACAACGGCTTACATAAAAGGTACTTTACCCACTTTTATGTGCTTTACAATGAAAGATTTAAAAACTACCAAAACTTAATAAACAATTTATTTTATAGCATTTTTCACTAAAATAATGCTCAAAAAGTAAATTTGCTACCCTCCAATTTTAGTTGGAAGAATCTTACTGACAGAAAAGCTACCAGATAAATAATCCAGTATTAATACTTAAAAAATGTAATCAACCGATGTAATGTTTAAAACTATTATCATTATTTATGAATAATACAGTACTCAAAATAAAGTCAAATATTATCACTGTTGACAGCAAAAAATATGTTTGTATTTTCCATAAAGTTCCTTGCTAACAAAAAACTACTATACACTGGTAAATGAGTTGAAGTTTCTTAAGACAATAAAGTTCCATCTCTAAAAAGGTTACAACGTTCTTAAATACTTAAAACGCTATCTCTAAATGCATTTAAATGTAATACAAAGTCTCTATGGGAAATTATCTGCATTAATGGCTTATAGTTAAACTACAATCTTATATAACGTAGTCTGTAAATACAGAACAGTTTTATGAGTTTATCTGGTAAATATGAGACAATTAGTGGATTTATCTGAACTTGTATTGCCATATTATAAAACTTTTTAAATTCAATACTCATTAAGAGATTCTAACTAATTCATAGTTTTAGAAATGAATCTTTTATAGTTTTGAAAAGTTAATTTGTAAAGAATATTAACAGTATTTTATGTATTTTTTTATGTAAACCTTTATGTAACTCAGTTACTAAACATTTAATATCTCACTTGTCATTAAATTTACCAGTTTGTGTTAATGATTGTGTAAAGTGATTCTTACATTTACATGACTAGAGTAAATGTAGGGTGTTAGAAAATAAAGTAGAATACTTAAGAAAATCTTTTGATCAATAAGTAATGAAGATGATAGATAGTGGATTAGGTTACATAATGATGAGTTACATATCCTGTAATTATCACCAGACATTGCTAAACCAATCAAATCTCACAGGCTAGAATGGGCAGGACATACAACACGAATTTAAGAAACTATAACCTCGTTCAAAGTTTATTAGCTGGCAAACCTAATGGGAAGAAACAGCGTGAAGACATAGATGAGGATGGAAGGGAAAAAAATTAAACGTATCAGAAATAGATAAGATGTGATGAGGTAGACTAGATATAAATCGCTCAAGATATGGATGAATTAAAATGAGATGAACTGGATGTAGTTAGCTCAAGATATGGCTAGGGTAAAATGTGTAAGCTGGATAGTGCTAGCTAAAGATAGGGATAGGTGGTGTACATTTGTAAGTGTGGCAATGAACTTCAGATATCAAACAAAAATTAAGGCTCTATAGACTTAGTAAGTGTATACATATACAGATTCATGTCCTCAGACTATGCAACCCGCCCAGCTCCTGTGTCAGATCTATGGACTATAATCACTGTGTTTGTATACAACCCTTCAGACTATGCAACCCGCCAAGCTCCTGTGTCAGATCTATGGACTATAATCACAGTGTTTGTATATAACCTTCAGACTATGCAACCCGCCCAGCTCTTGTGTCAGATATATGGACTATAATCACTGTGTTTGTATACAACCCTTCAGACTATGCAACCCGCCAAGCTCTTGTGTCAAATCTATGGACTATAATCACTGTGTTTGTATATAACCCTCAGACTATGCAACCCGCCAAGCTCTTGTGTCAGATATATGGACTATAATCACTGTGTTTGTATATAACCTTCAGACTATGCAACCCGCCCAGCTACTGTGTCAGATGTATGGACTATAATCACTGTGTTTGTATATAACCCTTCACTATGCAAGCCGCCCAGCTCTTGTGTCAGATCTATGGACTATAATCACTGTGTTTGTATATAGCCCTCAGACTATGCAACCCGCCCAGCTACTGTGTCAGATGTATGGACTATAATCACTGTGTTTTTTATATAGCCCTCAGACTATGCAACCCGCCCAGCTACTGTGTCAGAAGTATGGACTATAATCACTGTGTTTTTATATAACCTTCAGACTATGCAACCCGCCCAGCTACTGTGTCAGATGTATGGACTATAATCACTGTGTTTGTATATAACCCTTCACTATGCAAGCCGCCCAGCTCTTGTGTCAGATCTATGGACTATAATCACTGTGTTTTTTATATAGCCCTCAGACTATGCAACCCGCCCAGCTACTGTGTCAGATGTATGGACTATAATCACTGTGTTTGTATATAACCCTTCACTATGCAAGCCGCCCAGCTCTTGTGTCAGATCTATGGACTATAATCACTGTGTTTGTATATAACCCTTCACTATGCAACCCGCCCAGCTCTTGTGTCAGATGTATGGACTATAATCACTGTGTTTGTATATAACCCTTCACTATGCAAGCCGCCCAGCTCTTGTGTCAGATCTATGGACTATAATCACTGTGTTTGAATATAACCCTTCACTATGCAAGCCGCCCAGCTCTTGTGTCAGAAGTATGGACTATAATCACTGTGTTTGTATATAACCTTCAGACTATGCAACCCGCCCAGCTCCTGTGTCAGATCTATGGACTATAATCACTGTGTTTGTATATAACCTTCAGACTATGCAAGCCGCCCAGCTCTTGTGTCAGATCTATGGACTATAATCACTGTGTTTGTATATAACCTTCAGACTATGCAACCCGCCAAGCTCTTGTGTCAGATGTATGGACTATAATCACTGTGTTTGTATATAACCCTCAGACTATGCAACCCGCCAAGCTCTTGTGTCAGATCTATGGAATATAATCACTGTGTTTGTATATAACCCCAGACTATGCAACCCGCCCAGCTCCTATGTCAGATCTATGGACTATAATCACTGTGTTTGTATATAACCTTCAGACTATGCAACCCGCCCAGCTCCTATGTCAGATCTATGGACTATAATCACTGTGTTTGTATATAACCTTCAGACTATGCGAGCCGCCCAGCTACTGTGTCAGATCTATGGACTATAATCACTGTGTTTGTATATAACCTTCAGACTATGCAACCCGCCCAGCTACTGTGTCAGATCTATGGACTATAATCACTGTGTTTGTATATAACCTTCAGACTATGCAAACCGCCCAGCTCCTGTGTCAGATCTATGGACTATAATCACTGTGTTTGTATACAACCCTTCAGACTATGCAACCCGCCAAGCTCTTGTGTCAGATCTATGGACTATAATCACTGTGTTTGTATATAACCTTCAGACTATGCAACCCGCCAAGCTCTTGTGTCAGATGTATGGACTATAATCACTGTGTTTGTATATAACCCTCAGACTATGCAACCCGCCAAGCTCTTGTGTCAGATCTATGGAATATAATCACTGTGTTTGTATATAACCCTCAGACTATGCAAGCCGCCCAGCTACTGTGTCAGATATATGGACTATAATCACTGTGTTTGTATATAACCCTCAGACTATGCAACCCGCCAAGCTCTTGTGTCAGATCTATGGACTATAATCACTGTGTTTGTATATAACCTTCAGACTATGCAAGCCGCCCAGCTCTTGTGTCAGATATATGGACTATAATCACTGTGTTTGTATACAACCCTTCAGACTATGCAAGCCGCCCAGCTACTGTGTCAGATCTATGGACTATAATCACTGTGTTTGTATATAACCCTCAGACTATGCAACCCGCCAAGCTCTTGTGTCAGATCTATGGACTATAATCACTGTGTTTGTATACAACCCTTCAGACTATGCAACCCGCCAAGCTCTTGTGTCAGATATATGGACTATAATCACTGTGATTGTATATAACCCTCAGACTATGCAACCCGCCAAGCTCTTGTGTCAGATCTATGGACTATAATCACTGTGTTTGTATACAACCCTTCAGACTATGCAACCCGCCCAGCTCCTGTGTCAGATGTATGGACTATAATCACTGTGTTTGTATATAACCTTCAGACTATGCAACCCGCCCAGCTACTGTGTCAGATGTATGGACTATAATCACTGTGTTTGTATATAACCCTCAGACTATGCAACCCGCCAAGCTCTTGTGTCAGATCTATGGACTATAATCACTGTGTTTGTATATAACCTTCAGACTATGCAACCCGCCCAGCTCCTGTGTCAGATGTATGGACTATAATCACTGTGTTTGTATATAACCTTCAGACTATGCAACCCGCCCAGCTACTGTGTCAGATGTATGGACTATAATCACTGTGTTTGTATATAACCCTCAGACTATGCAACCCGCCAAGCTCTTGTGTCAGATCTATGGACTATAATCACTGTGTTTGTATATAACCTTCAGACTATGCAACCCGCCCAGCTCCTGTGTCAGATCTATGGACTATAATCACTGTGTTTGTATATAACCTTCAGACTATGCAAGCCGCCCAGCTCTTGTGTCAGATATATGGACTATAATCACTGTGTTTGTATATAACCTTCAGACTATGCAACCCGCCCTGCTCTTGTGTCAGATATATGGACTATAATCACTGTGTTTGTATATAACCTTCAGACTATGCAACCCGCCCAGCTCCTGTGTCAGATCTATGGACTATAATCACTGTGTTTGTATATAACCTTCAGACTATGCAACCCGCCCAGCTCCTGTGTCAGATCTATGGACTATAATCACTGTGTTTGTATATAACCTTCAGACTATGCAAGCCGCCCAGCTACTGTGTCAGATCTATGGACTATAATCACTGTGTTTGTATATAACCCTCAGACTATGCAAGCCGCCCAGCTCTTGTGTCAGATCTATGGACTATAATCACTGTGTTTGTATATAACCTTCAGACTATCAACCCGCCCAGCTCTGTGTCAGATCTATGGACTATAATCACTGTGTTTTTTATATACCCTCAGACTATGCAACCCGCCCAGCTCTTGTGTCAGATGCTATGGACTTTATGATATGCTTTATATAACCGCCTCAGACTTGCAACCCCAGCTTATGTCAGATTTTTGGACTATAATCACTAGTTTTGTAATACCCTCCAGACTATGACACCCATGCTTCATGTGTCGTTATGGATATAATCACTGTGATATTTTATAACCCTCAGACTATGCAACCGCAGTCTTGGTCAATTGGACATAACCTGGTTTAATACTCGCACACGCGCTCTGTGTCGTTAGACTATATATGTGTTTATACTACTGACCCCACTGTGTCAACGCTATCACTGTGTTTGTATATAACCTCAGACTATGCAACCGCCAGCTCTGTGTCAGATCTATGGACTATAATCACTGTGTTTGTATATACCTCAGACTATCAACCCGCCAGCTCTGTGTCAGATCTATGACTATAATCACTGTGTTTGTATATACCTTCAGACTATGCAACCGCCCAGCTCTGTGTCAGATCTATGACTATAATCACTGTGTTTGTATATAACCCTCAGACTATGCAACCGCCCAGCTCACTTTGTTCGTCAGATCTTAATTGGACTATAATCACTGTGTTTGTATATAACCTTCAGACTATGCAACCGCCCAGCTCTGTGTCAGATCTATGGACTATAATCACTGTGTTTTATATAACCTCAGACTATGCAACCGCCCAGCTCTGTGTCAGATCTATGGACTATAATCACTGTGTTTTTATATAACCCTCAGACTATGCAACCCGCCCAGCTCTGTGTCAGATCTATGACAAATCACTGTGTTTGTATATAACTCAGACTATGACGCCTAGTCTGGTCAGATTATGGCTATAATCACTGTGTATTTATATAAGGCCCTCAGACTATGCAACCGGCCCAGCTCTTTTGTCAATTAAGACTAATCAAGTGTTTGTTATTAATAGACCTCATATAACCGCCAGCATTTTGTCAATTAAACATAATCACTTGTTGTTTAGTATTAACCTCCAGATATCGAACGCAAGCTATGTGTCGATTAGATATATCACTTGTTTTGAAATTAACTAATATAATGCCCAGTCTCTTGTAACATGGACTTAATATGTTTTATTGGCCTCAACATATGAACCGCAGCCATACTAGCTATAGAACTTTAGATATAATCAGTGTTATTATGACACCCTTACAGATATTCAACCCGTGTCAGTATGTGTTAGATTTTTCTATGGATAAATATTCATGTTTTTGGTCATATAAATTAGCTTTAACCGCAACATCCTTGTGTACAATCTATCTTAAAAGGGTGTTTAAGTATATATTAACTATAACACATTGATTAATTATCTATCATTATTGTAGATCATAATCCTAAGAAAAAAGTTGCTTTGCACCTAGTAAAATGTCTGGACAAGTATTTATAGAAATGAATGATATAAACATTTATTCCTGTATAATAAAAACCAGATGAATCTGCGCCCAATATTCCTAGACAATCAGACTAATGAATGTTAAACCTCCCACCTTACTCTGTCCTTAACCTCTACTTGTCCCTTTCCACTCTCCTGTGTGATCATACGGATATAATTACGGTGTTTACTTTTCTCGGGTCACCTCTCAGTATTGCAACCCGCGCGATGACAACAAGAGCGTCTTGAGCAATGAGGACTCATGTCCAACAAAATCACGTAAGACGTATGGAACTTACCCAGTAATCAAGATTTATTTTTTACAACTACACTTCATTTTTAATTTGACAGCAAGATATTAACAATTACATGTGATTTCAAATTAATGGAGAGACATGACTTCCAAACTTGGGCACAGTTTTTTGGGGACATAATTCCATAAATTGGTGGACCATCTGGAACATGATTCCGGACTGGAGGAGTACACTTCTTGGGTGGCATATTCTCAGAACTGACGGGGCCCACTCTTTCGAGGTATGGGTTCATAGAATTGGGTGTACCTACTCGGGGGCTAATTCCAAACTGGAGGTACATCTCTCTAGAGGTGCATGAGTACCAGAACTGGGTACACCTTCCGGGGGCATAGATCTATAACTGGGTTTGTTACAATTATCTCGGGGCAAGATTCTATAACTGGGGGTACACCTTTGGGGACGCAAGATTCATAACTGGGGGTACACCTTCTGGGGGCAAGATTCATAAACTGGGGGACAACTTTTCGGGGGGCAAGATTATATAATGGGGGTACACCTTCTCGGAGGGCAAGATTCTATAAATGGGGGTACACCTTCTCGGGGGGCAAGATTCTATAACTGGGGTACACCTTCTCGGGGGCAAGATTCTATAACTGGGGTACACTTCTCGGGGGCAAGATTCTATAACTGGGGGTACACCTTCTCGGGGGGCAAGATTCTATAACTGGGGGTACACTTCTCGGGGGGCAAGATTCTATAACTGGGGGTACACCTTCTCGGGGGGCAAGATTCTATAACTGGGGGTACACCTTCTCGGGGGCAAGATTCTATAACTGGGGGTACACCTTCTCGGGGGCAAGATTCTATAACTGGGGGTACACCTTCTCGGGGGGCAAGATTCTATAACTGGGGGTACACCTTCTCGGGGGCAAGATTCTATAACTGGGGGTAGACCTTCTCGGGGGGCATAATTTCAGAATTGAGGGGCACACCTTAACGGGAGGTATGATTCTAGAACTGGGGGCCCTTCTTTGGGGGCATGATTCCAGAACTGAAGGGGGGTCACACCATATTGAGGAGTATATTTCCAAAACTGTGGGGCATACGTCCTTAGGAGGGGGGCGTGATCCCCAAACTGAAGGCCACACGCCTCCGCGAGGGGGAAGGGGGATTCTCTAACTGGGGGTTAGGAGACCATGAACGGATGTCAAGAGGGACGTAAAGATGGATAATGTATAAGAGAGACACAAGTTATCAGCGTTATTAACAAGCAAAACAAATCAAAGAGCCCGACAACATATTAAAAAAAATAACGTTGTTGTGTAAATTTATCTTTCACAAGCAAGATTCTCAAGTCTTGGAGAAAATGCAACATCACTTTTAACATTAAACAACAATGTGCGTTTGCAATAAAAATGTTACTGAAAAACAAAGCTGTGTTTCTTATTTTAATTTGTGATATGTAATAATCTGTTGTTAACTTATGCAATTAAATTTGTATAAACAGCTATTAATAATAATAATAATAATAATAAATAATAGGCTACAACTTATTGAATATTTGTAATATTTTTTAAAATAAGTTACGGTGTACCGCGTGGCCTTTATCGCTCTTTGATCTTAAAATAGAAACATTTACTAAAAACTAATAACATTTGTGAAAAGAAATAATATACACTGTTGCAGCAACACTCCACCAAGACAAACGGCATTGTAAAAAAAAAAACTTTTTCTGTGTTAGGGGGTCATGAAACGTCAACATTTATCAAAATTTCAAGTTTTTTTTTTTTTTTTTTTTTTTTTTTACGGTTCAAACACTGATCTCTCTGGAGGGTTGAGAGGAAGTGTAAATAGCGTTTGTGTCTGGTTGTGATTTAAATTTTGTGAATATTTTTTTTTAAAGAGGGTGAAGAAGCGTAAGATTTTCTAAAATATCGAAAGGAGAAAGGAAATTCAACAAGACACGTTTCGGTAGCCACGTGGTCTATGGCGCTACTCTCGTGTTGGACTAGGCTGCTGATGACGGTGAGATCGAGGTTCGAATCTCGGTAGGATGTACTGAGGATGGTTTTTTCCAAAATGGTTTTCCATTATCCACGCAAATGCGGGTACACTTCCTAGAAATATAACCTTATTAATGCCTAAAACAATTAGCGTAATTAGTACATAACCGTATAAACCAAACGGATAGTAAGACGTGGTGCTAAACAAACAAACAAACAAACAAATTCAACAAGTATGTGAACCACTGATGTATTAAACTAAGGGGTAAGGATGAAGAGGGTAGGTTTAAATTCAAATGAAGTGAATCCGCATTTTCATGGGTCAAGTATGGGATAGCGACAAAGATAAACGTACATTAAAACTACGCATGAAAGATAACGTTAGTTTTATTTCACGTCAGAAAATTACTAACATTTAACATTTCACCTAGAAAATCTAAGTTACTGAAATTAAATATTTTCCTTATGAACTTTTGACTGAAATTTAATAGTTTATGAAGGATAGTTATTGAAATTTAAACCCTTTTTTTTAGCTAAGTGCCTTACTAACCATTTGGACTATACGCTTTTGTTATAATTATGCTAGTGTTTTTAAGGATTTGAAGGCTATATTTAGAGGAAGTATATCCGCATTTGAGTCGGGGGGCGAGTGGATAACTATTTTGAAAAAAAAAAAAAGCCTCCATTCACTCGAAAGAGATTTGAATCTTGATATCCCCATCATCGGCAGTTTAGTCTACTGCGAGAGTATCCCTTTAGACCATGCGACCACCGAATCGGGTTAAACAATTTTGATTTATAAAATTATTAGTCTTAAAAAGAGCGTATAGCTGATAGATTGATTCCTGTATTCCAGTATATTGAGATGTTGCCTACCTGTGACGTCACAGCAAGTCAAGATAGTATTTCCTGTATTAATGTATTTACGTTCTATTCGGAGCGTTTTAAAGATATAACGTTGAAACAAAAACATAAATTCTTAAATAATTCTAAATACAGTCTTCTTTGTAATATACCTACATTTTTTATTTTAAAGTTATTTTTTCGTAAACTTTTTTTAAATCGTCTACCACTCAGGCTATTTGGTTTATCCACAAAAATACCCTATAGGAATTTCCCTGCCAGGATGCAAATTAAAAAAAAAGTCCTTAAATTATATTTCGGCCTATATCTAGAATAGGAAACAAGGAAAAGGTAGTTTTGAAATTCAAGTCAATGCTGTCCAGGCGCAAATAGCAAGGTGTGTGTTTATACTCGTCAAAGGAAGAGGGTGATTGTCACTTGTGGGTGAACAAGATGTCTCGCAGAATTAACTGTCCATTTTATTCCCTCTCTTTCTAATTCGTAGATCGGCGTCTAAGTGTTATTTTGCTTAAGGACTCGCTTAAGAGGCCGAATGTTCAAAGGTGTCATCCTCATGTTTGACTGACGAGGACATCAGGGTTTGAATCCGGGTCGGGCCTACTGATAGGTGGTTTTTCCTTAAAGGGTTTCCCACTCTTCTTCTATGTAAATGGGGGTAGATTACCTCTCAAATATATCCACCTTCATCCCTAACTCATTTAAAGTAATTATCATAAAAGCGTATAATCTGAACAGGTAGTAAGACGCGGTGATTTTTTTTTTCTTCAAACAAGCGCTAAAGTGCATCAAATTAAGATGCAACCCACTTCGCAAAATAGTTTCGAAATCTCCAACTAGACAAAGTCGTTAAATGCCCCCCCCCCCCCTCTCTACTAACACAAATAGGCTTACAGGTTACCCACTTCAGGGGCCACATGGTCTAAGGTGCTACTCTCGCAGTAAAAAAGACTGCTGATGATGGGGGGATCGAGGTTAAAATCTCAGTCGGGTGTACTAAGGGTGATTTTTATAAAATTATTTTCTACTCGCCTTCCGCGCAAATAAGGGTACAATTATTCTAAATGAATCCTTCCTAATCCTTTACCCCAAACATATTTTAAGACGCGACAGATAAAAAATTATAAAAAAATAGATCCTTCAGAGTAAAACTTGTGACCTTCTTCCAGGAAATACGAGGGTGTCTTTGTGAGTGAACGTGGACTAACAAGCACACATGTAATACAATCAATTATTGATCACCATCCAGTGATTAATCACTGTGTAGCATTCTTCCTACCTCTTCTCTTCCCGCCAAGATGCAGTACTTGTATAGTCCGACGTAATCACCCAGGTAATCAGACAAACACCATGTAAACGTGTTCGTTACCTTCCCAAAGAGTTAGACTAACCTACGACGGCATTGTTTGCTATAGTCGGATCACTATGAGAACAACTGTTCTTATTTCCACTATCTCGACCCCTCTTATTGTGATCATCAAAAGATTTTAACTCGAGGTTTTGGTAAATGGAAACGTTTCATGAGCCTCTGAAACCGAAAAGATGGTTGTTACGATGCTGTCTGTCTGTATCTTAACCTAAAGCCGTAAACCATTTCACCGGTCGGGATAAAACTTTGGTATTTAAGGTTTTCATCAGGTTCACCCGAGGATTAAAAAAAAAGATAGATATACAACCCTAAAGTTAAGGGTAGTTTACTGAAAGGCAATAAGAGAAAAAATGTAGATTTTCTCAAAATTCATTATAACGATTTTGATTAAATTTTGTATTTAAACACAATTTAAAATTACGAATAAAATGGCAATTTTAATTTTTTAATGAAAATTAATTTAAGGGTTTTATACATGGGCAGAAATTTTCCAATTTTTATCATATCTACGCAACTAATTCAGATACGAAAGTAAAGTAAAGTGTAGTACTATTAAATATAAAACTCTTTTGCTTGAAATTTTTTTTTTTTAACCAATAGTTTCTGAGCTATGATCAAATTTTTTTAATGTATTTCTTTCAAATAAGAAATGATTGTTATGATCTTTGGTGGACAGATTTTCTCCTCTGCTCTCAATATTCTATAAGATTGTAGATTATTTTATCTATTCTCTTTGGTGGACAGATTTTCTCCTCTGCTCTCAATATTTCTATAACATTGTAGATTATTTTATCTATTCTCTTTGGTGGAGTGTTTATGAAACAATGTAAATTATTTGATTTCACAAATTTTACGAGTTTTTAGTAAATGTCTATTTTTAAGGTTAAAGAGAGAGAAATTCTGCGTGGTGGACCGTACCATTTCTTTTTTAGCATCAAATCTCGGTACTAGTTCTGGCTATAAGCAAGAGAAACTTCCCTCACTCAATCCACCCGACTTGGATTTGAAACCCGATCTCTCCGTTATCAGCATTCTAGTTTATTGCCTTGCACCAGTCAGTCACCGAAGCTGGTAATTATTTTAAAAGATGTAATAGATTTTTTAAATCATTATATTTATCTTATAACTATTAGTATTAAAGAATATTAAGGACTGAAGGTAACCTTATTTTTAGGATCTCTAGATAGCTGAGATATCGCCAATAAAATGTTGCGATTAGGTTAAATATCGACAAAAACCTTTAATAGTACACGATTTTGGTGTTTACTAGAATCAACACGAAACTATATTCTATGACTCTATACTTAGGGGCCTACACAGACTTGTAAACATAGTTTAAAAAATTAAAATTTTCCACTTTTAACTGGTATAGGAGCGTAGAATGGATATTTATGAAACGAATGATGTCATTTAATATGGGTGTCACAAGACAAATTGTACTGTCACTTGTATTTTCCTCCTCCCCTGTTTGTTCACCTATTGACGGACAGCTTCATCTGGTAACGTTATAAGCCAATATGATTTCTGACTTTTAGAAATTTCTGCTCGACTAATAAAGCGCCTTGAGACGATCCATCTACAATGATATAGGTCCTATTATTAATATTCCAGTCTTGTTCCTGTTGTCGGCGTCAGTGTTGCTACTCTAGGTTAAGTTGCTTTGTAAGTGATAGATTTAAAATATATATATGTTTGGTGGTTACAAACGCAGATATCAAACATAAGCTAAAAAATAACTAGCCTATTTTTAATATTATGTATTAAGAAATGGATAAATTAATGCTAAATAAAATAGCCCTGAAATGCAATATTATATATATTATATATATATTATATATATTCATATAAATATGTATTTATATATATTTATTTATATATATTTCACGTCTGAGATAAATCATTCGTAGCACAGTAATGGAAAGATCAGCCAGTACTAATGTACCGTTGTCCAAGGAACTCCCGAATGTACTAATCGTAAATCCTTTACGTGGAGACTCGCCCTTAAAGTTGTTAAACGTATTTTATATACTTTTTAATTACGTATAGAATGTAACCTATTTGAAAAATAATATTCGTACCTACAAGGCAGTTTCTTCATTTAAAAAAAAATTAAAGTAGTTTATTATCAATATCGTTTCACGCGAAATGTCAAAGTTTTAAGATTAAAGCAAATGTTTAAAATTGTAAACCAATATTTGAAGTAATGAATACATGTTTAATATAGCTCTCTCCTATATATATATATATATATATATATATATATTATATATTATATATATAAATTATTAATTATATTTATAATTAACTCCGTCATCATATTATTTGTGTTATCCAGTTAGCATAACATAATTTTTATTTCTTAGTCTATAGGGAAATTGGTTGGTTATGTCCCCCTTGATAATTATTAATATACAACGTCTCTATCAAGTAGTTCGTATTTTTCCAAATTTTTAATGGGTCAACTGGTATTACTGTAATTATATCTAAGTTTTTAAATTACAATTAAAGGTAGCTTTTGGCATTTTTAAAATCATATATGTGTAGAAAATACAAGTGTTTCCCAAGTTCCTGATTCCTAAATTCAATGTAATATGAACATAGGCCTTTATTTATTTTAAGCCCGGTGCATTTATTAAGAGACCATTGTGTGGCCTATAGGTTATTAATCTAAATATAAAATAATAGTTAAAATAAATTCATAGGCCCTAATATAATGTAGTCAGTCTACTGTGAAATGCTAAAAAAACGAGTTTTCTATTTTTTTGCTATTTGTGTTTTAAAGCTCTTAAGGTTTCAGTGTTTATCTGATTTTATATTTCCATTTAGGCAAAAGATTTATTTTTAAATTTAGGTTCCAAATTTAGCTGAGCCTAAGCATTAAAAACTTAATTTTGGGAAACAATTTACAAAAAAAGGAAGACAAATATTAGATAATTTATAGCCTACTTTTACAGTTAATTAACAATTATTTATTGATTTCAAAGATATAATTTTTAATTTTATTTTTGAAGGGTCTAAGAGGGAATTTTTTAAATTAAAGCTGTGTTTCTATTGTGAGTAACTATATGAAAGTCTGAAAAATAGAAGCGATATTCGGCCTATGTTTTAAAATCAGAATTAAAATTTTTTAGATACATTTTATTTTTTATTTCGAGCTCTTTCTATTTTACTTTTCCCTTTCTTTCATTAACATATTAAGTATATCAAATTCCGATCAATTTTGGAGTATGATACTAAAATTAATGTACGGCTCCATGTGTAAATAAACCCATGATAATTATAGCCTATTTATTTATAGCATTTTGTACAATGGAGGCCCATTATCATTCTTTATTTCAAATAGGCCCTATAATTTAAATGTTTACAATTTTGATAATAATTATTAAGGACATATTTTTATTAAGCTGTAAATTTGTAACGTGACCAAATGAAAATGTACACATATATTTTTGTACATAATTTGTTAATTTAAATAACATACGTAATGTCACATGATTCTCAGCTGTCACTTTTAATAATATATTATCAATAGGCTACCTATAGAATGACAGTAGTAATAACTTATGGTAAAATGTTATCACTGTTGACCGTAAAAATGTGTTGGTGTAGGCTCCTATTTCTAAAGATTATAACCTTCAGAATATTAGGCCTAGTACTTTTAAATTCCTAGGTGGATGAATGCTCTAAGGTCGGGGTGGCGACACTTTTCCCACCAATGTGGACCTTGAGGACTAGCTGAGTTTTGAACAGTTTAGTGTGCTACTTGAAGATTAGCTGAATTTTGAACAGTATAGTGTGTCACTTAAGGATTAGCTTAATTTTGAACAGTTTAGTGTGCTACTTGAAGATTAGCTGAATTTTGAACAGTATAGTGTGTCACTTAAGGATTAGCTTAATTTTGAACAGTTTAGTGTGCTACTTGAAGATTAGCTGAATTTGAACAGTCTAATGTGCTACTTGAAGATTAGCTGAACTTTGAACAGTATAGTGTGCTACTTGAAGATTAGCTGAACTTTGAACTAGTCTAGTTAGCCACTTAAGGATTAGCTTAATTTGGAACTAGTCTAGTGTGTCACTTGAGGACTAGATGAATTTTGAACTTGTCTAGTGTGTCACCTCTTTTTTACGTTAATTAATGAGCATTTAAAAATAAAAAATTATTGAATATTATGATATGTGATGAATTAATCAAATCAAATTGTAAATACTTTACTATTGTCTAAATTTTAAAGAAGGAAAATCCATTAATCTGTGAAAGTGAGTGTCATGGACAATAATAATTTCAATAACTGAACGTTAAAGACATTGAAAGTCCCTTTAGTGAAAAAAAAATACAATAAATTAATATATAGGTTATGTTAAATACAAAAACATATAATCTTTCCCACATTAGTTTGAAACATGATGTATTTTGTTAGTCAAGATATTTACAGTAGCCTCATGACTTCTTTGGTTCTGACTGACAGCTGATGGCTTTGAAAAGTTACTAGACAAAATTATGTATCCCTACGCCGAACCATATGATCTGCAAAAACATGTGTTTAGCAGCTGTCACTTCTGACGGTCAAAATTTAGGTATATACCTAAATGTTGACTGTCAGAAGTCAGCTTTGAGCTGTCAGTCAGCACCAAAGAAGCCATAGGGCTACTGTATGTTCGGTTCATAACATGTTGTCTTCAACATCGCACAAGATGCATTTAAGTGCGAGCCAAAATGAAGTTAATTAAAACATGATATTGACTGATAAGACTATATCTGTCGAAACATGATTAACTTCAAAAAATTATACCACGTTAGGAACATTTTTATTCAATGTTGATTTTATTCATTTCCGTATGTGTATTGACACGCCAATCGTATTCGCTGTGCCATTTTTTTTTTGCCACTCCTTGTCTAAGACGTCATTCTCTAAATAGACTGGACTGCCGATGATGGGAAGATCAATGTTCGAATCCTGGTCAGGTAAACTGAACGTAGTTTTTCCCTAAATGGTTTTCCATTCTCCCTCAACGCACATTTCCTTTAAATTCTATCCTCATTCCTATATAACTAGTGTAATTAATATATATAGACCCCTATATATTTGTATAGCACTAGCTTTTACCCGTCGCGGCTTCGCCCGCAAAAATTGATAAAATCTTTTAATTTTTAACTAAACTGTTTTGGTCATAAATCAAACTTAATTTTTTTCAAATATCTATACGTTTTTCTCAGTTCTAGCTGTAAATAATTTTGCCGTATTTTAATTTTCACTTTTAAATAATTCATAATAAAAGAAATATATATTATTATTTGAGTTATCAATTATAAATTTTTTATTTTTTATTTTTACCTTCATAATTAGTAATATAAATAAATAAATGAAATAATATTTTTTTTAGAAATATATAGCTAAAAAAATCACTTATTTATTATTTATTAGTATGAAACTACGTCACACTAATTACTATTTACTTTAATTAAAAATATTAAATCACAAATTCTTAAATAACATCATTTCAATCACATTATAATCATATATTTATTATTATTTAAAATCAAAGGTTGGGAATAGTCCTCCTATATGTTATTCCAGGACATACTCTATCAACGTACAAAGTTTCATTCGAATCCGTTCAACAGTTTTGGCGTGATTGAGCAACAAACATCCAAACACACAAACTTTCGCATTTATAATATTAGTAAGATATATTGGATATATAACTCACTTCGGTGACCTCATAGTCTAAGTCGCCAGTCTCGTAATAAAGTGAACTGCCGATTACGGGGAGATCACAGTTGGGTGCGCTGAGGGTAGTTTTTTTTTTCTTTCTAAATATTTGCCCCTCTCGCTCCACGCAAAAATGGGTAAACTCTCTCTAAATTAAACCTTCCTCATCCCTAACTCATTAGAGTAATTAGTAAATAAGCGAATAACCCGAAAGTATAGTAAGACGCGATGGAAAAAAAAAGTATAAACGCATCCTATTTGCAATATTATTTTAATGCCCTCCTCTTTGGTGGAAATAGAATCCAATCAGTCAAACTACTAAAGAAATTGAAGAGGAAGAACCAGAAGTAAAGAATAAACCTCCTTTGAAAAAAAAAAAAAAAAGCTTGTCTACAAGCCCCTCCTCTTTTAACATTCCTACCACCAATAAGAACAGCTCTCATGAAGATCAAAGGGAAAGCCGACTGTAAGCGTAGTAATTGTTGTATAGTTTTTTTTTTTTTGTTTCTGTAGGCGTGGTCTCTTAGTTTAAGGGGGAGGGGCCATGTAAAAGTTTCTTCAGAATAGGGGCAACCTCCCGGTGGAAGCTCTTTGAGACGAGTTGTAAGTAGTGAGTGTTTGGAAGTCGACCAGAAGGGGTGGTCGCTGTTTGAAAATTTCCTGCAAAAACAGTTCGAAAAACACATTTTAGGACGGATTCTTCTTTGTTTGTTTTTATTTATGGGTGAAGTGCATTACATTTGACTCGAACCAAGCACTAGCGACTAACCTCGAATGGAAGAACCTCTTAGAAGTGCGCGGATCTATTTTTATATTCATATAATATAATTAGTGGCGATAGTTTTTTTTTTAATTTATCGTGTATAAAAATCGCGTGAAACTTTTTTTTTTAACGTGACAGTTCTTGTAGACTTTGTTTGATGTTTGTGGGGGTATATTTGTTTCATTATTATTGTTGTTGTTTGTTGTAAACGTGCTTTTGTGAAGTTCTACTTGGTTCATATCTTGTGTGGGTTGGTGATCCATCGAAGTTGGCCGACGTCTAAAGCGTTCTTTTGTTCTTCTGTTCTTTCGATGGCTGTGTCAACTTTAAATATGGCTCCGTATTTCACGGGCTATCCTTTTCAAGGTGAGTTATCGGAATTGTATTGTCAATTTATATTGCTAAGGGTGGTAATATACTTGCCTGTCCTAGTATTAAGTTATAAGGCGTATGAAGTTATGACAGGCCTAGCAAGCCGGTAGTGTAAAATATAAAAAACTGACCAAAGGCTGGAAACAATAATGAATGTAAGTAAGGAATTAGCCTACTCTTCCATATTTGTTTTTATAAAAGAAACATATTTCTTCTAAAGTAAAAAAAACAAACAATTTGTTTCATAAAATAAGCCTATATGATAAAAAATATGAGGCCATATTTGATATAAGTTACACTACTTTCAAAGATTGCACAATATATTTAGAACACGATATAAAAAAAAACAGCCGCTTTCTATGATAAAAAAAAAGAACTGAAATTTAAAAACAATAATCGGATCCAAAAATATTTAAAAAGTCGCTAACAACTTTAGAATATAATTTAGGTGTGAAGTCATTTGAGAAAATATTCTGTTAATACCGTATAGTTACTTAAAATGTTAACTGTTTCTTATGCCTATGTTCCAAATGTTGCCATTTTCTTTTATAAAACTCTAGCGAATGTTATAATTTATATAAAAAATATATATTGATGAGTCGTCATTTAAACTACATCATATTTATGTAATCCAATACTCTTCATTAGATTAACATGACAGTGTAATACGGACGTGATAACAGATTAAAACAGTCATTACGACCTTTAGATATCTACGTCATTAATTGGTGTAAAACAGTAGTTCCGAGTTTTGTAGAAAACAACTTTTAAAAAACGCCAGTACATTTTCTTTGCTGTTACTATTATAACATTTTATAATATTAATATAATAAAATGTTATCAATCGCAATTACTACCGTTAGTTTGTAGATATTGATAAAATCTATTAAAAGTATCATCTGCAGTTCCCATGCCTTGACGTATGAATAATATAAAAGTTGTTTAAGGTGAGAGTGTAAGAAACGCAGGATAAGGGTAGAGATTTTTCTGTTTTTGTATCAAAACATTATTTTTTCGATTTCAAAATAAATCAAATATTTCTCAAGTAGAAACGCATAGAGTTTAATTTTCTTCGCCTGGTGATATCAACAATTGTTGAATGTATGTCGTAAGTATTGCGGCATTTGATGAAAAACTTTTTAAATGAAGAAAACCGTTTTTATTAATTTACAAATCTCCCTCGACAGATATTCAACAACCTGTTGATATCAACATGAGAAGAAAACTAAACTTTATATTTATACTGGAGCAATATTTGATTTATTTTGACCAACAAATATTTGATATAAAAACTTGAAAATCACTGCGCTTGGATCGTGTTTCATGTATCCCCGCCTTAAGTAACATTTGTAACTGTCAAAAAAAAAAAGTTTCATTCTAACTGAATAGGGTTGTTATAACTTACTAAGCTAATTCTTTCCCATTGGAAGAATTATTATATTTTAGTGCGTTCAACATTACTAGACAAGTCTAGTAGCTAATCTCACACCCATTGGTTATTTTTTTACCCAAAGTCTATTTGGTTCGTGGAAATGTGGAATGTTGATTGTTCCTAAAATGAATGATCTAACATAAAGGGCGCCGCCTGCTTTAAGGGAAATATCCTCACTCTTTTGTATTTCTTATAGGATTGGCAGTTATGAAGCTTAAAATCCACTAAAACAATTCTCAACAATTATCCTAGATTTTTCTATTGTGACCGTGGTCTAAAAATTACTTTATTTGTTTGAGGAAGACTAAATTTGTTTTTCTAAATACGTGATCTCAAAACTGCTACATTTAAAATGAAACTTATTAGTTAATTTCACTTTTTCAAGTTTATTTGTTTTCAAAGTTATAAAACTTAAAATGAAAGGTTATTAATCCCTTAAATATATACTTTTACCTCAATTTTGTCATAAACCATATTTTGAAATAATAAACCAATGATTAAATAACAAGAGCTTTTTAATATACCTGTGACGCGTCTCAAAGCTTTGGTAGACGGATCCCTTAAATAATGTTCTACTTTATCTATTATAGTAGGCCTATTATTGTCGTTATTGAGGCTTTACGTTGCATCTCTCAATAAGGTCATTAGCGCTGTTTAAATATTATAACTACTGTACACGTCTCTATATAATATTCCATATAATCTGCTTCCGTGACCGCGTGGTCTAGCGCGCTACTCTCGCAGTAAACTAGACTGCTGATAACGGGGAAATTGAGGTTCGAATTTCGGTAGAGTGACTGCAGGTTTTTTTTCTTTTTCAAAATTTGTTTCCGATCTACCTCCACGAAAATGCGGGTACACTTCCTCTAAATATAACCTTATTAATCCTTAAAACCATTTACGTAGTTGATACATAAGCGTATAACCCGAACGGTTAGTAATTCGAGGTTCTAAAAAATATATATTTTTCTATTTTAATAGGTCTTATATTATATCTTCTTGACTGCATTATTTTAATTTGAAATAATTCTTTTAGAGTACTATATTACTATAGCAAAAATGTCACGATTACATTACAATTAAAAACATTATTATTATTATTATTATTAGCACCGCGTCTTACTACCCATTCGGGTTATACGCACTTACGCTAATGTGTAATGGTAGGGTGATTGTGAGATTGAAATGAAGGACCTACAGTTTAACGTGGAATCAGGATTGTGAGATGATGAGGACCTCAGTTTACGTGGAATCGAACCACGTGAGACTGCATTCCTCACATTCACAAGATGTTTGTGAGTAAGGAAGTTGGTAATCAGATAAATCTTTGCCGGGAACGAGGATTGAACCCCGGCCGCCAGCATTGAAGTCTGACACCTTACCCCTAGACCACCAGGTCACCCTAATTATTATAAAGCGGCACATTAAAAGAAATCATAAAATTTAAATAGGTATTTTCCTTCTTTGACTTTTAATAAATAATTTTTAATCAAGAAGTGACTGACTACTTCTGTAACAGTGTTGTTTGAAATATTTAGTCAGAGCTTTAGGCGGAAGATTGTTTTAGAAAATAAACACCTTTTTTTATTCTCTACATTGATGAAATTTCACTTTATTATTAATAATATTATTACTAGTCATTCATTTGGTCATCAATCTTGTGATTGGCTTGTTGCAACTCTCCACTTTTGTCTGCCCTGGGTACATTTTTTCCCCCCACTTTGTATCTTCTTCTGCCAACATTGTTTGGTATCTGGTACATGTACTCCAATCTTGGTATCTCTCTTTAATTTCTCCCTTCAACATCTCCTTATATAACTATCTTCGTCAAACTATCATGTCTCATAATATATCCTACCATGTTGTCCCTTTTTTTTGGCGTGGAACTGCAGAGCCATGGGAACAAACGGCTATCTTCAAAAAATTTATTTTCGGAAACAGTTTGTTCAAGAATAGACACATGTTGATTAAGTTATACTTTTTATATACATTCCTCCGCTACCATTTTAACAGTGATCAAATATAGATAAAATTGATATTTTTCAATAGAAAACTGCTGGCTTCATAACAAAAAATAACAAAATGTAACAATTAATAAACATCGATAAATTATCTTAGATGGGGTGTAGAAAATATTAACATAAAAATTTCACTCGTTCTCGAGAAAACTTATTTCCAGACGTACGATTTTTCCACGGGACCTATCCTGTAGCTAGCGCTATCTACGGTTCAGTGATCCATCTGTTCTTGTTGGCGCGGAAGGATACTTTGGTCAATTATGAAGCCACGCCACGCCTTTCTCCCTCCCACAAAATAGGTTTAGACTTGCACTCGACAGGGCCAAGGGCCTTCACTTATCTTGTATACCTTTCCAAAGTTTCCTTTCTTCATTGTTTTTCTTAGCACTTCTGTATTTGATATCATCTACATTGTTGATATGTTCAATATTCCTCTATAGCACCACGTTTCAAATGCTTCCAATCATTTCCTTTCAGCTGCAACAATGGTCCAATTTTCAATCCATAAAGTGCAACGCTCCAAAGTTATGCCTTTAGGAACCTTTTATTGATTTCCAAACCCGTGCCAGTTGAGGTTGTAATGTCTTCTTGTTAAGTAAAACTTTATTCACCTGAGCTATTCTAAGTATAGTAAATATCCTTCTTCTGTTATTTTCAGTTATTATTATTATTATTATTATTATTATTATACATCATCATCATCATCATATTTATTTATCAAAAATGATGGCTGAAGATTACATGATTAAGGTGGGATGGATTGTGATGCAAGTTAAGGTGTCCGTATTTTTTTTATTTTTAGAGATTTTTTTCCAAAATAAATTAAATACTTCTTCAGTAGATAATTTTGGTTTAATTTTCCATTAAATAATCTCAACGGTTGTTGAATATCCATATCGGCATTTGAAAAGGACTTTTTAAATTAAGATAAAAAGTCCTGTTTGGATTCTGCAATGATCATAAGAAATATAAAATCAATTTTGAGATCTCTATGAGTAGAAAATTTAACCAAATGTATCTATTGAAACAATATTTGATTTATTTTGGTATATATATATATATATATATAAAAAATCTGATAAATCGCGTATCTGCTAGAAAAATCTACTTGAGCTACATTCACGTAAACTATTCATACGCCATGTTATGTGATAAGCATCGGTTTCTTTTGAACAGATATTGTCAATATCAAAATAACAATAATTATGAAGTAAAATGTTATCAATGTTGACCGCCAATAAATATGTTTAAATTTTATAAAAGCCTCTTTGTAAGAAAATAGGACTGTATTCTTTATATATATATATATATATATATATATATATATATAATTTTTAGCGCTGTGTCTTACTACCCGTTAGAGCTATATGCTTCTGTAGTCTACTAATTACGCTAATGGTGTTAAGGATTAGGAAGAATGAATTTAGAGGAAGTTTACTCGCATTTGCATTGGAGGGGAGTTGGAAAACCATTTTGGAAAAATCCACCCTCAGTACAGTACACCCGACTGAGATTCGAACCTCAATATCCCGTCATCGGTAGTCTAGTCTACTGCGAGAGTAGCGCCTTAGACCATGCGACCACCAAGCGGGTAACTACTATATTATTGTAGTTATTTATAGATATTGATACTGTAAGCTTATATCTAAAGTGACTGCTGTTTAATCACATGGCTTGATGTATGAATATGTGAAAGTAGATCAAGAAACTTTTCTATCTCTCAGATATTCCATTCGTTAGAGAATGTATGTAATATTTTCCAAGTGTTAGATATTGTGCGTCTTATATTGTTCTTAAGTACACTTATAACCTATATTATATTATTTACAATAACCATCACTATACACCTTACAGCACGGCCAATAAAATAGTATACAAATGAAACCTTTTTGCTAAGAAATTAAAATACTTGTGTCAGTCTAGACGGAGGAATCCTCTTTAAATTATTCAGTTCGTGTCGTGCCTTTGGGGGGTGGCTATAAAATTGGCTTGAATCTGTATTGTACGTACTACATAAAATAGTCCAAACACTCTATCCATGCTTATACAATTATATTATTTTATTGATGTTAATAATAAGGTCAAATGTCATTTCATGTTCAATAATTTTTTCACTCTAGGACGCCTCGAACTTGGAGGTCAAATACCTCGCAATACAATCTTTTTTTATATTTTATGTTATTTATTTGAGGTATATTTAACGTGTACTTTCTCAACCGGCTGATTATAGTTAAAGTCCATTAGACCAAACCTCGGTTATTAAAAATTCTGGATAATCTGAAAACACGTTTCGGAAAACAAAGAAAAATATTAAGACAAATTAAATATATTTTAATTGGTTAACAAGCTCAAAGTTAAAAGAAAATAGTAAAAAATAGTGATATCTGATTTTTTTTAAAAGCTTGAATTAATCAACATGGGACCAGTTTCATAGTCAAATTTAGTACGCCTCAAGTGCGGCGCACACTAAGCACATGCGACACCTACCTAAACCAGAATGAATGGCCGTTCTTCATAGAAACTGGCCCATTCATTCTGGTTTAGGTAGGTGTCGTCATTGTAACTTAGTGTAGCGCCGCACTGAGGCTACTAAATTTGACTATGAAACTGGGCCATAATGTGTTTTCCTGTAACTAAAAAAATATATAGTAGGTATTATTGTTATACATCAGTTAAATGAATGAACATTTTACTAAACTCATTCAATTCTAAATTAAAATCCGTGAAAATACTGTAACTCTATATTCTCCAGATTAGTCCTAGTTTTAGCTAATTCGAACACGCTTCGGTCCCAATTAGTTCGGACTAACAAAGTAATAATGTACATGAGAGTTTCTAATAGCGAGATTGAAAGAGCCTACCAGTATTGTCAGGAAAGATATTTACCCATACCCTCCAGGTTTCCTTTACATACCACAATCGACATAGGGACCGACGGCTTTTCTTCCCCTCCGAAGGAAGTTGTGCTACGGATTTTTTATCTCTCAAGAAAAATCCGTCGACTCCGGCTGGGATTGAACCCACGAACATCGAGCCCTGAAGAGAGTACTATTCCCCAAGACCACCGAGGTAGCCAAATGCAATTGTTTTTCTCGTTTTGTAGGTGGCGCTGGTGATTCCAAAGCGAAAACATAACCTGAAATTGTTAGTTGTGACCGCCTCACAATCAATTACTATACTTATTTCAAGGAAGGTTATAGCTATGGTGACAGTATTTTTTATGAGAAAAATCAGGACAACTTTATTTTTTAATAAACATGTCATGTAGCATATAATATATGTTAGAAAAAAAAAGAAAATGGAGTAGATAGAGGGAAAATAATAGTAAGAGACAGAAAAAAAAATTGAAACGCTAAATTATTTCATTAAATCTCCCTTTTCATTGTTAATCCAAGACCAACAGTAACCTACCTATTATTATTATTATTATTATTAGCACCGCGTCTTACTACCCGTTCGGGTTATACGCACTTACGCTAATGTGTAATGGTAGGGTGATTGTGAGATGAAATGGAGGACCTACAGTTTAACGTGGAATCCGAACCACGATGGCGACCTGGCATTCCACACATTCACAAGATATCTTGTCAGAGGTGTAGGAAGGGTTTGGAAATCAGATAAATCTGTGCCGGGACCAAGGATCGAACCCCGGCCGCCAGCATAGAAGTCTGACACCTTACCCCTAGACCACCAGGTCCCCCCGTAACCTACCTAAAAGAGCATTAGTTTGATCGTGTATTTCAAGGAATATATATATAGCACCGCATCTTACTACCCGTTCGGGTTATACGTTTATGTACTAATCCCGCTGACGGTTTCAGGGATTAGGTATAATATACTTATACTGGCATTTGCGTGGAGGGGAAGTGGGAAAACCAGTTTGGAAAAACCGTCATCAGTACACCTGACTGAGATTCGAACCTCGATCTTCCTCTCATCGGCAGTCTAGTCTATTGCGAGAGTAGCGCGTTAGACCTCGCAGCCACTGACGTGGTTAATAGATATTATTGCCGAGAAAAAACAAACTGTTCGTACAAAAACACGTTGGAGTTTTTTTTAATCAGCCATTCTAAAATGATTGACGGGAGCCTGATTATTAGTGCATCGGCAATCAATCGTTATGGGCGATTATTAGTGTATCGGCAATCAATAGTTATGGGCGATTATTAGTTTATCGGCAATCAATCGTTATCGGGCGATTATTAGTGTATCGGCAATCAATAGTTATGGGCGATTATTAGTGTATCAGCAATCAATCGTTATGGGCGATTATTAGTGTATCGGCAATCAATAGTTATGGGTGATTATTAGTGTATCGGCAATCAATAGTTATGGGCGATTATTAGTGTATCGGCAATCAATCGCTATGGGCGATTATTAGTGTATCGGCAATCAATAGTTATGGGCGATTATTAGTGTATCGGCAATCAATAGTTATGGGCGATTATTAGTTTATCGGCAATCAATCGTTATCGGGCGATTATTAGTGTATCGGCAATCAATAGTTATGGGCCATTATTAGTTTATCGGCAATCAATCGTTATCGGGCGATTATTAGTTTATCGGCAATCAATAGTTATGGGCGATTATTAGTGTATCGGCAATCAATCGTTATGGGCGATTATTAGTGTATCGGCAATCAATCGTTATCGGGCGATTATTAGTGTATCGGCAATCAATCGTTATGGGCGATTATTAGTGTATCGGCAATCAATAGCTATGGGCGATTATTAGTTTATCGGCACTCAATCGTTATGGGCGATTATTAGTGTATCGGCAATCAATAGCTATGGGCGATTATTAGTGTATCGGCAATCAATCTTTATGGGCGATTATTAGTGTATCGGCAATCAATAGCTATGGGCGATTATTAGTTTATCGGCAATCAATCGTTATGGGCGATTATTAGTGTATCGGCAATCAATAGCTATGGGCGATTATTAGTGTATCGGCAATCAATCGTTATCGGGCGATTATTAGTGTATCGGCAATCAATCGTTATCGGGCGATTATTATGTAGATTAATCGTTTTTTTAATTAAAATTTATACCCAAATTTTTTAGGTAGGAATTTAATGATCAATATTGCAAAAAAAAAACACTTATATACACACTCCATCTGGGTTTCTGGGGTTATGCAAAGATTACACAACTAGATAAAGAAATATAAGTTCAGACCGTTGATTAAAATAACAATCTAGTTCCAACTTTCGTCGGTTAGGAACGAAATAATTATTTGTATTAATTACATTGACTGTTATCATCTTAAGCATATTTTACAATAGTTATTAATACATAATAGATAATCAGGATTAATCGGTGTAAATAATCGTAGCATGAACAATTTATTTTATACAATCGGTAATCGATTCTAAACAAACAGTACATCCCAAGCCATTGTTGGAGAACCTTTTGGCATCGGAAGGCCTCTAGGTCACTACACGGATTACCCATAAGGCCTCACACTTCATGGACAGTCAATTTTACCAAAATATTATAGTGAGCCAATCATATCAAAATGGAACGATGAGAACGGTTCAATTTTAAAACAATTTAAAAATATATATAATTTTTTTTAAATGGTTAAACTGCACAATGTTTGAGAATGTAATAAATAGAAACGACGAAGATAAATTAACTGCCCAAATATGCGAAAATCTCGCACCCAACATCTTAAAAGCCCGTGGTTTCCCCATCTTTGTCCTAGAGTCACCTTTTTAAAAAAAAAAATATTTGTGTTACTGAACAATGTCAATAAATTAAGTCTATGGATCGCAAAAATCCTTAGGAGGAACTGTCTTCTGCAAGACGTCATAGAAGGCAAGGTTGAGGGAAAGAGGAGCTAAGGAAGAAGTTAATTGAATACATTATCTTTTCTTTCCAACAACTATGTGTTGGGAAAAATGTATACATTTATAAATATTGATAGTATGGTATTTAAAAATACACCTATTCAACATGAATGACTTGAAATGATTAAAAAATGTCTAAAATGACTAAAAAATTAAGCAAACCAAGAAAATATGACCCAAAATTCAAAAATAACAAAAAAGCTCCAAAAAATGACTTTTAAAATATACATTTTTACAGCAAGGGGTTCATGAACAAAGTTTATAATACGTACTTATGAGTAGTGTATGTGAAAAAAAAAAATTATTTTTTTTGTCAAAATCCGGGACCCATAGTGTAATTTATGTAGAGCTCTTATGTAGTTCAGTTTCCATGGGAAGAATCTTTTAGAAAATACAAACAATATCATAACATTGTAATATATTATTGGTGTTGATAATATATATCAAAAGTGACAGCTTCAGGTGACATAAGTTGAAGCCTTACAGCTGTTGCCTTTTTCCGGGCCTGATAGTCAGAAGCGACTGGAAATAATTAAACTGATTTTGTTTCTTTAAGTTACGGGATGCATTCACGATCCCTTCGACTCTTGATATGAAGGTGAAACATACGAAACCGGTGAAATATGGCTGTAAGAAAATTGCATACGTATTAATATACTTAGTTTATTAGTATAGGAAATGATGGACTGACTGGTGGAGATAGGGAGAAGATATAGCATAGAGATCAACATTGAGAAGTCTGAAGTGATGGCGATTTGAAAAAAATAAATAAGAGCCTCTGAAAATCAAAATTGGAAACCAGGAGTCCAAGTACCTGGGAAGTCTGCTGACAAAAGATGCCTAATGCGCCAAGAAAATTAGGTCGAGGATCGCCATGTCCAAGGAAGCTTTCAACAAGAAGAGGTTACTGCTGACCAGCAAGTTGAGTTTGGAACTGAGGAAGAAACTGAAGAAATGACACAATTGGAGTATTGAGCTGTATGGAGCAGAAACTTGGAATCTTAGGAAGATGGAAAAGAAATACTTGGATACCTTTGAAATGTGTTACTGGAGAAGACTTGAGAAGACCAGGTGGACAGACAGGGAGACAAATGAATAATATTTAGCACCGCGTCTTACTACCCGTTGGGGTTATACGCTTTTAAGTACTAATTACGCTAATGGATTAGGAATTGGGAAGGTTTTAATTAGAGGAAGTGAACCCGCATTTGCGTGGAGGTAGAGTGGAAAACCACTTAGGAAAAACCACCCCCAGTTCACCCGACCGAGATTCGAACCTCAATCTCCCCGTCCTCAGTAACAAATGAAGAAGTCATAAGAAGAGTGGGTGACAAGAGATCTATTTCGGGTGTGAGTGATAGGAACAAAACAAACTGAATCAGACACATCCTTAGGAGGAACTGTCTTCTGCACGTTGTCATAGAAGGAAAGGTTGAGCGAATGAGGAGCTTGGGAAATAGGAGGAGTGAAATATTGGGTGACTTGAAGGAAATAAGAAAACTCTGGGAGCTGAAGAAGGCAGAGGACAGGGTGCATTGGTGGTCTAAGTTCACCGACAAGAGGAATGGAACTGTCGTAAGATAGTACACCGAATAGTAATAGTTATTATGATTAGTATATTACCCTTTGATTAGTGAATATTTTGTTGAATGCGAGTGATTGCTCTTGCTTTTAGGTTAGGTAGGATTTGTTTTCCTCTGATGGTGCATTATGTGTGCTTTGTGACGGTCATTGTATAACTTGAAGTACGAATATGTGAAAGTAGATCTAGTAACAATTCTAGCTGTCAGATTAGTCCTTTCTTGTGAAAATTGGACTGCACTTTACGGTACGTTAATCAAGATTCCAAATGATCTTTGCAAATTTAAAATTTAACTCACATTTAGTGTTTTTGAATAATGCTAGTAAAACAAATCTAATTATGAATATTGAGAATTACGCCAAAAATTACAGTTGGGAATGGATTTTGAAAAGTCAAATATTTTTAGGAAAACATTAGGTTTATGTCAGTTTCCATACCAAAAGACTTTTTTGGTCCAAATAAAAAAAGCTTCAATAGATAGGGGAAAGTTGCTGGATTCGTACTGGACCAAATTGTACTTTTGTTTTTAAATATAATAAAATATATCTTTCTGTTATCTAGTGGTTGAGATAGGAATTATATTTATAACCCCTTTTCCTCAGTTTACCGCGTGATTATGACACAGGACGCAAAATAAATCACGTCCTGTAGCCTAATTCTTGGTAAGCTGATGCTATTTTTCCTCTTCATTGTTAAGGAAATAGTGTTTTAATGTGAAGGAATACCTTAGGAAACATTTAGCAATGCAATACTTTGCTTTTTGGTGTGTATTTAATATTTTTATTACTTTTTTATGTTTGCTGCTCTCACTGTTTAAAGGCTAGAATGTTTATTTGCTTTGAAATTCAATACTCCTAAAAAAAAAAGGAATCTTGCTTGGTTCCAAAATCGTACAAGTAATTTTGATGCATAATTTTAATTTATAAGGATATTTATTTTATATTAACAACAGCCTAATATGATAATTATGTTTTTATATAGTAAATCTGTCAATCATATTTAAATTTAATATACTTAAAAATAACAGATCACAATTACATAACAAAAAAAAACATATACGAACGATTTCGAAACCAAAGGTACTATTTCTGAAACCGGCTGCTGAAATCGTACTGAAAGTCAGGATTTGGGAAACAATAATCTGCTCCCATAAAGTTTTAAAATAAAATTATACAAAAAATGTTCTGGTATAGTTTAAATACTTACTGTATGGTGGTTAGAACAATTTTTAGGTTTGACGAATATATTTATTTAAAAATAAAATGAAACCCTTAGGGGATACGATTTCGGCAAGTTTCTCTAATGTTTAGTTTAATTATCTACAAATAGTGATCTCAAAATTTCTTGAATATCAGTCATGATTATAAAGTTTTTGAAAAAAAAAAAATTAGATTAAGAAAAAATGTGTTGTTAAAATTCTGCGATGCTCAAGACAACCATTTGAAAAAAAAATTGAGATCATTGTATACAAAAAATCAAACTAAACCCATATAGGGGAGAATTATTTTATTTACTCTGCCAAAAATATAAAAAGGCTGTAGGTGAGTTGCAGCCCCACATTTTTAGAGCCACGTACGAATTAAGGCCTGAGCTGTTGACCAACCTAACCTAACCTAACCAAAGTTAACAAACTTTCAAACTTTTGCCATAACTATTGAACGACAAGAACTGAGTAAGTTAAATATTACGAAGGATGTCGACATGAGACGTATTTTCTATCTGAAATTTAAGACAGCATGATAGAAAACACACTGCTAACTAGGTGGACGCACTCATACCTCTCCCCAAGTGAGTGGGCCGCAATTCGTACGTGTCTCTAAAAAGCCGGGCCGCAACACGTACACGAATTCCAAGATTAGGCAAAACTCACCTACATTGAAAAAGAAAAGGTTTTCTTTCTATAGAAAATTGAAAAAAATACTTATTAAACTAATTCGTTACTCTAATATACACCCTCGCCCCCACCTTAAACTTACACATCACAATTTATATATATATATTATAAGATTATATATATATATATATATATATAGACATCGGTGCAAGAGATAAGTGCTTATGTATGTAAATATAATCAAAACACTTGATGGAAGTGCTACACAAACGAATGGTCGTAAAATAAGACAATTAAATCACTTCTTACTTACACCCGCGTCATTGGCCGAATTGTTTAAGGGCGTTTGGCCCTTTTCATTTGGCGTGGAAATGCAGAGCCGTGGGAACAAAACGTTATCTTAAAGAATTATTATTGTTTTGCAATTTTCTTTTCAAAAACGGTTTGTTCAATAATAGAATAATGTTGATTATTTTATACTTTTTATTTACACACCTCCTCTATGATTTTAAGTGATCAAATATCGATAAAATTGACATTTTTAAATAGAAAACTACCGGCTTCATAACAAAAAATAAGAAAATGTAACAATTAATAAACATCGATACATTATCTTAGAAGAGGTGTTGAAAATATTAACATAAAAATTTCACTCGTTCACGAGAAAACTGGTATTTTCAAACGTATGATCTTTCCGCAAGACCTGTCCGGTAGCTAGCGCCATCTACTGTTTCCATGATCCATCTGTTCTTGTTGGCGCGGAAGGATACTTTCGTGCTAGACTGGCTTGCTGATGATGTGGAGATCAGGGTTCGAATCCCAAGGGTGTAATTTCCTAAATGGTTTCCCACTCTCCTTCCATACGATCCGTGCCTGGGCTACATCATGCTTTAGTTCAGTTTGTGGAAAGATTAGCCCGTACTGATGTACCGTTCCCCAGGGAACAACAGAATGTACTAACCGTACATTCTTTCCGTGGAGGCTCTTTCCATGTCCCGATGAGATGATAACGACAGTGAATATACTGGATGAAGCCAATGAGACCTTAACCTAACCTGAGCCTAATTATCCAAACACTGGTAAGCATGGGAAGTATTCTCCTTTCAAAAATAAAATCATCTGGTACCAGCCGGGAATCGAATCCATTACCCTAACACGATGAAGTTTACCTTCCACGCAAATGCGGTAGATTAGTTCTAACATTCTTACTTCCTCATCCCAAACCCAGTAGATTAATTAACATAATATATGCTGATTACCTGAACAGGTGGTAAGACGCGGTGATATAGGCCTATATTTTTTAATATCACATACAAACATAAATTAATCAACAATTAATATCTTAATGACCACGCGCCTGTGTTTCTTAAAACCCAAAGGTATATATTATATTATTTAAATATTATATTAAATATACGACAAAGTCGTTGCAGATATATGTAGCAACATATTACAGTAGTTGTTTCTGAAAAAATGTATCAAAGACACGTAGAGGTAATTCGTGTTGAAAAGCTCCATGTATGATAATAAATAGTCCGGTTGGTTGTAATAAAAAAAAAAACAAGATTGCTATAATGTTAGTAATAAACAGATGTTTCTCTATGGTGTAGGGGACGCTGTTGTGTGTTATTTTACCCACGTATCGGTGGTCATGTGGATTAAATGATCAAGTCCAGGTGACCTGGTGGTCCAGAGGTAAGGTGTCAGACTTCGTGCTGGAGTTCCGGGGTTCAATCCTCGGTCCCGGCACAGATTTATCTGATTACCAAACCCTTACTTCAACCTCTGACAAGACGTGTATTAATCACAACTTGTGAGTGTGTGAAATGCCAGACCTCCACCGTAGTTCGGATCCCACGTTAAACTGTAGGTCCTCCATTTCATCTCACAATCACCCTACCATTACACATTAGTGTAAGTGCGTGTAACCCGAACGGCAGTAAAACGCGGTGCTAATAATAATAATAATATAATAATAATAATAATAAATAATAATAATAAATATTAATCAAGCTCATCTAGTTTATTTGGATACTTACGAGGTAGTTGGGGATAAAACCCAATCGGGTGTACTGAAAGAAATTTCTCCTAAACTGTTTCTCACCCTCCATCAACGCAAATTCGGTACAATTCCTCTAAATCAACTTCCTAATCCTTAGTATATTAATGTAAATAGTACATAGGCGTATAACCCAAACGATAGTAGACTAGTGCTAAAAAAATGTAATGGCTGAAATCATCCAGACATTCATATGAGGTGTACACAATGAAATATTTATATTATTAATATTAATAATATTTATAATATTATGTTGTCTGGAAGGGTAGTAAGACGTGTTTCAATTAATGTTCTGTTAGCGATTGCTGTATTATCCCACCTGCCTCTATTTTAGTCACGTATTGATAATAAGCTATTCTGTAATTAAATAAAACAGTTGAAGCTGCCACCCTGAAAAATATAATATTTTTTTACCTCTTAGCTGACAGTTTAACCACTTTTCACCCCTCCTACTATAAATTAATCTAAGTATGTCACCTTAAAGTAAGAACCATGTTTTTTTATTATCATCATATATTGTTAACTGTGTTTAGAGCTCATTGACCCCAAGGGGTAGTTAGTTGGGAAAGGGCGGAGGGTTTGGAGGGGCTACTGCAGGTATGAACAATGTTGGCGCTGCTAATGGTTTTATGACGGTCCATCGAACCGACTTTTGGCTGTTGGGTAGGTGAAGGGGGAGTAGGGGTGGTATTAAATGCTCTCCTGTATCATCTTAAAAGACATCCCTTCGAAAGTAAAAAAAAAGTCAAGTGGCAAGACTAGAATATTGATTCACATGACTAACGAAAATTAAAAAAAAATAAGTAGAATTTGCTTCAGTCTCTTAACAATATTTATAGGGGAATGCCAGGCCTCCACCGTGGTTCGGATTCCACGTTAAACTGTAGGTCCTCCATCTCATTTCACAATCACCCTACCATTACACATTAGCGTAAGTGCGTGTAACCCGAACGGGTAGTAAGACGCGGTGATAATAATAATAATAATAAACAATATTTATACATAGCTACACTGGATATCATCTCTGAGGTAACTGTATGGTTACTATTGAGGGAACAGTGTTGTCATTCTCTTTTTCTCGTGTGGTTAATCCTCCCTTGAAAATTAAATACATTTTGCAACACTGGTTCGTCGACTACGCAGATGATCATAGAAAGAACAAAAATTGTGGACGATAATAATAGAGATTACTGAGAACAACATCATAGTCAATGAGTTTAAATATTTAAGAACAAGTTTAACCTGCAATAACTATTATATTGGAAATTAGGAAACAAATATTGTCGTGAAATGCATCATACTACTCGATCAGTAAGTTGTTTATATCTCTCCTGTTTTCAAGGAATGTAAGACTCAGAATATACAAAACAATTTTACCGGTTGTTCTCTATGGTTGTGAAACGTAGTATCTTACCTTAGCTGAAGAAAAAAAATAGGATGTTCAAAAACAAGGTGCTTGGGAAGATATTTGGTTCAAAAGTGATGAGGATACTTAGGAGTGGAGGAGGTTACATAACGATGAGTTGTATATATATTTCTCCTCACCAGAATACATTGTTAGGATAATCAAATCTTGTTGAGACGGTGGCCAGGATTTGCAACTAAAGTAGAAGAATCTAGAATCATGTTCAGAGTGATGTATGGCAAATGGACCTGAAAGAGATAGGGTTTAATGAGGTGGACTGGATAGATGATGGTGATAGGTGGTGGCATTGAACTTTTGAGTTCTTAATGCCATAGAATAAGTAAGGTTCGTCGTTGTTGCCAATAGCTCCTTCTTAACCACATTCCAAAAAAACTAAAAGCGAGGAGATTTAACAACAGTTCACACCGAAATACGTAGATAACAAAGATAAAAATGTCCTCCATAAGAGCTACCTCAGAGGTTATGTTCATTTTAGCGAAAACGTTTCACAAAACAAAATCGAAATAGCTGATTACCTACACGTTTCATTTTCTATTAAATAGACAGATACTTAAGAAACAAATCAAAAGAGATCAAAAACAACACACAAACTTCCCATTTAAACCGTTATTTCCAATCGTCTCACAACAGTATACGCAGATGTATGTTGGTATCTTGATTTGTAGGTGTATGCGTACTGATTGAGTCGGTTATTTTTGGAAATTTGGTTGTGAATCCCCAGCTAATAATGTTACACAGAAGAATTAAAGCTGAAGTTTTTTCATGTCATGTCAAGCGAACAATGTCGATAAGGGTGAGTGAAAGCCTTGAGATTAGCTTAGATCTCGTCACTTGATTACATTTCTGCTCTGATTTTTTTTAGGCGAGCTTTTAAATACACAGTTAGTTAATCATGTTCTGAAACAAAAATATCGTCTAATTCATAGTGATATGGTATCGAAAGAAAAATATCGATACTTTCACTCGTTTATAGAATAGGAAAAATGAATGGTACCGTGCATTGTTGCAGAAACATTCCACCAAATAGTATGGATGAAATAATCTACACCATTACAGAAACAGTGAGAAAAGAGGAACATCTCATATTTACTTATAACTTAAGAAATTATTGGTTTTATAAAAATATATTTCAAATAAATGATTTTTATTTTTAGTGGTAATACAAATTTACAATCAAAGGTTATTTCGTATCTGAAATAGTTGAAAATTAGAAATATCCAAGTATGTAAAGTACCCTTAAAGTCATTTTCACAGAAAAATGATAAATGTCATTTTATTTGTAATGTTAGACAGTGCTTATATACAAAATTTAATAAGAATCGTTAGAACGGATTTCTAGAAAATGGATTTTTTTCTCTATCTTTCATTAATCCCATAAGCAGAATACTTAATAATAATTTATTTTAAGGTGGAATGGAAAGGAACGCGAGAAAATTTCAGTGTTTTTTGGCAGTTTTTATGTTAACACTTTTTTTAATCCAAAATAAATCAAATATTGTTCCAGTACAAACATATAGTTTAATTTCCTTCCTATGGTGATATCAACACTTATTGAATATCTGTCAAAAGCATGGCGGGATTAGATGAGCAACTTTTTAAATGAATATAAAAAGTTGCCATTAGATTCCAGGACACCCTCGACAGATATTCAAGAAATTTTGAGGTCACTATGTGAAAAAAATTAAATTCTATGTGTGTACTGGAGCAATATTTATTTAGTTTGCCTAAAAAAAAAAAAAGATTTTCCCTAAAACCTGCAAAAACACTTGACATTTCCTCACATTGTCTTCCATCCCACCTTAACATCTGACAAAAGTGACACCATCCACCTTAAATGACATTTACAAATACAACACCTTGACATATGAATACATGAACGTAGAACGAGTTTTTTTTGGTATGATTATTGTAGTTGAAAGGCTAACAAACTAATAATTATGCCCCTGAAAAAAAAAAATTAGATATATGAATACAGTTTCGATAAATTTGTATTTTTTTAATGGCGGGCTATTTCAAGCCATGTTGTATCTTATATATGCACATGATACAAGGGAAGGAAGGATATGGAATGTTAGCAAATGAGACTACTTTTCTAATAAACTTCTAATCAACACGCTTCGGTGGCTTCGTGGTCTAACGCGCTACTCTCGCTGTAGACTAGACTGCCGATGATGAGGAGACCGGGGATCGAATCTCGGTTGAGTGTGCTAAGGTTCGTTTGTACAGAAATGGTTTTCCACTCTCCCTCCAAACAAATGTGGGTACACTTCATGTAAATATAACTTTCATTAATCCATAAAACCATTAGCGTAATTAATAAATAAACGTATAACCCAAACGGGTAGTAAGACGCGGTGGCAAAAAACAACAACTACGAATCACTTGCATTTCGTGAAAAGTAAATTCACCCCACCCAGATCTCGAAGTTAGAACCAGTCTTTCAGAAATATGAAGTGAAATGGTGCCTTAGAGCTTAATAGTCTCTTGAGGGGAATAAACTTGTCTTAGAGGGATGGGGGGAGGGGAAGTTAAGGTTTTATTTAGGGTCGGGGGTGGGGGGAGGATTCTATTTTGACAAATGACCCACAGAACGAAGTCTTTCACATTTTATGACGCGTCCTTTAGATAATTTTTCTTATGTATGTTTTCTACAGGGTTATTGACCTCCCTTTTAGTTCTCAAGCTAAAATTTTAGAAGACAAAAAAAAAAGTTTTGTTAAAAAAAATAAAGTTTGTAGTGGATTATCACAAAGCCCGGTTCACACGATAATTTCTTCATTTTATTTCACGTTCTCTTTATTTGATTCAAGTGAGTGTTTACGCCCGTAAGGAGAAGAGAGGAAATTTATCAGTCGATAAACTAAATGTCTCTTAAGTACTACTTATTGGCATCCCTTTATTGCTACTACAGTAGCCCCATGGCCACTTTGGTGTTGACTGACAGCTCACAGCTGACTTCTGGCAGTCAACATTCAAGTATATACCTAAATTTTGACCGTCAGAAGTGACAGCTGCTAAACACCTGTGTTTGCAGATCATAGGGTTCGGCGTAGGGATACATAATTTGGTCTATTAACTTTTCAAAGCTGTCAGTCAGCACCAAAGAAGCCACGGAGCTACTGTAGGTACAGTACACTGGCGTCTTAAGTGCGAAAAGTTAAGATGCAACCCTTTTCGCAAAATAAAGCTTCGAAATCACTAAATAGGCAACGCCGTCAACCAAATAAAAAGTAGGCCTACTATTCAGATTCCATAATATCTGTGTCGGATATTAAATCAAGTGTTGAAACTTTCAATGTGTAGAAATTAAATTAAATGACTATCTAATAGAAAAGTAATGTATCTATTTTAGACAAAAATATTTTCGCTATAAAAACAACAAAAATACTAACCTTTAAAAACCGTCCGTCTCACCTTATAAATTGTTCTCGTCTACTCAGAATGAAAAATAATGACTTAACTGCACATAAAAATAATGTGATTTAATAAGCTCTTTTAAATAATCAAAGATAATTAAATCAAGTTACTTTCATCACCTCTCCATAAATCTCTGTGTGCTGGCGTGGTTTATTACCAAATTATACCGTAGGGAAACAGGCCCCACGATGTAGTGATCAGTGTACCTGGCTACGAGCTTAGGGTCCCTGGTTCGATTCCCGGTTGATACCTTGAGTATTTTTCTCAAAAAAGGAATTACCCCAGCGGTCGCCAAAGTTTGGTTAATTAGGTCTAAGCTAGGTTTAAGTGTTCCCACTGGTTCCACACCCTCGTACTCACTCTCACTCTCATACTCATTGTCACCCTCATACTCACTATCACCCTCATCTCAACGGGACATGTAAAGATCCTCCAAGTAAAGTATGTACGATCAGTACACTGGGGAGTCCCCTGGACAACGGTACATTAGTACTGGCTAATTTCTCCAATACTAGGCTATTAATGATGTAACCCAGACTTTATATATATATATATATATATATATATAGAGAGAGAGAGAGAGAGAGAGAGAGAGAGGAGATGCAGGTATTATGGAATAGTCGGGCAATACGGAATACCATTGTTTCTAATATGTTAATGGTCACAATTTATCGTTTACTATTTCAACTACTACAGAAAATCATTTCGAACAACTAGTGACGCCCTCACTTCGACAGATCAACTGACTGTTTTGTGAGATACGATTGTTTGTTTTGACTGTCACAAAAACTTTTGCAGGCTAGTGTTTATCATGCTATATTTATTTACTATACTGTTCTTCTTCTTCTTATTATTATTATTATTATTAGCACCGCGTCTTACTACCCATTCGGGTTATACGCACTTACGCTAATGTGTAATGGTAGGGTGATTGTGAGATGAAATGGAGGACCTACAGTTTAACGTGGAATCCGAACCACGGTGGAGGCCTGGCATTCCCCACATTCACAAGATGTCTTGTCAGAGGTGGAGGAAGGGTTTGGTTATCAGATAAATCTGTGCCGGGACCGAGGGTTGAACCCCGGCCGCCAGCACAGAAGTCTGACACCTTACCCCTAGACCACCAGGTCACCGCTGTTCTTATTAATTCTAAACAAATCATTAGGTTAAAACTCACTCATTCTTATCTTTGAGTTGAAATATTATTTCACTGTAATTTTAGTTTAGCCTAACAAAAAGTATTGTTTTCCAAAATGGCGAGTAGGGTAGTAAGGAATAATACCATTCCATAATGCCCGCACATTTTTCAGGTGTTTGGCAAGTGATTTATTTTGTCAACGTAAGCATGAACATTTTTCCTAACACCTAAGAAATCTATTAAGAGAAAAATGTAACCTGATACAATATTTTAGTATATTATATTTTAATGATTCATTATTAATACTGATTTATTTTATTAGTTATTTTTTATTATGATGTATTATTTCAGTGATTCGTTACTATTACAATTCTATTGTTTTACACATAATAGTTGCATGTTTTTTTTTACACTTTCTTATGAAACATTTGTTAGTTTAAGTGAATACAATTAATTTTTTTATGTAAAATGTGTAGTATTCCATATTGCCCTCATTTGTTTCAAGTCTCTTAAGTGCTCCTAAAGGGCATTAAAAGTTATTAATTTTGTTTAAATACGAAAAGTAGTTTTAAAATATTAATTATAAGTTTAATATGGAACTCAATGACAAAATGTGAAAATACCCTTTGATATTATTTAAAAAGCAAATGGTATTCCATATTACCTGCACTTCCTATAAATATTGTAAGACCAATCTAGCTAGAAATTTGACCATTATGCCAAGATTTTAGTATGAAGTCCATTACGAAAATACTAATAGGCTATATAGTAGATCTGGTACGAAAATACTAATAGGCTATATAGTAGGATTCTGGTACGAAAATATTAATAGGCTATATAGTAGGATTCTGGTACGAAAATACTAATAGTCTATACAGTAGGATTCTGGTACGAAAAAAAAGCCCTTACAGCAGTGACGTGCCCAGGACATATATTTATTATAAATGAGGCATTCAATAAACGAAGGGATCACCATCTTATTTTGTTTGGAAGAACTCTTAAAATATTTCGTAAATTCTCGGGTAACCCCCTACTTGTCTGACACACATTAGTTTCAGCCGGGGTGAATTAAAAATATACGTGTAAGCCAGTAGGGTTGGTAAATAATAATTAACTCATATTGTTGAATAAAATATTTCTATAACATTTATTGCCGATTTATATTTACTAATTACTGTCCTTCGATATTTGAATTAAGCTGATCAATGTTGTTACTAATCTCACTTTTAACATTACCACCCGATGTTCGTGGGCTCAAATCCAGCCGGGGTCAACGGATTTTTCTTGAGCGATAGAAATCCGTAGCACAACTTCCTTCGGAGGGGAAATAAATCCGTCTGTCCCATGTAGATTATGACATTAAAAGAATCCTGGAAGTTATGTGAACATACCTTTCCCGGCAAAACCGGTAGGATCTCTCACTCTCGCTCTTAGAAATTATCGTGTGCTGATATAATCAGTCGGTTCAGAAAGTGCACGTAAAATACCTCAAATAAATAAATAAATATAATTATTACCGGAACTCTCTATAGATACACAAGTTCTTTTAACATATGTCCACATTGTCTAAAGATTATGGGCAGATTAATTAAAATTAAGCTTTTCCAAATTCTTGCGAAACCCCATTTAAGAATCATTGCAATAAAGACTGTAACCAAAATGCCATCGGGCGAGGCATATGATTTAGGGGTTGTGAAGAGAGGGAGGGGGTGGGGGCAGGACACGAAGGATAGTGTAGTTTGGGTGGCCATAGTACTTTAACCGCAAGAGGCCAAGTACATTTTTGAATATTAAATGCCTCTAGAATAATTTTTTTTCCAACTGATAACCTAGGACAGCGATTTAAATAATGCAAGTAGCCTTTCATACAATGCATCTTAAACTATTATTTCCGTACTTTATTTTCCCATATATAGTTTTAGGAACATTTTCAATGTTTGTAATTGTGTACCTTTTTATTATCAAATAGAAAGCCCGATCTTATGATGTAACCTCTACATTTAACACGTCTTCAGGGGTAAATAATTCAATTCTACTTTATATAACACAAGTTTTTACTAAAACCATTTGAGCTATGGGTGAGTGGAGTCGAATGCCTCTTCGGGTGCACCAATAACTTCTAGAACAATATAAGAGTATCCACTCTATCTTACGAAGTAGTAACAGTCTGTGAAGAAGACAGATAAGCGTGGGAGAGTTTGTTTTGTTATATAATCCGTTAGACTTGGCTGCTCATCTGAGATCGGCAAGTTTTTCATCCGCGCGTTGATGTCACCAGAACTTCCTCAAAATCCCTTTTGTACAGTCGGACTAGGACATAATGGCTCGCTTTTCATCCGCGCGTTGATGTCACCAGAACTTCCTCAAAATCCCTTTTGTACAGTTGGACCAAGACATAACGGCTCGCTTTTCATCCGCGCGTTGATGTCACCAGAACTTCCTAAAAATCCCTTTTGTACAGTCGGACTAGGACATAACGGCTCGCTTTTCATTCGCGCGTTGATGTCACCAGAACTTCCTCAAAATCCCTTTTGTACAGTTGGACCAAGACATAACGGCTCGCTTTTCATCCGCGCGTTAATGTCACCAGAACTTCTTCCTCAAAATCTCTTTTATACAGTCGGACTAGGACATAACGGCTCGCTTTTCATCCGCGCGTTGATGTCACCAGAACTTCCTCAAAATCCTTTTCATACAGTCGGACTAGGACATAACGGCTCACTTTTCATCCGCGCGTTGATGTCACCAGAACTTCTTCCTCAAAATCCCTTTTGTACAGTCAAACTAGGACATAACGGCTCGTTTTTCATCCGCGCGTTGATGTCACCAGAACTTCCTCAAAATCCCTTTTATACAGTTGGACCAAGACATAACAGCTCGCTTTTCATCCGCACGTTGATGTCACCAGAACTTCCTCAAAATCCCTTTTATACAGTTGGACCAAGACATAACGGCTCGCTTTTCATCCGCGCGTTGATGTCACCAGAACTTCTTCCTCAAAATGCTTCTTATACAGTCTATTCACGATAAGAAATGTTTTACCTGACAGTTGTACAAGCTACCCGCTTCGGTTGCCGCACGGTTTAACGCGTTAACTCTTGCAGTAGACTAGACTGCCTATGACGGGGAGGTCAATGTTCGTACTGAGCAGTTTTATTCCAAAATAATTTTTCATTCTCCTCCACGCAAATGTGCAAATGTGGGTTCACTTCCTTTAAATATAAACTTCCTAAAAACCATTAGGTTAATTAGTACCTAAACGTATAACCCGAACGGTTAGTAGAACGTGGTGCTAAAAAAAATGCATACAAGTTGCTAAAGTCCAATTTTTATAGTAAGGGCTTTTTAAAAAATACAAAATTTACGCCAAAAGTTGATAATAACTTACTTATATTATTTATCTTATTTTATAGGTATTAATAATATCTTACAAGTGTGGCAGCTACAGACTCTCTTTATATATATATACATACACAATATTAAACTATAATTTTGACCTTGTATCAAGGTTGGTCGCTTCATATATATATATATATTGCCTTCAAGGTGGGAATGAAGGGGACGCGAGATAAGGCAAATGTTTTTTGCATTTTTTATGCGAACAATTTTTTTGGCCAAAATAAATCTAATATTTCTCCAGTATAAACATTTTGCTAGTTGATATCAACAGTTATTGAATATCTGTCATGAACATAGCGAGACATTAGATGACAAACATTTTAAATTAAGAGGAAAAGTTGTCATTAAATTCCAAAGGAAACACTTGACAGATAATCAACAACTGTTGATATCACCAGGTGATGAAAATTAAACTACATATTTCTACATGAAGATTTTTTTTTGACCAAAAATAAAGTTTTGTTATTAAAAACTGAAAAAAATAAATACAGCTTTTAACTCACCTTTCTTACACACCCATTTTAAACGATAAGAATATTCTTACTATGGAAATCTGACTATAAGAAAATAGATCCTAAGGTACTGTTTGTACAATACTGTTAGAAAGTTGAAACCAGTGGATCGGTAAAACTGATAATGACCATGAAGGACACGGCCAAACTGTAGACCCGAAGTGCTGTAATGTTTTTATGGTAGGTTCACTAAAGGGGAGGACTATATGTGATATTCCTCCGCCTTGTCTCTCATACCCTAAATAATAAGCTTCTTCGCATTTAACTACAGTAAGTAGCTATAAATTTTCCTCTACAAATGTTTGCACCCACTGGGGGGAAATTGACATTTTTATATTGTCTTCTTCACTAAAGTGAAGTTTTTGTTGACGGATAGAGTCTTTGACGCTACTATTAGACAGCCATCTTCCCCGCCAAGCATGGCCAATTTACTACCTTGTAACACTAACTGTGAAACGGTGTAATCTTTTTTTTTAAAGAATAATAGTACCTTCCCTCCCCCTCTACCCCGTGACAATCCTGCTACTGCTTATAATCAATTGTAAGTTGGAGGAATTTTTTTTTTCCATCTTCAACAAGAATTATAAATAAATCACTTGCTCCCTTTATTCCGGAAATTCCGTTGAGTGTTTAGGATGTAAAAGTGTTTTTTTTTGTTCGAAATATCTAAAAAAAAAAAAAAAATCGGGAACAAAATAATCAAAATAGACTCTGTATAGTAGCCCCGTGGCGTCTTTGGTGCTGACTGACAGCTCACAGCTGACTTCTGACAGTCAACATTTAGGTATATACCTAAATGTTGACTGTCAGAAGTGACAGCTGTTAAACACATGTTTTTGCAGATCATGTGGTTCGGCGTAGGTATACATAATATAACTTTTCAAAGCCGTCAGCTGTCAGCTGTGAGCTGTCACTCAGCACCAAATAAGTCATGGGTTACTGTAGTTGTATTTAATGTATTCATTTATTTGAGATATTTAACTTGCACTTTCTGAACCGACTGATTATTTCAGCACACGACTTATAAATAAACTAACTTAAACCTAGAACGGACACAACGTCCAATCCCCAACAGATAATTCATCACTGTGAAAGGGTAAACTCAAATTTCCCACTAATACATTTTCCGGTACTGCCAGGACTCGAACCTGAGACCCTTAGCTAGTAGACAGACACGCTACTGATTGAGATAAGAGGCGGATGACTCTGTAATAAAATATGAAATAACGAATAAGCTAATATACCTCGAATCAGGCGTCGAACCGTGGTGAGGTTTTTTTCTGTTCTACCTTTTTTTTTAAAGAGCAAATAGTTGAATTGAGACAACTAAAACACTGTTAAAGAAATTTAAAAAATTAATACTTAAAAAAAAAAGGGGGTCATATGGATCGAACGTAATTTTGTACAGTAGTAGGAAATATACTTTGCGCATTCACAGGTCATACATTAATACAGTAGCCCCATGGCTTCTTTGGTGCTGACTGATAGTCAACATTTAGGTATATACCTAAATTTTGACTTCAGAAGTGACAGCTGCTAAACAAATGTTTTTGCAGAGCATATGGTTCGGAGTAGGGTACATAATTTGGTCTGGTAACTTTTCAAAGCTTTTAGCTGTCGCTGTGAGCTGTCAGTCAGCACCAAAGAAGCCATGGGGCTACTGTACAAGTCCGTATCCAACATACAGGAAAGATTACGGAAGCTATTATAAGCATAGGCCTATGGGTGCATCTTCGATCAGAAACTTAGGTAAACTATTATAAGCATAACCCGCCTCGGTGTCGTAGTTGGCTAACGCGCTAGTCGTGTTGAGCTCGACTGCTGAGGACGGGGAGATCGGGGTTCGAATCTCGGTCGGATGAACTGGGGGTGGTTTTTCCTAAATGGTTTTCCATTTCTCCCTCCACGCAAATGCGGGTTCACTTCTTTTAATTAAACCTTCCCAATTCCTAATCCATTAGCGTAATTAGTACTTAAGCGTATAACCCGAACGGGTAGTAAGACGCGGTGCTAAATAATAATAATATTATAAGCATAGGCCTACGGGTGTATATTTTACAGGCGGGTATGATTACGTAAACTATTGTAGACCTAAACATAAAATATTATGGGTAGGTTTACGAGTAAAGGGTGCGATTGACGGCAGAGGAGCCAAAAACACCAGATTCCCGAATAAATATTAATTATATTCCATTTTGAAATAAAGTGCATTTGAAATAACGCGCGAATTAAGAGGCCTATATTGGAATATATAACCGGCTCAGTGGTATAGTGGCCAGCACATCTGGCTACTAACTATGGGGTTCCGGATTCGATTCGCGGCTGCTACACTGAGTATTTCTCTCGAAAAGGAAACTACCCCAAAGATTATCAAGGTTTGGTTAGTTAGGTTTAAATGTTTCTATTGGTTCTACACCCAAATACTATCCCCATCATTTCATCTCAACGGGACATGGAAGAGCTCATGAAGATGTAGGCTACGATTAGTACATTCGGGCGTCTCCTGGGATAAGGTACATTAGTACTGGCTAATCTTTCCACAAACAGGGCTAAGATTGATGTAGCCCAGACATGCGCATTAATACTATTATTATTGTCATTATCATCGATATATGTGATTTTTATTGACATTTATTACAAAAATAATAATTTGGACATGAGTGGATGAGAATTAGTCGATACAATTTAAATTATTTGCTGTTGAAGGGGTTTAGAGCTGTGTGCGTTGTCCTATGTTAAGTTTAGTCTATAATTCCTGTAATATTAAGCCTATAACGCCGTGCTTAGATAGTCAGAGTTCTATATTTAGAATAAGGGAATACCTTACATATCGGTAGCTCGACTACCTGCTTGATCAAGGATCTATGGTTCATTTTCCAGTAAGGTTGAAATTGTATTATGAATTTGTTGTCGGCTGAGAGGACTGGATGTTGTGACTGTTCTTTTTTTTTTTTTTTCTACATCTTACTACTCGTCTGGGATATTTGAATACTTATATTAAGGGAGAGGAAGAATCTAAATAAATGTACTAGTATTTAAAATTAAAAACATCAAAGGAAGATAAATAAAACACTAATAACTTAATTCAGAAACATTGCTTGTAAAAATATTGCTCTTGTTGGTCGAAATGTCTTTAAGTGTTTTCGGAAACGGTTTGCAAACATTTTTTTAAATGGTTTTGTGTTAAAAACAAAAGGAACCATATTTATTGTCATACATTTCAAATGGTTTACAAGAAAACAAAAGTGTGCATGACTTACGTGTTTGTCAACATTGTTGACAACAAGCAATGTGGGCTAGGCCTTTCAGTTCAGTTTCCTGGGAATAGCAATTTGTAAAAGAACTTCCAAATTCTTTAGAAGACTTGCGAGTCAAGTTCTTAAAACCACTTCCACCTTCGAGCTTCAGTTCTTTCAGAAACTTATTTGCATGCTATGAACCATTTTTAATTAAGCACAAACCTAGGACAGGCACAACCCCCTCCCCCTCCCCCCCTTTTGACGTTGATTCAACCCTCTAAGAAAGGGAATCCAACATCTCAAAAAGGATAACATTTTCGGCCATGCTGTGCATCAAACCTGGAACTCTTAGATCAGAAGGCAGACACTCTAAGGACTGAGATAAAATGTAGGAAAAGTGCACGCTAAGGATTACTCCAAATATAATAAATATTAGACGATTATCGCCATGTATTACTACTCAGATAACACACCCAGATTTACTTGAAGTAGAGTGGGATAACATGGAGGAAAAAACACTCTCAGTAGGCCCGACGGGTATTCGAACCCCGATCACGAGAGTGATGCGGTAGATCGTTCAGCCACTGAAGTGGGTTGGTGAATAAAATATAAACAAACAATAAATACATTCCGCTTGCTTAAAAGATTATTAAATGAAAAGTATTTCTACACTAATGTTTCTTAATCTTTTTTGGTCACAGACTCCTTTAAGAATATTAAAAAGGTCACGGACCCCACCTCCCCATAAAAATGCACGTAAACACATTCACACAAGATTTTGCATACAATTTAATTCATTGCAGTAGAAATTGATTATATTCACATGGACATAATATAAAAGAATCTTTACAAATAATCATTTCTCTCATTTTACCTTTTAATTCAAAAATAATTAGACTGATGGTCACTTCTTGAAGAAACGTGGAACGAATCAAAATTGTGCAAATAAAAAGTGAACTTTAATTCTGTTCAAATTAAAAGTCACTGAGAAGGCTGATGTTTTTTTTGAATAATAATTTGGAACTGTTGAATAGTTTTTGATAGCGCATGTCTTCTTTGACATCTATTTCGATTTTGTGGTTTTTATATAAATAAATTCTGAAAAATCTGTCACAAAAAGATATATACACTAGATATTATCATTGAAGAAACAGCGTTGTCATTCTTTCGGCTTCGTTTGGTCAATCTCCCCTCATATATTAGACCAGTTTCGCAACACTGGTTGTCGATGTTGCCAGTATCTCCTTCTCTACCCCAGCACTACACCTTCAGACATAACTGAGAGCGAGGATGTTTGACAACGCTAGTTAGTCGATGTTGCCAGTAACTCCTTCTTACCCCAGCACTACACCTTCAGACATAACTGAGAGCGAGGAGATTTGATAACGCTGGTTAGTCGATGTTGCCAGTAGCTCCTTCTTACCCCCAGCACTACACCTTCAAATATAACTGAGAGCGAGGAGATTTGGCAACAATTAAATGAGAGAGAGAGATAGCAAAGATAAAGCTTTTCTCTATAAGACCTGCAATTCCCTCAGCAATGATATTGGTGTAGAAGGAAACGTAATCAGAACTCCCATAGCAAAAACAAATGCTTCACTGGCAAATTCATACGCATGGCTGTCAGCAAATTTCGTGATAGTAGCAAGGTAGTTTTTGTACAGAATATTTTTTGTAACTCTTATCAACGGCAAACTATTCTAGACTTTCTTATGTTGAAACTACTGCGATTGTCTGTTGTTGTTTTTTTGCGCTCGGTTCACGGACCACAGTTTAAAAACTCCTGATCTAGAGGTTGTTTTTTTTCTCCTTTCGTTCAAAACAGTTGGTACACAATGGATGACTCACAAAAAATGAGTCACAGTGAAACTATTTTCTGAGAATATCTTGCTCGGTCGATACGTTGTGTGATTAAAATAGCTGGACGGTCACCTGTTTATTAAGCAGGCTATATTCAGTGGCATGATTTAGACATTAGCTTGCGACCAGTTTTCACGGCAAAGTCTGAGGTCGATAAATTTGAGATTCTTTTAGACTTTATAGAGACTCTATAGAAGAAGGTGGTGGTTAAATAGTTTTGTGTGTAGAGAAAAGATTACGCGAAAGTAAGAAAGACAGGCATAAAACCCTTTGAATTAGGGAGTTCACCCTGCTTACACTGAAACACTCCACTCCAACCACTTCTCCTATCTGATAGAAGAAGTGACGAATACATTAACAACATATATATATATATAAACAAGGAAGGGAAGAAACAAGCATAAGAGAGATATACAAGTTTAACAAATCAGTTTATTTAAATTGAAACAAGGCGAAAGAATTACAAATGGTTAGATGAGATCTTATCCAAAACATTCCCTTGTTTATTAAAGGAAATTAAATCAGTTACTTTAGAAATCGTTATCCCAAAAGGGACGTTACAGTAGCCCCGTGGCTTCTTTGGTGCTGACTGACAGCTGACAAGTCATCATTTAGGTATATACCTAAATTTGGACTGTCAGAAGTGACAGCTGCTAAACATATGCTTTTGCAGCTCATATGCTTCGGCGTAGGGATACATAATTTGGTCTGGTAACTTTTCAAAGCCGTCAGCTGTCATTCAGCACCAAAGAAGCCACGGGACTACTGTAGGTGTGAGTTACCTTTGTTAGACCTGCGCTCAACACAAATAAGGTTGTGTCCACGCTGTATTATCAAAGGGTGAACTCGTTGAAGTAGAATTAACACACATTCTATTACCAAGGTGCTTCTGCCTCAACACAACGGCAATTTAAATTGGAAGCAATTATTAATTTAAGGTTATGCAACAATATATAACACCACTACTGCCTTGGGCTACTAAATATTAACCTAATGAACATCTAAAAGAATAATAGTTATTAATACCTAATTCTAGAAAGTACAAGTTTAAAGAGTTACAACGTTGGTAGTTAAATGAGCTAGCTGGCGTGATTTAACTCCTCGTGAGTTACGAATACAAAGGTTAATTTCCTAGAAGGGAACAATAGTCTACAAATAGTTAATGGCGTGCTAGCAGGAATCTAGGCTGTAAAGATACTATGGCCGGTCTATTTCTCATTAGTACTGCCTGGTCTTTCAATAGTATATTTAAATATCAACACAAGTCTGAACACAGACTATTACACCAGCAAACAGTTAAACATTAACTAATTCAAACGGTGCCTGAAGGGGGCTGGACGAAATAGATAATACCCCGCGGGCCACTACTCTCCACTAGCACATACCCACGAGTTGAACACCCACCGTAGGAAGGTACACGAATAGAAAGATTAGAGACTGTTATCAGTCAAAGATCCAACTAGATCATGGAACAAAGCTCTAGATAACCTGATTTCCACCAATATTGGATATAAAGATTTAAACTAGCCCGAACATGGCCATACAGTATAGGGCGTTTGGTTATTGCCCAGGTATCTAAGACCATGTCGTATGGACATAAAAAAACAAGTCAGAAACTCTGACATACAAAACTGTCTTATGGACATAGACAAATAATCAAGAAGACCCTATCAAAGATTACTAGATTAAGTACTCATAGTCACAGACTTTACTTCATCTGCGGCGAAGAGGAAAGACCGACGTCCCAAACATCGTGATCACCGCTTGCTTAGTACACTGGTCCTTGGTTCACTTCTAGTCAGTTTCTCCGATGAATCGTTACAATATAATACAAAATGTGAAGCGAGGGATGGCTGTTTTATACAAGATGCGCTGATGTATTAGGAAAGGGACGTCCATAAGGAAAAGGGGAGGGAAGGGAGTTTCCAGAAAGACAACTAGCGCCTGAAGACGGCCGCTGAGCACAACACCAGGAAGCCACCCATCATTACATCTACGTCGGGCCAGCGTGTAAGATGTCCTTGTGTTGAACCTCCACGAACAGTTTGAACACTCAGCTGGGGCACTTTACTCAATCAGATAAATCTGTGCTGGGACCGAGGATTGAACCCCGGATCCCCAGCACAGAAGTTTGACACCTTACCCCTAGACCGCCAGGTCACCCCTTACCACTCTACTGTAACTTATCTTAGTGACACTCCACTCCAAATTACCATGAAAACACTTCACTTGGCAACATTCCACTCCACTCCACCGCTGCTTCACCTGACGACATTCCATAGCACGCCACCACGACACCGATGGCCAAGGGACGTGATGTAAGGATACCTCAGCCTAGAAAGTTGTGGATATAATGACCACCTAGTTGGTTTCGTCATCCCGCGTGTCAGATACGTCATGTTGAGAGGTGTGGGCGTGTCGATACGTATCGATATGTCGAGGTATCAGGGTCACGGCCTGTCATACCTAGGGATGTGGAGAAAATGTCTACAGCTAATTTATTACTATCGATGCCTCCCCTTTACTTTTTTATTCCGTCCTTCACATCTTAATACCCTTGCGGTTTGTACGCATATATTAATTCGCGTTAGTAAAATAGGAAGGAGGGAGGTGGAATTTTACAGAAAAATAAATCCAAATTTGCGTGGATGTAGATTGGGAAACCAATAATAATATAAAATAAAAACAACCTCAATACACCCTACTTAAATTCGTACCCCCAATCTCCCTGCTATCGGCAGTCTAGTTTATGACGAGAATGACGCGTTACAGTGGTTTTCAACCTAGGGTACTCAAATAGTCCTACATCTTAGGGGTACGTGATATAAATAGACTATTCATATTTTTGATGAACACTTAATAATCAGAGACAGGTTTATGGTTAGCCAGAAAAGGCTTGATGCAAGGACATCTAATCCGAGAGCGCCATTTGTCTCTCTCTCTCTCTCTCTATCTTCTAGATGTAGATAATAGAATATATACAACTTGAATTATGCACCAACATCTTTGAGGGTACCAGCTTCGGTGGCCACATAGTCTAAGACGTTACTCTCGCAGTAGACTAGATTGCCGATGACGAAGAGATCGAGGTTCGAATCTCGGTCGGGTGTACTGAGGGTGTTTTTTCCACGGTGGTTTTAGCACCTGCCCTCCACGCAAATGTGGGTACATTTCTTATAAATGTAATCTTCCTAATCCCTAAAACCATTAGCGCTAAAAAAAACTTTGGGGATAGGAAGTTGAAGAGAAATGACCTATATCTGGGCGCATGCGAACAAAAAAGGTTGAGAACCACTGCGGCTTAAATGGACCATTTGACTATCAAGGTGGGTGTAGAGAGTCTAGGATGGAAAAGGAAAGGGGCGACCAGTCATTCTTTAACGCCGACCCTGGTTCGAGCCAAAGCAATCCGATTATATATCTATATTCTATTAATATGCTCGTGTTATAATGTAGATGCGTGTAAGTTATGCACAAGAAAATGGTGCTGGAATAGTCTATCATAAATTCCTTAACGCCAGAAACCAAGTGAGTTTATAACGTTCCTTCGGTGAAGATCTCCGTGATTTGGAGAACAAACAGGGGAGGAGGAAAATACAAATTACAATACAATGTGTGTTAGGACCCCCCCCCCCCTTTGCCCCTATTAATTACATCCTTCATTTCATAAATATTTATTCTGTGTTCCAATACCAGTTACCTTTCGTTTCCCGGGAGTTTTAGTTCTTAAGGGGGATAGAAGTGTACGCTAGAAAAGGACAGTGTTTTTTTTTTTTTGCAGTTTTTGTGGTAAAACATTCTTTTGGCTAAAATAAATACAATTTTGATCAGGTACAAACGTATAGTTTATATTTCTTCCCATGTTGTTATCAACATTAGATGAGAAACTTTTTACATGACTAGAAAAGGTTGTTAGTAAATTCCAGGACATCCTTGACATATATTCAACAACTGTTGATATCACCATGTGAAGAAATACAAACTATACGTTTGTACTGGATCAAAATTGTCTCTATTGGAGCAATATTTGATTTATTTTGGTCAAAAAAAATTTTTGCCATAAAAATTAAAAAAAAAAACTGGCTTTTTATTGCATACGCTTTCATCCCACCTTAATGATCAACCGGAATCTGGGGATTTTTGGAATTTTCAGAATGGAAAATGTCAACTTTTAAACTATATTTATGAGTGTGTGTGTGTGTGTGTGTGTGTGTGTGTGTGTGTATGGGCTACTTTTGTGTTAATTTCAATAAATACTTAACTCGTGTACTTTTAAAGGTTCTATCAATATTTAACCTAAGCGTAACATTTGATTGGCGGTATCTCAGTTAACTAGACAAAATCTCTTATTAAAATGTATTATGTGTTTCCAATAAAACTAAAGGATTTACATATTAATACCCCCACCATAAACCTCTCCCGAATAGACATGTCCAATGTAAACGAGTGGGCATTTAGCGAATCATTGTAATGAATTCGAAATAAGCATAAATACAGTCGACAGGTAAATATACTTATAACAACTTTAGTACCGCGATTATACAGTTGATTACATAATCGTGATCAACTCGAAAGGGTTATTTGTTTATTAATTCATCTATAGATTTTCAACGTGTAAAGAGGAGGTATAATTTAATCTTGAATTATTTGATATGTTCCGTTCAAGAATTAAAGCTTGCTTTAAGCCTTAATAAAATTGTATCTCAAATATTTATGAGCGCATCGTATCTTATTGGACCTGTATTTAAAATAGGTCGAGTGTTGAAGACGTGCGTTGGGTGACTCAATGAATGACTGATCTTACTGTGAGGTTTGATTCATTTATATATATATATATATATATATATATATATATATATATATTAGCTCGTTGTTAGAATGTTACGGTTCCTAGGGGGATTTCTCGTTTCCACTTATTATTATTATTATTATTTTTTTAGCATCGCGTTTAACTAACCGTTCGTGTTATATACTTACCCGCCTCGGTGACATAGTAAGCTAAAGCGCTTGTCGTGTTGAGCTCGACTGCTGAGGACGGGGAGATCGAGGTTCGAATCTCGGTCGGTGAACTGGGGGTGGTTTTTCCTAAATGGTTTTCCACTCTCCCTCCACACAAATGCGGGTTCACTTCCTCTAATTCAACCTTCCCAATTCCTAATCCATTAACGTAATTAGTACTTAAAGCGTATAACCCGAACGGGTAGTAAGACGCGGTGATAATAATAATAATAATATATACACTTGTATACTAATCAGGCTAGTAGTTTTAGGAATGAGGAAGGATATATTTATAGAAAGTGTACCCACACATTTGAGTGGAGGGAAAGTGGAAACCCATTTTGGAAGGAAAAAAAATCAGTACACCCGACTGAGATTCGAACCTCGATCACCGCATCATCGGCAGTCTAGTCTATTGACAGAGTAGCGCCTTAGACCATGTGGCCACCTGAGAGGGTTAATTTATTGTTGACTAATTAAAAAGTTGAGAAATGTATGACTCCCTATTAATCTTAATAAAGAGCGAGAATGTCCCTCCACCCTCAACTTTTAAAAAAAAAAAAGGCCATATTTTTTGAGTACCTGATTGTACTCTCTGAAGGTCTGTACGTGAAAACTGGAATTAACTGAGATCAAAGAAGCCGCTTGTCTCTTAGCATTCCCCCCTCAACCCCCCTGGACAAACTTCCTATACACTTCGGTCACACTCTTCATTTTTTGAAAAGTGTGGGGTGGATTTGGTGCAAAAAGGGGTGAAGTCTCCCTTTCCTTGTATAAGTTTAAATAAAAGAATAATATTCTTGTGTTTTTTACCCGTCAAATATTTATGAGTGTCTGATTTCCCCTCCCCCTACCCTGTTCCAACAATATCGAGTGGTGTTTGGTAGATCTAGCGCACGCTTATAAGACCTTAGATTGATTCCAGAACGGGCCTAATATGAATTTAATATTCGTATTTGAAGCCTCCAAAATGAATATGGTCGCCAGGTCTGGTAAATTACTTACAAATACGATCCAATTTTCATCGAAACGTTTTATCTGGGAGCTAGAAAAGTTAATAGTGCTACTTTAATGTGTTCATACGTCTGGTCATGTAATCTACAACTGTCACTCCATACCAGTAGACAGAAGTGATACCGACTATTTATGACATTCATTTTATTGAATAGAATCGCTGTCGGTGCAAATAAAATGGTAGTTCACCGGCAGACGCGGGATACAGAGTTTCCTTAGATGTAGATATAGATGAATTTTATGTGCAGTATAGGTCATTCCTCAGTTATCAGTGTTTTTCAATTGAGTTTTATTTAATGTTCCGCGTTATTTTGTTGTTGATCGGCCAACTATTTCTGAGATCTCTTTCCATATGTTGTCCTTCACATATTGGTCCCGATGCACTGGCGAAGATATGTCAAAAATTGAGGGGGGGGGGGCTTTGTCCACCTCTTCAATGAAATTTTCTTCCTCTTCTATGGAGAAATCTTGGACCATTTGCAACCCCCCCTTAATATCTATAAGGTGAGAGAGGCAGTAAATTAGGTAAAGAGTTACCTGAATGAACATAACAATTTTATTTAGTCAAAAAAACAATAACAAGCTGAGCAAAACAATCAACACCGCGTGAAGCGCGCTTTTCCGTCCATCGCGGAAACCAATTACATCAAAGGAAAACATAAACGTTACCTCCTCAAAACAAGTTACATCAAACCCATCAAAGGTAACGGTCCGGGATCTCAGTGACATGGTCATTGGTTACTTCGATAAATTGATTAGTTCCTAAACTGGTTACTCTAGCGTTTAAGTTATCCACCCTAGTATAAATATATATCTTTCTTACAGACGCCCGTAGCAAACGTGACGTCATAGCAATCAAACAAGGCCACAAGGTAATAATAACTTAACAACCTAGGCGTTTAACTTGGCGAACAAAGATGAGTCCAGAAACAGCTATACTCGAAAACAACATAAGCCGGGTTCCGAACCCAGGACCTGACAATCTCAGGCTAAAAGCTAATATTGGCAAATGTATGAAGTACATTTGAATAGGGCCCAAACCTGAATATAAGTGGTGGCGAAAGCGACGGTCTAACTCCCAGCAGCGATAAGCGCGTAGCATAGTCAATATTCAAATAAACATAAGTTAATAACAAAGTCCAAATAGTAATTTAGAAAGAGTTCCCCCATGACGCCGAAACAGTATTTTTGGTAGGATGGTAATATTCCCGAAACCCAGTCGCTGCCCTCACCTCTTATCCTCGAGCCGGTGGGGTAGTAAGTGCCTGAGATCCCGGTACCGCTAGTATTTATACAAAATATAATTCTCAGAGAAGGGGGGCGGATCGAAGGAAAGGAAGGTTGGAGAACATTACAAACAAGGGGGGAGGAGAGGTTCGAGACTCATATCGAACACCTAGCACCTTCTCGAAGCTCGGCGAAGGCGGAAACGGAACTCTTCTATCCATCTTCTCTGCTGGCTGAACACGTGGTCGAGCCTCGTTGCCGGCAGGCGCGGACACGCCTTCAGTCAGTCCGATGTATTTGGCGAGAGCGTAGGTCGCCGGTCAAGCTAGTGCCGCGTGTTGACTCAGTTGGCTGTCCCAGTTGGCTGTTCCAGTTGGTGAGGGTTGTTACAATGTAAGTTGTTACATCACTGTCCCAGTTGGCTGTCCGAGTTGGTGAGTGTTGTTACAATGTAAGTTGTTACACATTTTCAAAACAATCCCAATCAAACACAAAGCTAAATATAACTCACGCTTGCTCGGTGGGGTTCTCGGAGCAGTTTGGACGCAGACGCAATGTAGAGACGCTGGACGCACACTCTAGTCGTCAGTCGCAGTCGCTTTGAAGGAGCTGGCTACATAACAAACTATGGAAACCAGTAGGATCGCCTCGAAGGAACTGGCCACATAACAAACTATGGAAACCAGTACGGTCGCTGGTCGCAGACGCGAGAAGCACCAAGGGAATCCTACCTTTACCCTCGACTGCGGCTAGAGTCGCAGTCTACGCGCATGCGCAGTTTGGGTTTGGTCCGTGACACGAGGAGATGGTGGCACGTGTTGCAGCACTGGTGGAGGGCTAAAGTCGCACTCTACGCGCATGCGCAGTTTGGGTTTGGTCCATGACACGAGGAGATGGCGGTACGTCGTATCACAACACGGCTAGAGCCGCAGTGACAGTACTATAGTTGTAGCGACATTGAGTATTTGTTATTGGATTTTGTGTGTTTAAACTATTTAAAAAATGTCTGAACAATTAAAACAGGAGGTGCTAATTAACCATTTTCAGGATGTGTGAGCTAGTTTCCCAACATCCATGCACATACGATTTAAAACATCCGAAGTGCAAGAACATACATACTTGCATGCATGATACAATCTAAGAACGGTGATAGGACACATTGCTTAAACACAGCGGGCCTAACTAGCCGTTTGGACTATCCATTTTAATTACACTAATGAAGTAGGGATGAGGAAGGAGGATTTAGATGAAATTTATACGCATTTGCTTGGAGGGAGAGTGTAAAACCACCCTAATTGTACCGGGACAAGATTAAAACCCTGAAATCCGCTTGTTTTTCAGTAGGGCCGATAGGTTTCTTGAGCCGATTGAAAAAGTTTTTCTCGATATCACTTTCTACAAGTTTTAATACTTGATAGAACTGGTTAATATTTAGTCTAGAATGTTCCTTGAACTTGTTATCATCACTTAAAAGATATATTTTAATTAGAATATTATAGGATCCTTCCTCGTCGTGTGCCGTAAATATATTAATCAACTTCTATCTTTTTATTCTGTTGTACAGTCACATTAAATTTATTTAGTCGTCATCTCTTACCGCCCTAAAAATATCTTTCCTCCATCTTGAAATCTACTACAACCAATATCACTTCTGAGGCAACTGCAGGTCTTACGGCGAAAAGATTTATCTTCTCTCTCAGTTATGTCTGAAGGTGGTGGGTGTGCTGGGTTAAGAAGGAGCTACTGGCAACATCGACTAACCAGCGCTGTCAAATCTCCTCGCTCTCTGTTATGTCTGAAGTTGGTGTGTGCTGGGTTAAGAAGGAGCTACTGACAACATCGCCTAACCAGCGCTGTCAAATCTCCTCGCTCTCAGTTATGTCTGAAGGTGGTGTGCTGGGTTAAGAAGGAGCTACTGGCAACATCGATTAACCAGCGCTGTCAAATCTCCTCGCTCTCAGTTATGTCTGAAGGTGGTGTGCTGGGGTAAGAAGGAGCTACTGGCAACATCGACAAACCAGTGTTGCGAAACTTATCTTATATTTGAGAGGCGATTGACCACACAAAAACAAATGATATTGGGTATAGTATAGGCCTACATCGGTGATCACGTGGATCAAACGTAAGACTCTTTTGGTTGAGTTTATCAGTATCGGGGAGATCAGGGTTAGTTTTTTCAGTATAATGAGCAAAAAGTAATTTTTACTAGATTGTTTCCCAAACTACCTTCCCTCAAATGCGGTTACACATTTCCTTCGTATTATATTTCCTCCCCACCTTTACCTACTAGCGCGATTAAAGTGAGAATAGTCCAGAGATGGGTTGTAAGACGCGCTGTAAAGACAAAGGTATATACAGTATAATATATATATATATATATATATATATATATATAAAACATAAAACTTGTTTCTATAAACTGTGGCCCGCAAGTTGCTCCAAGTTTGTTAATCTGGCCCGTTAACGGATTTGAGTTCGAAACCACTGGTTTAGGTCAAAGTTCTACAATATTTTTTTATGTAGGGAAATAAATAAAGGTCATAGTAGTAAATATTGCGTTGTCCCAAGTTGCGAAAGTGACCTGCGACTGATGCTGGAGTCGCACGGCTACGACCGCAATAGGCCGTGGCGACATTAGCCGCATGGGACAGTAGCATGGGGTGTATTTCAAGACTTGAATCCAACCGCAGTCTCCAAGGCGAGACTTAAAATTTACGTCCAAGTTGTATTTTGAATAATATAAATAAACTGGACCCCCTTGCGTGACGTAATAATCATTATAAATAACAAATAAATAGATGGTGATCCCCCACAACCCTTCTCCCTTATTATTAGCACCGCGTCTTACTACCCGTTCGGGTTGTACGCACTTACGCTAATGTGTAATGGTAGGGTGATTGTGAGATTAAATGAAGGACCTACAGTTTAACGTGGGATCCGAACCACGGTGGAGGCCTGGCATTCCCCACATTCATAAGTTGTGAGTAATACACGTCTTGTCAGAGATGAAGGAAGGGTTTGGCAATCAGATAAATCTGTGCCGGGACCGAGGATTGAACCCCGGACCCTCAGCACAGAGGTCTGACACCTTACCTCTAGACCACCAAGTCATTGTTCCCTCTTATTAAATATGTGCAAAAATATTATCCTTACTTTTTTTTTATTCTTAGTACAACGTCTTACTACCCATTCGGGTTAAACGCTCAAGCACTAATCACGCTAGTGGATTAGGAATTGGTAAGAATGAATTTAGAGGAAGTGAGCCCGCATCTGCGTGGAGGTAAAGTGGAAAGCCATTTAGGGAACCCCCTCCCCCAAGTTCACCCGACCGAGATTTGAACCTCGATCCGCCCGTACTCGGCAGTCTAGCTCAACATGAAACCATAAAAGAGATTATGTATATTGTTAGTAATTCTTTTTTACTTTCTCGCTATCTTACAGGTAGAGAAAGTATTGTGATCGCCAAAAAAATCGAACTAGAGAATTTTATGAATCTTGAAGTTTCATGACCCCTCGAATCCGAAAAAGTGTTTTTTTAATTTCCGTCTGTCTGTCTACCTCCAACTAGAGCCTAAAACATTTTACCGATCGGGCTAAAACCGGGTATCTAGGGTTTTCGTAGGGTTGCCCCGAGGGGTTTTTGGAATTGGATATTTAACCTTCAAATTTAAGGTAGTTTAATGAAGGGCAAAAGAGATAAAGTCGATTTTCTCAAAATCGGCTCTAACGATTTTGATTAAATTTCATTTATGAACATCTATAAATATTTCAAACAAAATGGCTACTCTAAATATTTCGACAAAATGAATTTAAGGGTTCCGATATGATGCGTAAATTATTATTATTTATTATATCTCAGTAACACTTTGAGCTATGAAATTACTTATCATTGCAAATATGTACGTATATTTATAATACATATTTTTTATAAGAATTATGTTTTTATAAAACCAATATTTTCTGAGATATTGGCAAATATATTTATAAAATTTTGTGAGCTTGAGTTTTAAAGAGATAATACAGTTTTAAACGCAATAATTCTGTAATGCCTTAGAGTAATTATAGTCTATATATAATAAGTAAGTCTCTTAGGAGAAATGTTTTTACAGCAATGATCTATCTCCTCCATTTTAGACTCAATAGTCAATATTTACATTTTTTATTGGTCAAAATTTATAAATGAGGAATTGAATAGCAATGCGATGACCTGAAGATGTGAAACACCTAATAAAATGTCAAACATTTTAACTGGAATTCAAAATTTGAGTATTAAGTGTTGACCCTTGTGGACCCAAAATCGATCATTTTTATTGGTCCAAACATACAAATGAGAATATTCTTTAAAATAAAACTATAAAACTTAAAACCACGTCTCAAAAAAGTTTTACGTAAGTATAGTGCAATTTGTTCTTGGGTTTTCTAGTGTATATTATTTCATTTCACATATATTACGAGTTTGGAGTAAATATCTCCAGTTTTAAACAATAGAGCGAGAAAGTCCGTTCGGAGTTCCGTACCATTTATTCTTTCGTAATGCAACATTAAGGTGGCGATGTAGGAAACGTGGTTAAGGGCAGTGATTATGTAGTTTTTATATCAAATAAAATAAAATATTGCTTCAGTAGAAACGTAGAGTTTAATTTTCTTGAACTGATGACACCAACCGTTGTTGAATATATATCGAGGGTGTCCTGGAATTTAATGACAAATTTCCTCTTATTTATAAAGTTTCTCATCTAATGTAATTATGTTCATGACAGATATTCAACAACTGTTGACCGGCCCCGTGGTGTAGTGGTCAGTGCACCTGGTTACGAGGCTAGGGGTCCCGGGCTTGATTCCCGGCTGACACCTTTGGTATTTTAACCTTGAGGGGAATAATCTCAATTGTCACCAGGGTTTGGTTAATAAGGATTAAGATAGAAGACTCACCCAAACTCAATAAGATCATAATTACCATCATCACATGATCTCATTGCTGGTACGACGAATAGACAATATACCATGGTGTATGTACAGTAGCCCCGTGGCTTCTTTGGTGCTGACCGCAAGCTCACAGCTGACTTCTGACAGTCAACATTTAGGTATATACCTAAATGTTGACTGTCAGAAGTGACAGCTGCTAAACACATGTTTTTGTAGATCATATGTTTCGGCGTAGGGATACATAATTTGGTCTGGTAGCTTTTCAAAGCTTTTAGCTGTCAGTCAGCACCAAAGAAGCCATGGGGATACTGTACCCTGGGCAATGTTCTATGCAACCAGAGCGTCTAATAGTCGATACATAAGGCAACTGAACTTGGACGTCAAATGCGCCATACGGTAAAAAAAAAAATACTGTTGATATTATCAAGTGAAAAAAATCTGATGTTTCTACTATCCAAATATTCTTTTTTATTCAGCCAGAAAATTGTTTAGCTATATAAAATGCAAAAAATAGTCCATATCTCGCATTATCTTTCACCCCACTTTAAGGTACTATGCTATAATTATTTAACTTAAGATATTGACGATGCTATTTTTTTTTTAATTCGGCATTCTCAGTATTTATAATTTTCAATGTGTTTCCCTTAATATCAAACGAGTTTTACACGCCCGCCTTCTATCATTCGGTCACCGAGGCGGGTTTCGGACCTTGTTAAGTAATAATGAGCAGAGAATGGTGTGTAATATAAATGATGTGAACATGGGCCTTATTAAAGACGCTGTAAACTCTTTCGGAACATAATATTTCCCAAGATAAACTAATCTTCTCAAAGAGGTTTGGGGGGGGGGGGGGGGGGGGTAGGTACGAAATAAAAAAACCTGATGGCTTATTGACCATGGATAACTAATTTCACACTTTAGCCTCTATCTTGGTCAACTTTTTTTTTTATCACTGCGTCTTACGACCTGATCAGGTTATACGCATATATAATAATTACTCTAATGGGGCAGGGATGAAGAAGGTAGCATTTTAGAGGTAATCTTACCCGCATTTGCATGGAAGCAGAGTGGGAAACACTTTATAAAAAAAATCAGTAGACCCAACCAAGATTCGAACCAGGCCATTCTAAAACGCTTAAACCGTTCGGCCACTAAAGTGGATCTGAGTAACTTTAACTTAACGGTTTTGGTGTACTCATACTTTACAAAGCTGACCAATACCAGCTTCGGTGGCCACGTGGTCTAATTAGCTGCTCTCGTGTTAGATTAGACTGTCGAATAGGGGAGATCGGGTGCACTGAGGGTGGGTTTCCATTCTCCTTCCACGCAAATGTGGGTGCACATCATATCAATTAAACCTTCTTAATCCCTAAATCCTTAGTGTAATTTACCACATAGGCGTATAACCCGAACGGGCGATAAGACGTGGTGCTAAAAGAATATATATATATATATATATATATATATATATATATTTCTAACTCATAAGCGAAAATATAGCGGATAGCCCGAACGGGTAAGTAACACGTGACACATTGGAAAAAAAGAATCCAACAAAAATACGCTACTAAGTCCACTTTTACACGGAGCGTTCTGATGTTTAAAAAAACTGCTTGGTTGTTCATTTCTCTATTGCTCCAGGGCGCACAGTTTGTTGGTCGAGGAGGAAGGGGGGGGGAAAGGTGTCCGGGGAAATAGGTGAAGGAAGGGGTCAAAAGGGGTGAGGGGAGCAGGGGTAGAATAGGCGGCGTGGATTCAGAAACCTAATGATGGTGATGAGAGGATCTTAAAAGCGTATAATTCGCGTTGGCCCGCTCAGTCGCTCTCACATACATACACACACTCACGCACACACCGCACACACACGCACACACATGGTCTACAACCACGAGAGAACGCAAGCGGCACTTATGGGGACTATACAGCTATTATTCTAATTTTGTTTCCCCCTTAAATATAACCAAAAACCCACCCATCATTATTAATCTTAAAGTCTCAAATAAGCAATTAATTTACAACTTAAAAAAAAAGTATTTTATAACGAATAAAAAACCTAGTACCAAAAAGAGTAAAAACAATCGATTATTTCAGCTTGTTAGATAACGCCCTCTCCCCCCCAACCCAATTTTTTTTTATTTTACTGTCATAGTTGTGTTGACACATTGTAATTTAATAATAAGCCGCACGTACATGATATTTTGACATGGATTCGTTATGGAACTTAAAAATAAAATGGTGATTGAAGAGATTTTGTTGAAGCAAAGAAGCCCCCCCCCCCCTCCCCTATCCCCGCGGCCCCTACCACTTCCCCGAGAGTCCAATTAAATTTGATCGGCTACCGTTTGAAGGAAATATGAAATATTTTAATTTAATTATAATGAGCCTTTGGAGAGCACTTTATTAACTGCATCAGCATTTAATGATGCCGCCCGCTTGGGTGATTTCGAAGTTATTTTGCGAAGCGGGTTGCTTCTTAATTTGACGCACCTAAACACTCTAAACACTATCACATTTAGACATCAATTTAAAGAGAGGAAAGAAAATGAGTAGGCCATCCGCAGATAACACTTCCCCTCTTCCACCGACGAGTATACACACGCACTCAACCATTTAATTCTGGACAGCATTTACTTGCATTTAAAAATTACATTTTTATTGTTCCCTTTTTTAATCTACATCCTGACAGGAAGATTTCTACAGGACATTTTCGTGTTTAAAATAAATAGCCTAAGTCGTAGACGATTAAAAAAAAATTAGCCTACTTTAATATTAAGAAAATAATCTTGGGACTAATTTTATGTAAGATGTTTTTTTAGAATTATTAGAATTTTGTTTCAATGTTCTATTTCTAAAACTCACCAAATAAAACGAAAATAGGCCTGCATAAACTTTGAATATCATATCTATACTTTCCGTGACGTCACAAGTAGGCAAACGCTCTCAAATAATACATTTAATACATTTTGGATTCGTATTGAAAAATATGCATTTAGTGATATCTTATTTATTTATACCCGCGTCGGGTGACCTGGTGGTCTAGGGGGTAAAGTGTCGGACTTCTGTCTTGAGGGTCCGGGGTTCAATCCTCGGTCCCGGCACAGATTTATCTGATTATCAAACCCTTCCTTCACCTCTGACAAGACGTGTATTAATCACAACTTGTGAACGTGTGGAATGCCAGGCCTCCACCGTGGTTCGGATCCCACGTTAAACTGTAGGTCCTCCATTTCATCTCACAATCACCCTACCATTACACATTAACTTAAGTGCGTACAATACGAACGGGTAGTAAGACACGGTACTATTACTAATAATAATATACCCGCATCAGTGAGCGTGCGGATTAAAAGACGGTTTATCTTACCGGCTTTGACGGTGTCGGGAAGTTGTTAGTATAATTTTTTTTTTACCGTACAACTAATGTAAATAAAATGTATTATCAGCACCAAAATTATTCGATGACCGTATAGTAGATTATTTATATTAAACAGATAATTAATTAGTTTAATCCCTTAATCTTAATTTATTTCTCGCAGTTCCGTAAAAATGCATTTACTATAAATAACATTTTTACAATATTCAGACTTCCGGACAGATGCCGTTGAAATATACACATTACAAAATATACGTGCATGTGAACAAGCACGTATACTCGAGAAAAACTCCCGGTGAAATACCCAGAGACAAGATAAGTTACCGGCCACACACATCAACACACATCGATGTCGTCATGGAGTTACCGGCCACACACATCAACATACATCGATGTCTTGTCATGGAGTTACCGGCCACACACATCAACACACACATCGATGTTCCAGTCATGGAGTTACCGGCCACACACATACAACAACCCCATCGATGTCTTGTCATGGAGTTACCGGCCACACACATCAACACACATCGATGTCTTGTCATGGAGTTACCGGCACACACACATCAACACACATTGATGTCTTGTCATGGAGTTACCGGCCACACACATCAACAACATCGATGTCAGTCATGGAGTTACCGGCCACACACATCAACACACATCGATGTCTTGTCATGGAGTTACCGGCCACACACATCAACAACATCGATGTCTAGTCATGGAGTTACCGGCCACACACATCAACACACATCGATGTCCAGTCATGGAGTTACCGGCCACACACATCAACAACATCGATGTAGGAACGCCATCCTTCTTTGGGAATTCATGCAATAAAGGATGTACTCAAATTTGAATGGTCGGAGAGTAGGGGGAAAAAAAACACCTTAATACACCCAACAGAAATCCGAACCTCGATATCCCTGTCACCGGAAATCGTCCGACACGAGACTGACGTTTTAAACTACGCGACCAACCAATGCGAATAAAAAATACCTACCTTAACATAAAAGGAAAGTTGCCTACATAGAAAGTGTATTATTTTAGCACCACGTCTTACTACCCGTTCGGGCTTTAATAGATTATAAAAGTAGTAATGATTCCAAGAATTTTTGGAAGTGTCGGAATTTTAGTTCACCAACATTTTTAAGTAATGTAAAGTTTAATATGTAGACAAATAAAAAAAAAACAAGAAGTTTCGAACCGCATCAGCCGCATTGAACACACTAAACAAAACACGTGCTCACTTGAAGCATCCTTTAGGTCGCGCTGTAATTTCGTAAAGTAAGTGGTACTTACCAGAGTGATGATCGCCTAGAAATACCCGGTGGAGTACACTCAAGGACGCGAAATTTGAGAAGGACTCTTCATTCAAAGAATGGACGAGTTTGTCTTTGCCGTCTTTAGAATTGAGTGTCAAGGGAAATATTTTTTGCAATTTTTTTTAAAGCGAAACAATATTTTTAAAATCAAATATGTCTTCAGTATATTATTATTATTATTATTATTATTAATAATATTATTATTATTAGCACCGCGTCTTACTACCCGTTCGAGTTGTATGCACTTACGCTAATGTGTAATGGTAGGGTGATGGTGAGATGCAATGGAGAACCTACAGTTTAACGTGGGATCCGAACCACGGTGGAGGCATAGCATTTTCTCTAGTATAAATATATAGTCTAATTTTCTTCACACAATCACCTCAAACCTGCTTTGGTGACCGCATGGTCTAACGCGCTACTCTCGCAGTTGACCAGACTTCTGATGGAGGTTCGAATCTCGGTTGGGTGCACTGAAGTGGGTTTTCCCTAAATGGTTTTCTACTTTCCCTACACGCTAATGCGGGTACACTTCCTTTAAAAATAACCTTTTTAATCCCTAAAACCATCAGAATAATTAGTACATAAGCGTATAACGCGAACGGGTAGTAAGATCTGGCGATAAAAAAATCTTAACAGTTCTTTAACATATGTCAAGAGGGACCTAGAATTTGATGATAAATTTTTCTTTTAATTTAAAAAGTTGTTCCTAAAATTCTAAAATGATTATGACCAATATTCAACGACGGTTGAGGTCATCGCCTGTGGGAAAATTAAACTCTATATTTTTACTGGAGAAATATTTGATTTATTTTGCCGAAAAAAAAAATTGTTTGCCATAAAAACATCAAAGACACTGACTGACCTTTTATCGCGTCTCGTTCCAACAAAACACTTAAAAACAAGAGTTTAATGTTTACCGGAATGAACATAAAACTATTTCATTTTACCCTATATATTTATAAACTTGTAAACATGGTTCAGAAGTCGAAATTTTTCACATGAAAAATCCAAAAATCACATATTTTTGTTGAACACTATGTGCTAAATGCCCAGGAAACGAAAGATAACGGATATAAGATCGTAGAATGAATCTTTGTGAAGCTGATGACGTCATTAATAGAAGGGCTTGCAACATAATTGTATTGCCATTTGTATTTTCCTCCTCCCCTGTTTGTTCTCTAGTTTACGGAGAGCTCCACCCAGGAACGTTAATATATTAATAATATAATAATAGATTTCTGGTAGGGAAAATGGCCTTTCACAAAACAATTCCTACGCTGAACAGACTTTACTAATTACACTAAGGTTTTAGGGATTAGGAAGGCTATATTTATAGGGAGTTTATCCACATTTACTTGGAGAGAAAGAGTGAGAGTGAGAATGGAAAAGAGAGAGAGGGGGAAAATCATTTTAGAAAAACCACCCTCAGTACACCCGACTGAGATTCGAACCTAGATCTCCTGGTCGTTAGTGGTATGGTCTACTGCGAGAGTCTAGCGCGTTAGACCACGCAGCCACCGAGGTGGGTCTCAACATCACCGCCTTCTCTAGAGATTCAAATAAATTACTTATTTATTCTTGTCATATTTTGTGTTCACGAGTGTACGCTCGTGCAAGAGCGAGTTTGGGTCTTTGTGAAAAACGCGGACCCTTCAATTTGATTCCTTCTCCGTTCAACAGGATTGGATATCGGATATAAGGTGAAGAGATCAAATATGTGGGTGTATTTTTATGGTATTATGATGGCGGGGATTACTTTTTGTGGAACCTGTTATCATATAGTCTATGGTTATACGAAGCCTATTTCGTTTGAAAGGGAAAATATTGAGCGAACCAATATGAATATGTGTTTTTTTTTTTCAACGACTGTACCTACTATGTGAACTAGAAGCTATTTTGTGAAGCGGGTTGCATCTTTAACTTGACGCACTGACGCAATATAAGCACTATTTAATGAAATGGATTTTTCATTACGTAATAATTCAAATAAAAAATTCTCACCCTTAATATATTTCAAATTAATTAATAATTTCAGAATATAATAAATACCCTATGCATCCACATATCCACAAGTGTTAGAATATCTTGTCACACACCTAGGTGATAATTTAGCTATTTTTTATGTTGTTTACAAATATGCTCTTTTGTTCACTGTGCCCCAAACCTATCGCGAATACTTGTGGAAAAAAACTAAAAAAAAGCATCATTATATCTTCCTCGCTTCTGGAACCTGATGGAAGCAAGATGCAAACATGGCGAAATAGAAGGAAGGGAAATAAGCTTATAGGATGATATTTTTTTCAAACTATATACCTCAAGAGAAGGTTCTCTTCCCTATACGGTCCACATCCTTACAGTAGGCCGGGGAAATTAGGGTTCGAATACCAGTCGGGTGTACTGAGGGTGATTTTTCATCCATTGTTTCCCAATCTCCCTCCACGCAAGTGCGGCTACAATTTCTTTAAATTCAACATTCCTAATCCCTAATAGATCAGTGAAACCTGTATACTTTATTCCGCAATTCTAGTGAGCCCTGTATACTTTATTCCGCAATTCCAGTGAGCCCTGTATACTTTATTCCGTAATTCCAGTGAGCCCTGTATACTTTACTCAGCAATTCCAGTGAGCCCTGTATACTTTACTCAGCAATTTCAGTGAGCCCTGAATACTTTATTCCACAATTCCAGTGAACCCTGTATACTTTATTCCGCAATTCCAGTGAGCCCTGTATACTTTATTCCGCAATTCCAGTGAGCCCTGTATACTTTATTCCGTAATTCCAGTGAGCCCTGTATACTTTACTCAGCAATTTTAGTGAGCCCTGTATACTTTATTCCGCAATTCCAGTGAGCCCTGTATACTTTATTCTACAATTCAAGTAAGCCGTGTATACTTTATTCTGCAATTCCAGTGAGCCCTGTATACTTTATTCCGCAATTCCAGTGAGCCCTGTATACTTTATTCCGCAATTCCAGTGAGCCCTGTATACTTTATTCTGCAATTCCAGTGAACCGTGTATACTTTATTCCGCAATTCCATTGAGCCCTGTATACTTTATTCCGAAATTCCAGTGAGCCCTTTATACTTTATTCCGCAATTCCAGTGATCCCTTTATACTTTATTCCACAATTCCAGTGAGCCCTCCAGTGAGCCCTGTATACTTTATTCCGCAATTCAAGTGAGCCCTGTCTACTTTATTCCGCAATTCCAGTGAACCCTGTATACTTTATTCCGCAATTCCAGCGAGCCCTGTATACTTTATTCCGCAATTCCAGTGAACCCTGTATACTTTATTCTGCAATTCCAGTGAACCGTGTATACTTTATTCCGCAATTCCATTGAGCCCTGTATACTTTATTCCGAAATTCCAGTGAGCCCTTTCTACTTTATTCCGCAATTCCAGTGAGCCCTTTCTACTTTATTCCGCAATTCCAGTGAGCTCTGTATACTTTATTCCGCAATTCCAGTGAGCCCTGTCTACTTTATTCCGAAATTCCAGTGAGCCCTTTCTACTTTATTCTGTAATTCCAGTGAACCCTCTATACTTTATTCAGCAATTCCAGTGAGCCCTGTATACTTTATTCCGCAATTCCAGTGCGCCACTGGAAGGAAGGCCCTCCACGCGAAAACACGTGTTCGCCTGAGGTGCGTCACCTGTGATGGGCTCATAGCTGAGCACGTGCTATCTTACCTCTCACCCTTTCTAGCCGGGAGAGGGGGAGGCCTCTATTCATGACATGTGCGCGCTCCAGACGAAGTAATTATTCCTCCGCGCTCTCTCGTTCTCTCTCACTCCTAATTGTCTGGTGCCTTGCAAGCAGGGGTGGACCGGATGGTGGTTTTCAATTCAATAATAAACTCTTCCAAATAAATATTTTTAAAAAAACCTCTGAATCAACTACGAGCGCCACTGTGTTATAATGGTCAGTATTCCTGGCTACAGATAGGAATATATAGGTCCTGAGTTCGATCTCCGGCTCCTCCAGGTTTCCATATGAAGCAGTTGTTCTGGAACAGGGTCAAACTTATAGTAGGCCCATAACTTCTTTGGTGTTGATTGACACCTCACAGCTGACAGCTGACGGCTTTGAAAAGTTACCAGACCAAATTATGTATCCCTACGCCAAACCATATGATCTGCAAAAACATATGTTTAGCAGCTGTCACTTCTGACGGTCAAAATTTAGGTATATACCTTAATGTTGACTGTCGGAAGTCAGCTGTGAGCTGTCAGTCAGCACCAAAGAAACCATGGGGCTACTGTACCTAACTTAATTCTAGAACAGAAACAATATCCATACTCCTGCCATAGGAAACCCTTATTTCACCAATAATATTTTTTTAGGCATGCCAAGAATCGAACCCGTGACCCTTAGATCAGTAGACAGACACACTACCGACTGAGATGAGGTATCGGACTAGTTTTTAACAATTATCTTAACGGTACATAAGTATAGGTATGTTGCATGCACCGAAAATAAGTGTAAGAAATGGCACTGGCCTTGACTTCACCTAAATTAAGACTAAATTATTACAAACCCTATACTAATTATTTATTGGGAATATCTCCGTTGCCTCTGAATTAATTTATTTAGTTTATATATCTCTTTCTCTCTAAATATATTGGCCTTAATAGTAGCCAAGACAGATCAGGTATAATTTAATTCATTAACTAACTAACCCCCCCCCCTCCCCCCTAGTTTGCAATAGTACAAAAACCTTCATGTGATGTGGAAGTTAAGCTATTTACCTCTTAAATATGAGTTTATTGAAACATAAATTTGAATCAACAACTACTGATTAAATATAAGCAGATTTATAATCAACATTTAACATTATGGTTAAACAGTATAAAAGAGGTTTTATATCAAACTGACACAAGAAAGATGAAAAAAAAAGGACATGCCTTAAAAAATAAAACGCAAAGAAATGTAACCAAACATGTGAAGGAGGGGGGGGGGGGGAAGAAAAAGTATAAAGTTAGTTCTACTAAACTAACTCTGAATTCGTTGTTTAGGAAGCACCTTAAGATAGACATTGTGTTGAAAACCTTAGCTATAGTTACATAGATATATATATAGAAACTAGTTTTCTTTTGTGTTTATCTATCAAATCTTCAATCTTTCTCTCACAAATCTCTGAAGGGAGAGGGGGAGGTTGTATCATACATCTAGGTGGGTGATCCATCGTATGGTATAGGTACAGAGATGACACTGCATTATCGGACAAACCATTCTTTCATCCTTGAATAGCATACCCGCAATAAGCCAATTTGTGAGCACTTTACTTCATGTTGCTTTGAGAATTAAGAACAACCTCCCCCCCCCCCCCTTCCAACAGACCCTTACCAAATAAAAACACCTCATCATGTCAAAATTGTTGCAGTTTGCTTTTGTCCACATCAATGGAAGGTTCTAGAATAGAGGAAAAACACGGCTCAGAATAAAGCTTTGCCGCGGTTCTTTTGGCAGGTTCACAAAGTCTTCAGAAAATGGGCAGGGGGTTTAAGGTGTGTGTGTGTTGGAACTGAAACGCTCAATTGAAGCTGCTCCTTGACCTTCATTGGTTCTCTACCCTCTCAGTAAATTTAGAGGAACAAAGGACTAACTCACAAAAAACCAATTTTTTGCTAAAACAGCACTAAACGAATCTGTAAAAGATCAGATTTTTGTCTCTTTACTAAAAAAATAAATGTTAAGTCCTAATCTCTAGAATGATTTAAGGTTGGTTGGAATGGAGTTATAGTTTAGGTCCAAATTTGTACATTAAAAATAATTATAAAGTACCCTATCTTTTTGACCAAAATAAATAAAATATTGCTTCCATATGGTACATTTAGTTAATTTTATCCGATTTTCTTGAATATTTGTAATGTTCATCACGGAACTTGACCATAAACCTTTTAAAAGAAAGTAAAAAAATTCATGGTAAACTCTATGATGCCCAAGAAAAATAGTTCCTGAAAATTTATCTTGGGCATCGCTGAATTCAACCAGAAACTTTAAAAAAAAAAAAAAAAAAAAAAAAAAAAAGAGAGTAAAACGTCACGGTCAATCAACACGAGGACCAATATTCAAGAAATGTTGGGATTACAATATGCAGAAAATTTAATTAAACGTATCTACTACAACCAATATCATTGCTGAAGGAACTAATGATCTTATGAAGAAAAGATTTTCTTCGCTCTTTCTCTCAGTTAACTGTTGCCAAATCTCCTCGCTCTCAGTTATGTCTGAAGGGGGTGTTCTGGGGTAAGAAGGAGCTACTGGTCAAATCTCCTCGCAGTTATGTCCGAAGGGGGTGTTCTGGGGTAAGAAGGAGCTACTGGTCAAATCTCCTCGCAGTTATGTCCGAAGAGGGTGTTCTGGGGTAAGAAGGAGCTACTGGTCAAATCTCCTCGCTCTCAGCTATATCAGAAGGTGGTGTTCTGGGGTAAGAAGGAGCTACTGGTCAAATCTCCTCGCTCTCAGTTATGTCTGAAGGGGGTGTTCTGGGGTAAGAAGGAGCTACTGGTCAAATCTCCTCGCTCTCAGTTATGTCTGAAGGTGGTGTTCTGGGGTAAGAAGGAGCTACTGGTCAAATCTCCTCGCTCTCAGCTATATCAGAAGGTGGTGTTCTGGAGTAAGAAGGAGCTACTGGTCAAATCTCCTCGCTCTCAGCTATATCAGAAGGTGGTTTTCTGGGGTAAGAAGGAGCTACTGGTCAAATCTCCTCGCTCTCAGTTATGTCCGAAGGGGGTGTTTATTGTCTACCACTATATTTGTTCCTGAAATGACCACAACATGAGGTAAATAACGCACGGATGCATCACGAGTGGTAGAAAATAAAAGACTGGTGACCCTGGTCTCCGTTTTTAATTTCCTCCCACCCTTTTTTCTTGACGTGCGACATATGTTGCTTGTTTAAAAACAAATGCCCATGACACACGTATCGCTTGTCACGCGTCAAGAAACGCCTGTATATATTGTTTAATAAGGACCCTTTAACACACGCATGTCTGCATCTCCAATTCTCACAGTTACATTATGGGATGTATTTTCGTCCGACAGTATAAAAGGTTATTTAGCAATAATTTCGCGTAATCTCTGTGAAATAAAATATGCATCTGATATAGTTGTATACGGCATAACAACAACACATTCCTCACTACCATATCAAACTAGAAAAATATCTGTCACTCCGATATTTTTAAGGAATTCTTCTCTATATTTGATTTAAAAATTAATCAGGACGTTTGCGCCTTAGGATATGGCCAGACTGGGTGAGCGACTAAAATATAAAATATAACACATTGGTTGTAATGAGAGGTGGCCAGACTGGGTGAGCGACTAAAATATAAAATATAACATGTTGGTTGTAATGAGAGGCGGCCAGACTGGGTGAGCGACTAAAATATAAAATATAACATGTTGGTTGTAATGAGAGGCGGCCAGACTGGGTGAGCGACTAAAATATAAAATATAACACATTGGTTGTAATGAGAGGTGGCCAGACTGGGTGAGCGACTAAAATATAAAATATAACACATTGGTTGTAATGAGAGGTGGCCAGACTGGGTGAGCGACTAAAATATAAAATATAACACATTGGTTGTAATGAGAGGTGGCCAGACTGGGTGAGCGACTAAAATATAAAATATAACATGTTGGTTGTAATGAGAGGCGGCCAGACTGGGGAGCGACTAAAATATAAAATAAAACATTTGTTGTAATGAGAGGGGCCAGACTGGAGCGAAGCGACTCAAATCATAAATAGAACACATATTGTCAATAGAGTGACCAGATGGAGCGACGCTCGACGGTACAGTATAGTTTACAGGCGCTGTCAATATTTATTCTATGTGGTTCATTGATTGCTGGAAACTTCTCATTCTGAATTTTAATTCATGAATATTAGCACACTTGCTACTAACACCTATTTAATTGCTAAGATCATAAACATACCTATATATATATATATATATTATATATATATTATATATATATAATATATATATATATATATAATATATATATATTAAAAAAAACTTATATGTTAAAATATTTCAATATTATAATGAAAGTAGGGCTTTTCAAATAAGAATCATCCTTAGCGTGGAGAGAGGATGATAAAACCACAACAATAAATCACTTGTCAATATTCGATCCTTTGCCTCCTCGTCAACAACTATCGAGAGCTATCGCTCGCACGCTCGTCACTTTGGCCGAACTCTCAGGCGACCGCCTGTGTTCACCTAATGGCTCCGGGTGATATAGGCCCCTATTCCATATAGGAGTCTCCCAAGTCTGCTGGGTAAACGTTCACCTGCAACACCATGTGTAGCCATACAAGATTCTGCCGGTCAATAGAGCAAAGCAACACACACACACACACACTTCTATTTGTCGGCGAATCCCTAGGGAAGACAACTTACTCCTGTTTGGTTGAAGGATCTAGAAGTTTAAGAGAGGGGTGGGTGCATGAGGGTGAGTTAGAGGGGTGAGGGGTGGAGATCAGACTTGTGCATTCATCTCTCAACCACTCATGCGTCAACTCAGCAGGGTGGTCTCATGGGGAATGAAATACATAAGAAGAGCAGTTTAATTTTTTTTTTTTTTTAGGGGTGAAGTGATCTTTCGAGGATGGATGGTTGAGTTCGCACAACGGTATCAATGAGGTGAATGCCAGGATTGTGTTGGATGAGGTCCTTAGGGAGGGCTGGGTTTTGTAGTTTTTCAAGGTATTATGGGTAAGAAACAGGGCTTTAAACAGAACCTATGCAGTGAAATTAAAACATACCTGAAATCATCTCGATATGATGGTACACCCTCTCTACGATGGGAATATAGGTAGGTGACAGTTAGCAGAAGGTTATTTACGCATAGACTACCCTGATTTTGGTTAGAGAGACCGTTTGAGAAAATTCAAACACATTTATTTAATAGAGTATTAGTGTTATTTCATAGGTATTGATAATTGTGTGCGTCTGGGCTAGATAAATCATTGCACAGAAGTGTAAAGATTAGCCAGTACTAATGTACCGTTGTCCAGGGGACGCCCGAATGTACTAATCATACATCCTTTCCGTGGAGGCTCTTTCCATGTCCCTATGAGGTAAGATGAGGGTGATAGTGAGTATGAGGGTGTGAAACCAGTGGAAACTCTTAAGGTGCGGCAGAAGGGAGCACAAGTGTTTTTACAGTTTTTATAGAATTGAAACTTTTTTGGCCAAAATAAATTAAATATTTCTCCAGTAGCAACATAGAGTTTATTTTTCTGCACATGCTAATATCAACAGATCTTGAATATATGTCAAGGGTGTCCTGAAATTTTGTCAAAACTTTTTCTCTTTATTTAAAAAGTGTTGACGAAATTTCAGGACACCCTTGACATATATTCAAGATCTGTTGATATTAGCATGTGCATAAAATTAAACTCTATTTTGCTACTGGAGAAATATTTGATTTGATTTTGGTCAAAAAAAAAATTAATTCAATAAAAACTGTAAAATTACGTATGTTACCTTCTGCCGCACCTTAAACCTAACCTTACTAACCAAACCCTGGTGACCGTTGGGGTGATTCACCTTTCGGGGAAAATACCCAACGTACCAGCCGGGAATCGAACCCGGGACTTCTAGGTTCGTAGCCAGGTGCAACTGATCACTACATCACGGGGCAGGTATTCCATAGGTATAGCACCGCGTCTCACTATCCACTCTGGTTATACACAAATAAACAAATTACGTTATACGTTAGTTGACAAAAAAAATAAAGTTTTCTTCATAACAAAATACTACCAAATATCTAATGTAAAGCTCATGTGTGATTGTTCAAATAGGGCACCTAAGTTTGGGAAAATATCATAGATAAAGTTTTACCAATCTCTGCTTAGTCTGGCAACACTTCTCGACACGCCACTAGGTAAATATTCGTCAAGAATATGAGCTACTGACAACACAGCAACCAGCCTTTCGGTTATAATATTATTCAAGTAACTCTATAAGCCTGAACAGCATACATGTTATTTAACAGTTCCAATTAGACAAAAGGACGTATGGGCGTTTTAAAAGGGGGAGGGGGGGAAGCTCGCTGGAAGATCAGTTTGTGGTTTATTTTTTCGCCCCCCCCCCCCACCCACCCCCTCTCCTTTCAACGCACACGCAAAGATTCTATTAAACCTTGAATACAAACACTTTCAAGCGTTCTTCTTTTCACGTTCATTCTCCCTTGAGACTGAGATAAAACAAGAAATATCCGAACCATCTGCACTATAAAGGAAGAAAATAATGAGCAGGAAATGTTTAATTAGCGGCGCGTCGTGGTAATTAGAGATTTGTTCGCATATAACCTTCGATCGTTTTTTAAACGATGAGGAATTTTGTGACAGATTGGTTGGGGATATTTTAAGAGTTGAATGGGTGCCATGGCAAGGGGGAAGAGGATGATTTTTTTTTTGGATGAAATGTGGCAAAATTTCAGTCAATTATTTCCCGTAATTATCATAAAACCTGATCTATCTAATTCATGGCTTTTCACGGAGGTTAAGGACTTCCAAGAGTAGAAAAGTTATTTTTGTTATTAATAATTAAAGTGTGCTAATTTATGTGTAAGACTGTTAATAAGGTACAATAATTTATATAATTTAATACAACAGAGGACTATAAGTGTTTTTATTTATCTTAATTTAACTTTTAATTAAAATGTTCAGCACAAAGGCTACCAAGGGGGTTGCCTGGGTAGCTGAGATATTACCAATCAGATATTGATCTTGGTCACATGGTGGTCTAGGGGTAAGGTGTCAGGCTTCTGTGCTGGGGGTCCAGGGTTCGATCCTCGGTCCAGACACAGCTTTATTTGATTACCAAACCTTTCCTTCACCTCTGACAAGACATCTTGTGAATGTGGGGAATGCCAGACCTCCACCGTGGTTCGGATCCCACGTTAAACTGTAGGTCCTCCATTTCATCTCACAATCACCCTACCATTACACATTAGCGTAAGTGCGTAAAGCCCGAACGGGTAGTAAGACGCGGTGCTAATATAATAATAATAATAATAATAATAAAGATGTTGAGCTTAGTTTAAATATTGATAAAACCTTTTAACAGTACACAATTTTGGTGTTTACTGAAATGAACACAACTCTAATTTCTGTGATCCTATACGTTATATAGATTTATGAAAATAATTTAAGTAATTAAAATTTTCCACTTTGTAAATTCCAAAAAAAATCCATATATTTCTGTTGATCACTAAGGGTTAAATGCTTTATTAACGAAAGGTAACTGGTTTTAAAGGGTAGAATGGATCTTTGGGCATCGAACGATGTTTTTATATGGAGGGTCATAATACAAATTGTATTGTAATTAGTATTTTCCTATTGTCCGACAGCTCCACCTAGTAACGTTATATACCCACTTGGTTTCTAGCTTTAATGAGTTTTTGTTTGACTAATATTTTTTTTATTATGTGTTCTGTCTTACGACCGGTCCATTCCTTTTGTCATTGAACTTGGACCGCCCTGTCCTCTGCCTCTTTCTTCCTAAGCTCCTCTTTCCCACAACCTTTCCTTTTATGACGTCGTGCAGGAGACAGTTCCTTCCTAAGGATGTGTCCTATCTAGTTTGCTTTGCACCGAAGAATCACATTCAAAAGAGTTATCTTCTTCACCCACTCTTCTAGCGCCTTAAAATAATATGTCTTTGGTTCAGTCAATGTTGCTGAAGTAAGGTCCATTCACGGTAGGAATTGACTTCTGAAAGGCCTTTTTCCCTACCATAAATCTATTAAATAGTAGGATATTGCTAGGAAAAAAGACCTTTCAGAGAGTAATTCCTACCGTGAATGGAGTTTAAGTCCAACCACCAAACGAAACATCAGATAAATAAAACTAGCTATCAACAGGTAACGACAGCCTCTACAACACTATGATAATATTTTTGGAAGAATTTATATAATTAGTCGAGTTGAATTAATTTGATAGTTTGTGTAGAGAATAATATGCACATCGCTGTTTTTTTTTTTCTTTCACCCTTTTTCACTGAATTTTTTTTTTTTAAACAATAGGTTAACCATTGGATCGTTGGAAGGATGGATGCAGATTATTGCGCTAAAATATATTCAAAACTTTTTTATCAGGTAAAGTTCTATACAAAAAAGGGGTTTCTTTAGAAATTTTAGTCAAAGATTTACTCGTTAAAGTGCTATCAACTCTTCATTGATTTCGAGCTTTCGGTGTTTAATTTTAAGCAAAACGTATATTTCCCCCTTTCTCCCCGCTATGAGAACTTTAAAACTACTCCTCTACAAGCTCTATAGCTACTTGTTGCCGTCTTAGAGGAAGTGTACCCGCGTTTGCGTGGAGGGCAAGTGGAAAAACCATTTTGTATAAAAACATCCTCGGCACACCCGACTGAGATTCGAACCCCGATTTCCGCCTAATCGGCAGTCTAGTCCAACATGAGAGTAGCGCGTTAGACCAAACGGCCATCGAAGCGGTTGTCCTCACTCTGTTTTCTTTGTAAGATCATATACTTAGTCTTTAATAAAATGTCTGCATTTCATTGCAACAGCTTCCTTATTATTGCCCGGCAGTTAAATTATCAGCGTATCCTAATGGTTAGATTGTTTCAATTTTAATTTCTTTAAAACCCACCGAATAAAACGTAAATACATTAACCTGAGACCCACTCCGGTGGCCGCAAGTCCTAACGCGCTACTCTCACAGTAGACTAGACTGCCTATGACAGGGGAGATTGAGTTTCGAATCTGGGTAGGGTGTACTGAAGGGTTTTTCACTAAATAGGTTTCCCATTATCCCTTCACGCAAATGCGGGTACACTTCCTCTAAATATAGGCTTCCTAAGCCATAGCACAATTTGCGTAACTAGTACATAAGCGTATAACCCGAACGGGTAGTAAGACGCGGTGCTAATAAAAAAATATCCCGTAGAAATCCTATCACGACTATCCATGACGTCACAGACCAAAAGAAATGATCTCTTCATGGTTTGTTTGTTTGTTTGTTTGTTCCAGGCCAGGGCCGCGTCAACCAACTCGGCGGCGTCTTCATCAACGGACGCCCGCTTCCCAACCACATCCGCCTCAAGATCGTGGAGATGGCGGCCGCGGGCGTCAGGCCTTGCGTCATCTCGCGACAACTGCGGGTGTCCCACGGGTGCGTCTCCAAGATCCTGAACCGTTATCAGGAGACGGGGAGTATCCGTCCTGGGGTCATCGGGGGGAGCAAGCCCAGGGTCGCCACCCCTGAGGTGGAGCAGCGCATCGAGGACTACAAGAAGGCCAACCCTGGCATCTTCAGTTGGGAGATACGCGACAGGCTCATCAAGGTATACACCCTCACAGGCTAATAGCACGACATCCCGTCAATCCGGCGTAGGAGTGGGGGTAAATGGAGGCTAGCAGAAGATTTGTTTTGCAAACATTGACTCAAAGTCACTAATTTTAACTTTTGTGTAAATAATAATTATTCTTTAGTAATACAGGAAACCCCTTTAGATCAAACACCGGTAGGTCAAAATTCGGGATAGTCTGAACACACTTTTCAGAAAACATGGTGGGGGGTGAATAATATAAAATGAAATTTATTTAACTTAATTGGCTAACAAGCTAAAATTTAAAAGAGAATTGTAAGAAACAGTGAGATCTGCATACTTTAAATGTTGTAGTCAAAACAATGTGTTTTCTTGTAACTAAAAATAATTACACTACATATCACGTGTTACACATTAGTTAAATTAATTAAAATTTAATTAAACCCATTCAACTGTAATTTAAAATTCGTTAAAATTTTGTATCGCTGTGTTCTTCCGCTTAATCCGAATTTTCGCTAATGCGAACGGGCTTCAGTCCTAATTAGTTCCGATTAACGATGTTATAGTGGTACTATAGTATCGATTAAGAACGTTATCAAACGCTTCTCTTAATATTTTCTTAAGGATTAATGTGTGATTGGCTTTTTCGTAACTCATTGAAAGAATAAAAACTATAAATAAAATTTTTTTTTGCTGTTGTGGTAACAAGATAATTATAGAACATTAAATAATAAATTTAAAAAATATTATATTCACACTTGTATCTTCTTATAACTGGCCACCAAAATAAATAAATGTATTTTAATAACTTAGAGATAGTCTCTAACAAAATGTTAGATGTAAAATAAATAGTTTTAATGTTCTAAACATGACCAGATACAGTTTGTATGACTTCATAAACCATACTCATTTCGTCCAGTTCACCATCTTAATTTTTGGAGAGAAGGCAGCCATTTAATTGTAAAGCATTTTTGAATGAATTACACAAACCAATTCCATAAAAATTGAACATACAAATGGGTATTTTCATAAGTTTGTATTTCAATGATTGTCAAAAAACACCGAGAAGAAAATAAATAATTAAAAATAAATTGTTTGTCGTGAAAGTTTTGACTTCCAAACGTAACAACTCAAATTATAGTCTCGCAGATCATATGGTTGGGTGAGTACAGTAGCCCCATGGTTTCTTTGGTACTGATAGTGACAGCTGATAGGCTTTGAAAAGATACCAGACCAAATCATGTATCCCTACACCGAACCATATGATCTGAAAAACATTTGTTTAGCAGATGTCACTTCTGACAGTAAAATTTAGGATATACCTAAATGTTGACTGTCAGAAGTCAGCTGTGAGCTGTCAGTCAGCACCAAAGAAGCTATGGGACTACTGTAAGTACTATCACACTTAGAAGACATTGTACGAAATAGAAAGAGAGAGAAGAAAATGAGCAGTTCACCCTGCAAGGTCTATTGTTTATCTACTGATAACACTTCCCTCTTGTAGAGACGAGTATAAACACTCATCCTACGTCTTAACAGCATTGACTTGAATTTCAAAATTTTATTTTCCTTGCTTCCTATTCTTGATAAACATTAACTTCCACGGACACTTTTTAATCCACATCCTTTCAGGGAGACTCCTACTGGACATCGGGTTTGAATAAATACGAAATGCTATTTTTAGAATTATTTAATAATTTATGTTTTTAGTTTCAACGTTAAATCCTTAAAAACTTGCCGAATAAAACGTTAATACATCGTAGATACAACCTTTACTTGTTGTGACGTCAGAGGTAGGCAACGTTGTTAAGATACCATAGTTCTATTCCGGGTGATACTGATAAATATATTTAATATATTATTATGTGTACGGATTTGTTCTGCTGTTCATTCAGTAAATATAAAGGCGGTGTATTTAAGTTTATGGTATTAAGTGTATTGTTCTAGGTTCGAGGCTGTTTGTAAGTCACTGTGCTGATATAAACTTTGTGGTTAGAAAGTTCCCTTTAAATACCCCCCAATAAAAAATAACCATGCATGGTGAAGTAATTGTTTTATATCTGGCTCTTTGATGCCGCTGCCGTTATAAACTAGGTAGTTAAAACCTTCGGGGTGTTTGTTTATTTTTTTAATAACGTAAAAAAACTATAGCCGGTCCACTAATTATTGACATCTATTCAACATTCTTAAAAGTTATTCGTTCTTCTTTTGTCTATCCACACGATGATTGACGTATGTTTCTCAGCTGACACTTACCCCAGATATTGACAATTTTGACAACTTACCAGATAAAAATTGTCAATATCTGGGGTAAGTGATCTTTAATCAATTTTGGGTAATTTATTTATGTATTGTTATATCTTCTAAAGTATCATATTTACTGTCTAGGTATAAACTTTCTTCCTTTTACTGGAAATCTCAAGTTGAAGTAGATTTTTTTTTTCCCCGACAAAGCGTTTATACAACGACTAGAATACACATTCATCTGAACTTAACTATTTATTATCTCGTATCTGCCGCCTCTTACTAATCGTTCATGTAGTCCTAAATTAATTACGCTAATTCGGTAAGGATAAAGAAGGTAAAATCTATAAGGAAAAACTACACGAAGATGCGTCAAGGAAGAATAGAAAACGGTTTAGCAAAAAAAATTCACTTCTTAGTACAATCGGCTACAAACTTAGTCCGCGTTTCCATTGATTCCTTTTTTTTTAACGACGTTACCTTCTGGTAATTTCATATTTTATATTTTGCGAAGTGGGTTGCATCTTAGCCTGATGTCTTATATACTTTAAGCACCATCATACTTAAGACGCCATTGTATGAAATAGAAGGAGAGGAAAGAAAATTATTAGGTCCCCTTATGAGGTCTCCTGTTTACTTACTGATAACGTTTCCCCTCTTCCACTGACATGTATAAACACTCACTCTAGTATTGACGCTTGGAAAGCATTGATTTGCATTTCCAAAATTACCGTCCACGGACATTTTAAAATTCACTCCTGCTGGCTTCTTCTTTGAATATTTTTGAAATTTGACATTTTTATTCACACCCTCGATGTACTGCAAGTTTTTATAAATTTTATTAAATATGAAAATTTGCTGTGTTTTAGCTCCAGGTATTATTGTTGAAATTAGTCCGCCTCAAATATTAATCCGGATTATGATGCACGGGGATGATCGGTATTTGAATCCGGGTTGGATGTACTTAAGGATTTATTTATTTTCAAAATAGTTTTCCATTCTCCCTCAGCGTAAAGGCTGCTAAACATCTTCTAAATTCAACCTTCCTAATCCATAACACATTTTAATGTAACTAAAACATATACGCATAACTTGAACGGGCAGTGAAAAACGGTGCTAAAAAAAAAATTGGTTTAAATCGTTTGAATCATATTTCTCTGTGTACCAAAGATGTCGGAACATTTTCAGAAGTGAGTCAGCCACTCATGTGACCTTATCTTAGTTCTATTCCACCCCTCTTCGGATGTATGGTCTCTAAATCCATAAAATGCCCCCCTTCTCCCAACTACTCCACCAACTTAATGCAAGCACCAAACAAAAGACTCCTAGGACCCGACTACTTATCCTCCACCCTTCGTAACTAGCCTATGACGTCACTAGCCCTGCAAGGGAGGCTGCGCAGTCGGAAGGAAATGTGGGACAATGAAGGGAGGGGTTTATTTGATTTCATAAAAGGGGAGGTTTTTATAGGCACGGCCCCCTTCTTACTACCTTTTTTTGGATAATTTATCTTGGGTGGGGGGTAATGTTGCCGTTAAAATGTCACATTGTGTCCACGCTTAGCTGAGTAGTTCGGGGTAGACTGACAAGTTTGAGATTAGGGTTACTTTAAGGGCGTTCAAGCTTTAAGTTTGAAATTATCTTTAAATTTTCTATTACTTTCTCATATAAATTTTATTTACTTATTTGAGGTATTTAACACGCACTTTCTGAACCGACTAATTATATCAGCACAAGAGAATTTCTATGTGCGAGATTGAAAGGACCTACCAATTTTTGCCGGGAAAGTTATTTTCATATACCTTCTATAGGGTTATTTTACATGTTCACAATTGACATGGGACCGACGGCTTTACTTCCCCCCGAAGGAAGTTGTGCTACGGATTTTTATTGCACAAGAAAAATCCGTAAACCCGGCTGGGTTTGAACCCGCTAACATCGGGTCCTGAGGAACACCTTACCCCAATAATACCTAGGTCAACCTCTCATATAACTAAAGTAGACCCTATTGTAATCGTAAGATATTTATCCTCGAGATAGTACAATTATGTTAAGTTTGTAATTGAGGCCAAGGGCACCCATGAAGGCTTTTGGAATGGGGAGTGGATTAGAGCCCCATCTTCTGGGGGTGTGGCACCCCTCTTTCACGAGAGAAAATTTCAGAAATTAACCTTATGGGAGGGAATTTTAGAAAATCTGAACATAATTCTGAGATAGTTATATGAGATTCAAGAGACAATTTTAGCAACAAAAAAAGTTTCTAAAATATTTGACAAAAAAAATAAATTATTTATAGCTGAACCCATTGAAAATACACAATATTTTTTACATAAGTTTATTGAACATAGCAAATTGGAAAGAAATCTGTTGAAAAGGGAATGGGAAGAAATCTACATTTTATCATTTTTATCTGTTAGCTCTGATATTTATGATTCAAAGTTGTTTGCAGCCAAATACCAAATACACAACTTTGAGTTTTTCACTAAAAAAAATTAACAAAAAGTAGGCCTAGATATTAAGGAGTGATAAGAGGGGTTGGAACCCATGATCGGGGCTATATACGAAATGTACCCATGGCTTAAGGCGGGATTGAAGGGAAGGCCAGTTTTTTTTTGCAGTTTTTATGGCAAAACATTTTTTAGTAAAAAAATCAAATATTGCTCCAGTACAAACATATAATTTAATTTTCTTCACATGGTGACCTCATAATTTCTTTTTCTTTAATATTGGTCCTGGAATTTATTGACAACTTCTATTCTTCATTTAAAAAGTTTGTCATCTAATGCCGCTATGCTCATGACAGATATTCAACAACTGTTGATATCAATATATGAAGAAAATTAAACTATATGTTTAAACTGGAGCAATATTTGATTTATTCTACCCCTCCCACCAAAAAAAGTTTTGCCATAAAACTGCATAAACATCGACCTTTTCTCGCGTTCCCTTCCAACCCACCTTAAGTTATCGAGTTTGTACCGGCCTTTTCTCGCGTCCCTTCCAACCCACCTTAAGTTATCGAGTTTCTACCGGCCTTTGCTCGCGTGCTCTTCCAACCCACCTTAAGTTATCGAGTTTCTACCGGCCTTTTCTCGCGTCACCTTCCAGCCGACCTTAAGTTATCGAGTTTGTAGGCTGCTAGATTGATGCAGGCCAACTTGTTTCAGGACGGGGTGTGTGACAAGAACAGTGCTCCTTCTGTCAGCTCAATCAGCCGTCTGCTAAGAGGTGGTCGCAGAGACGACAGTGATCCTAGGAAGAACCACTCCATAGACGGCATCCTCGGTAAGTCATACCATACCCATGGCAGTTAAAGGATGTGAACAAGTATCGATACCTCCCTTTCGATACTAGTATTTTTACTCGATACTTTTACTGATATTAGTATTCACAATTGGGTGACCTGGCGGTCTAAGGGTAAGGTGTCAGACTTCTATGCTGGCGGCCGGGGTTCAATCCTCGGTCCCGGCACATATTTATCTGATTACCAAACCCTTCCTTCACCTCTGACAAGACATCTTGTCCACCGTGGTTCGGATCCCACGTTAAACTGTAGGTCCTCTATTTCATCTCACAATCACCTTACCATTACACATTAGCGTAAGTGCGTATAACCCGAACGGGTAGTAAGACGCGGTGCTAATAATAATAATGATAATACAATCCGGTATTGGATCGGTATCTAAAGAAACAATTTTTTTTGTTGCCATCAGTCATTCTGGGATTAATATTTATTAGAGTGGACTGTGGAGGAATAACAAACTACACCATTACTAAATTTTCACTCATTTTCTGGATGACAAGCAAGAACAAAGTGAAGTTGGTACGGTAAAACCTTTTATAATATCCCTCATACAATACCATTTATCGTATCCTCCAAGTTCTAGCACATAACATACACGCGATAGACTTAAGTGTACTATAATATGGTAAAATCATAATTTTCAGTGATTAGAAAAATATTAAACTACAATTATGATGAAAAAGTAGAAATTATTATGAAACCTAGTAGATAATTTTTTTTTTCAAGATTTAAATTTCGATACCGATACTTTTCTTTCGATACTAGTACGTTAGTGACATTTTCTTCCGATACTTTTAATCAGAACAGTATCGATACTTTTCTTTCGATACTACATCCCTATACAGCCCCCTTTATCACCCCACACTTTTTTTTAAAATTCTTATTGAAAAATAAAATTTTGTTTTTGGAACTTGGATAAAATTTTGTCACTATCAACTTTTGGTCATCAATATTCGTATTAACAGAGATGAAAATTATAAAAGTCCGCCGCTTAGAGAATTTTTAATGCATACATATGCGTTTCTACAGTAGCACCATGGCTTCTTTGGTGCTGACTGACAGTTGACGGCTTTCAAAAGTTACCAGACCAAATTATGTATCCCTACGTCGAACCATATGATCTGCAAAAACATATGTTTAGCAGCTGTCACTTCTGACAGTAAAAATTTAGGTATATACCCAAATGTTGACTGTCAGAAGTCAGTTGTGAGCTGTCAGTCGGCACCAAAGAAGCCACGGGGCTACTGTAGTAGTGTCCACGTCCATTATTGAGAAAGTCCGTTATTGATAAGGTGTTTAGCGATAAAATCTAATATTATTTGCCAGGAAAATTTAAACTGACTGTTATAAAGAAGAATACGATATTCAGAGGTGTCGGTTAAGGAAGATTTCATTGTAGATATATATCGATAACGGATAAATATAACCAACAACAAAGAGTTAAACTAAGATGATACCACATTCCTGGATTGGTACATACAATAGCCCCGTGGCTTCTTTAGTGCTGACTGACAGCTCACAGCTGACTTCTGACAGTCAATATTTAGGTATGGACCTAAATTTTGACTGTCAGAAGTGACATCTGCAAAACACATGTTTTTGCAGATCATATGGTTCGGCGTAGGGATATATAATTTGGTCTGGTAGCTTTTCAAAGCAGTCAGCTGTCAGTCAGCACCAACGAAGCCATGGGGCTACTGTATTTAACTTAACGTCCCTTCAATAGATCAATGAGTCAACAATAAAAAAAATATATATAGAAAAATAGCGCTTTATAGTCGGCTTCTATTAAAGACGGAACGTGGTACAGCCAACCTAGAAACTAATTTGTTAATCCACCACAACACCTGGAAAATATCACAAAAGAACTATTTTGAATGAATGAAAAATAAAATGTAAAATAAAATAAAAAGATCTGCAACATTTTCAATTCAATCCGTGATGATACAACAAGAAATTCCAAATTGAGGGAGGCAGAAGAGAGAGAGAAAAAAAATATTTTGGGACGTTAAAATATCTCAAGGTGTGTATGTATACATTCCACCTTGTTTCGTCGGTAACAAAAAGATCGGATAACCGCATCTCCCTTCTCCTTCGATAACTATTTCGTCGTTGTTTCCTCCGCATCTGGAGTAGTACAGTCAAATTTTCATAATGAAGAACCTTAAATGATAGCTAGAAAAAAAAAGTTACTAGATCTACTTTCATGTATTTATACAAGTCATATGATATGAAACTGTCACGTTTGATAAATATATATAAATTATATTATTATTATTATTATTATTATTATTAGCACCGCGTCTTACTACCCGTTCGGTTATACGCACTTACGCTAATGTTTAATGGTAGGGTGATTGTGAGATGAAATGAAGGACCTACAGTTTAACGTGGAATCCGAACCACGGTGGAGGCCTGGCATTCCCCACATTCACAAGATGTCTTGTCAGAGGTTAAATATATATAAAATAACACTTATAACATAGTAAAATCATATCATTGTTGACGGTAAAATAAATATATACATCTATTGTATTTTCTAAAAAAGGACCTTTGCTATTAAAATTCGACTGTATCAGACGGTTAGGTAAAGGAAGAAGAAGAATAATTTCCTCAACAGTAGCCGGCAGTATAATTCAGTGTAGCCCGAGCAATTCATTATATGATCTAATTTCCCCCTCTCTTCCTAACCGCCCCTTTCCACCAAGCTATTGTTAAAGGTGTCTGAAGATGATGGTGTTTTTTTTTTTCTCGGGGGGGAATCTCTTGTGTTATTGTTTTCAAGAATGAGGGATGGAGGGTGGAGGGAAGGAGGATCAAGACTATTACGTCTGGAGGGACTATCTTCTTCTTACCTGTGGCTTCCATTTTTTTTTTATTATTTCTTCTTCCTTCTCTTCTGCTACGTTTCTTTCTTTTAAGAGAAAACCTCTCTCAGTTTTGTATGACAGGGTATCCTATATAGACAGACGTACCGCCCTGTGTGGTCTTTTCCGCCTGTATCCGTTGGTAGGCCTGGCTCTGCGCGCGGTAGCTGGAACCTTATTATTATGATTAGTAGTATAGAGAGGTGTGCGAAGTTTCGAAATGTCTCGAATCCAAGGTCGAATCTACCTTCGCTTCAACTTTTCGGACATCCGCAATAAACTTTCGAGTCTTTTAGAAACACATCGGACTAAGAAGAAAAAAACAAAACGATCAGGTGTCCGCGTGGTCTAACGCGCTACTCTCGCAGTGACTAGACTACCGATAACGGGAAGATCAAGCAAGGTTCAAATCTCGGTCAGGTGTACTTAGGGGTTTTTATTACAATACGGTTTTCTAATCTCCCTTCAAGCAGATGCGTGTATACTTTCTATAAATGTAACCTTCCTCATACTTAAAACCATTAGCGTAATTAGCACATAAGTGTATAACCCGAACGGGTAGTAAGGCGTGGTGCTAAAAACGTGTTATATTATATATATATTAAAACAAAATAAATATATTCTTTAATATTATCTTATCTTAAATATCGAGGACTCGAAGGTATCATCAGTAAATATTATTATTATTATTATTATTATTATATATTATTTATTATTGAATTTGTCATTAATTATTCTCTGATTGAATTTTTCTCATTATTTTGATTAAGATGTAAATGTATTTGTTTAAATTATGCTTGAACAAGTAGATGGAGTAGGTAATAGGAGACACAAGTTTAATCCAGTTTTTTTGAAATTTTTACAGCAAAAAAAGCTTTTGGCCAAATAATTGAAATATTGCTTCAGTGTCAAGGTTTATTTTAATTTTCTACACATGGTGATATCAACAATTGATGAAAAAAACTGTCATAAGCATAAGTATTATCTCCGATTAAGGATATCCACAAGATAAGTACTATCTCCTATTAAGAGAGTAATCCACAATATATGTAGTCAAATGATCATCCTTAGATTACAAGAGGTATATTTCCAGAACCAAGATGAGTATACTCCATAATATCCCGGAATTTAAGGATATCCACAAGATGAGTACTATCTCTGATTAAGGATATCCATAAGATGAGTACTATCTCCGATAATATAAGAGACTATCCACAAAGATGAGTACTATCTCCATTTAAGGATATCCACAAGATGAGTACTATCCTCTGTCTTTGTTTAAGACTATCTACCAGATAGCACATAGCCTATTAAGGCTATCCAATAAATAAGTACAATCTCACGCATGCGCAAAGTCATAGAGGACATAATTTAAACCTTATAATCCTTCCACTGGACCTATTTGATTTAACAAGTTAACTGACGCTTATCAAGATATAGTAAATGCGCGATAATACCCTAGAAGCGTCTCGATTGCGCATGTTGCTCTAGGTAGCGGATTTTTATATATTCCTTCTCCTGATTCTTTTTGTTTAGTGCGCGAATATAGTCCCGAAGCCTTTAGGGTCTTTTTTATTTTATTTATTTTTTATGGTAGGAAATGTTTTTATTAGACTGTTTTAAACGTTGGTGGCTATCCACATAAACCACACTTGTTACCTACCGTTTCCAAGTTTATTACGTCAACAAGCGCTATGACTTCTGCCTTAACCTAAAGCGTCAAAGAGAGAGTCTTTTAAGGTGGGATGGGAAAGGAACTGAGAAAAAGTCAGTTTTTTGCAGGTTTTTTTAGTAAAAATTTTTTTGTGACAAAATAAAAAAATATTACTCCAGTAGAAACATAAAATTTAATTTTCTTCACATGGTGACTTAAATATTTTTTTAAATATCTGTCAAGGATGTTCTGGAATTTAATGATAACGTTTTATTTCCAATTAAAAAGTTTCTCATATAATGCCACCATTATCATTAAAGATATTCAACAACTGTTGATATCAATATAAGAAGAAAATTAAACTTTTTGTTTGTATTGGAGCAATATTTTATTTATTTTGATAAAAAATATCTTTGCCATAAAACTGAAAAAAAAACATCGGCTTTTTCTCGCGTCTCCGGAATTCCCACCTTAAGAGTACCACCTTCATTAAGGAGAAAAATCCTTACACCCCTATATTCCTTGTGAGTAAGGCCGTATTATATGACGTCATTTTTTTTATTTACATCACAGACAAAACTCATGTGAATATAAACTTGTTCGTGAACCCCTGGTTGTAAAAACGTATATTTTAATGACACCTTAACTCAGTCGGTAGCGTAATTGTCTGCTGAGCTAAGGGTTCCAGGTTCGATTCACGGTATAACCGAAAAATGTATACTTGTTGAAAGGTGGGTTTCCTCTTTCTCAGTGATAAATTATTAGCCGGGGGGCTGGATGTTGTGTCTGTTCTAGATTTAAGTTAGGTTATAAGTCGTGTCCGGATATAATTTTAGGGTGTTCGATAACAAAGGTGCTTAGAATGGTATTTGGTCCAATAAGAGATGAAGCTACTGGGTAGTGGAGGAGGCTACTCACCCTGTATTCATCACAAGACATTGTTGGGATATTCAGGTCTCGCAGATTACGGTGAGCAGGACATGCGCCGTGAATGGGAGAATCTAGAACCGTGTTCAGGGCATTGATTGGAAAACCCAATGAGAACAGACCGTTGGGAAGACCTAGACGCAGATAGGAGAATAGCATTAGATTGGACCTGAAAGATAGGGTGTATGAGGTGGATGATATAACTAGTCATGATAGGAATAGGTGTAATGAGGTGGATGATAGACTATCTCAAGGTAAAAATAGGGTGTTGAGGAGAAGGTCCAAATTTCGACTACACTTTCTTTTTCACTTGTAATTACTGGCATAAAAGTTGTCGAAACATTATATATTTATAGCTGGAAAGATTATACATCGAACCTGTGTACTTGAATATTATAAAAATTAAACTTGTTTTGCACTTCTTTTTTTTTTTAATTGTCACAATTCATTATTTTGAAACTGTGGTCTAAATTTCGACTACCGGATTCAAGATGTCAGGAAATAAAATAAAAAGAATAAAATAATGATATTACACTGTATTATTACATAATAATATAAAATCAATGTTTTAAAGTATGCCTACTTGCATATTACCTCTATTTTTAATGGAAAAAGTCAATAATTCATTGCTCATTTACAAAAATTACACATATAAATGTCTTTGTCGGCGCAAAGCACATGCGTTATGTGCCCAAACGTGGCACATAACACACATTACCCACAATTCTCCTTTGTGGTCATCGGAAAACAGTCCTTGGCAAAAATACAGGCCGCATCTTCATCGTCTGACTTTTTTTTCACCCACAGGAAACTCCAAATCACTCATGCTGTCATCGACAATATTTTCGGCACCATCAGAATCTTCCGAAGAACTGCCTTCATCAAGCGTCTTATTTGGCTTCCCTTTAGACTTTTTCTTCTTCTCTTCTTTTGGTTTCCGAAGTATTCCCCCAAAATTTAATTTCTTTTTGACGACATTTTTTTGGGTTGTCGTCAGAATCTTTTAATGATTTAACAAGGGCTTCTTTGTAGGGGGTTCCAGTGATCACACAAGCTTCTACGATTTCATATATGGACTGACATGTTTCAGACCACTTGAAGTGCTGGGTTGAGGATCCTCGGCAGGACTTAAGGATGATCCGCAAGCAACGACTCGCGTGGCTTAGATTCAGGAAGTTGGATGTCAGAGGGAGATTTCAATTGATTATTTTCATGTGGCGTCGCCTGAGGATTGCAGGATTTCGCCTATTCCTGTGCTGAAGCTAGAAAATCAGCGTCGGTGAAAAGGTTTTTATTCATGGGAAAATGCCTGTTTTGCTGAAACCGTTCATGGCGATCTCTCCTGTTTGCACTTTTAAATATGCTTTTCCAAACAGCTCCATCATGTCATATGGAGACAACGGCTGTCTGAATGAAGAAGCCTCTGTCTTATTTCTTCACTGTAGTGTGTCTTCAGGGGTCCTATGAAGGTTTGGTCCAGAGGCTGAAGCTTGTGCGAGCAGTGTGGCGGCAATGACACAACTGTCACATGATTACTTCGTGCCAATTCAATCACATCAACATTGCGAACATGGCTGTAATGTCCATCTAAGATTAGGAGAACTGGAGAGTCCTCAGATGGGTTAACTTTTGCCCAAGAAATGCTGGAACCATTCGGTAAAAATGTTGGTTTAAACCCAACCTGATGTATCTGCAACTCCAACCGAGCCTGGGGAGCCCCTCTTATTAGTTGGTCCGTCATGTTCTTTATGGGAAATATTATCAAAGGTGGAACATATAGCCCAGAGGCACTCATGCATGCTATCACTGTGACCGTCGCTCCTCGCTCTGCAGATGTGAGGGCAGCAATTTGACGTTTACCTTTCCTTCCGATAACTTGCGGAATTTTACTCTGTACAATGGTCAGGCCAGTTTCATCCACATTGTATATTCGATCAGCTGAATACTTGTGTTTAAGGTAGGCTTCTTCTAATAATTGGAAAAAAAGCACAGATATTTTCTTTATTGAAGACTAAGGCACGAGAGAAAAGAAGTCCCACGTGGTTTACGTAGACGACCTAGAAAGAGATCAACCCAAGCGCGGCCTGCTTAACTTGCTTGTAAAGGTGATTAGTTGCAAGTTGGAATGCCATACGTTGAAGGTCCCCTAGGTTAAACCCATAAAACTTTGCTTCCATATGAAGTAAATAATCAACTAATTGTTTTTCGAGTTCATCTCCTAGTATTGGCTTCCTTCCTATCTTAGCTGTCACTAATTTAGAAGGTGATACGTCAACCTTTTTTGCTAAGATCTAGATGCTTTAAGGGTGCCCATCTTTTTTTCCCTAATGGCACGGATTGATTTTGCCATGTCCTCTTCACCCCATTGAGGTTTTCTGTTATTAGGAACATATTTGGGCTTCTTTCTAGGCATTATGAAACCAAAACGGCGAGTATTAGCCTCCTTTGGGGCTTTCGAACTTTGGGCCATTGGCGGTAGTTGGAGTTTAGACCGCTGCATGGTTAAAACTTTGTGGTTACGTATGACCTAGAACGAGAGGTAAACGATTAAACTAAAAGAGAATTTAAAAGCCAAGAACATACCTAACACGATGCTTTAACGGCCTTACAGCTAATACTAAAACACTACGAGTAAAAAAATCAAGAACACATACTTGAAAAAGTTTTGAAATAGCTGAAAATGAAGTTTTGATTAGTGCACTGTCACGGTTGAGCGAGCGGAACTGCGGTTCACACAAAACAACAACAAAGTAATGGAGCGCTGTTTACTATTTCTCCCTTATGGCTGTAACACCTCGCAGTACGTCAAACCCTGCTAGTCGGAACTTAGACCCTAGTCGAAATTCGGACCTTCTCCTTTAATGAGGTGGACTGGATAGAACTAGCTCACGATAGAGATAGGGTGTAATGAGGAAGAATGGATAGAACTAACTCAAGATAGAGATAAGGTGTAATGAGGTGGACTGGATAGAACTAACTCATGATAGAGATAAGGTGTAATGAGGTGGACTGGATATAACTAATTTAAGATAGGGATAGGGTGTAATGAGGAAGAATGGATATAACTAACTCAAGATAAGGGGTAGGGTGTAACTAGGTGGACTGGATAGAACTAGCTCAAGATAGGGGTAGGTGGCGTACTCTTGTAAGTGCGACAGTAAACTTTTGAGTTCCTAAGTAATTAAGTGCAGATATAATAGAACGGTTCATAAAGTGGACGTTAAATACCTCAAATAGTTGAAAATAAAGGTAATTTGTTTAGTAATTTGTATTGTTGTGTTTCTGGGTAAGCTTAACTAAAAGAAAAAATAGTTAAAATAAAATAAAAATTAAACACAAATGGTTTGTTGTAAAAGTTTCGACTGCCAAAGTAAAAACTTGGCATGCTATGGTCTTTGAGAACACATGGTTTGGCGGAACGATACATGGTAAGTTTTCCATGTGTCACCACCTCTCATAACGTCGATAATCTTTATTTTAGTTTTAATTTATGAACGCCTTTTTTTACTAATCATATGTATTCTGACAACTTGACATGATTCTATTCCCCTTTCTAAGTATAATTTTCAAATTTACGAATTGCAATTTATAATCAATTGATTGAAATTAAATTCCTCTCTCTCAAGTATTATGAACCTGTTCTTTAGATTTCATCTAACTGTTCTGTGGAAGTAGGCATATTTATTTAAAAAATTGTATCACCTATAAATTTATTATTATTATTATTATTATTATTATTATTATTATTATTATTAGGTGTTCTGTCTTACGACAGGTCCATTCCTTTTGTCAGTGAACTTAGACCGCCAATGTACCTATCCTCCGCCTCCTCTTTTAGCTCCCAGAATTTTATTCTTTCCTTCAAGTAACCCAATAATTGAATCGTCCTTCTTCATAAGATCCTCTTTCCCTAAACCTTGTATTCTATGACGTCATGTAAAAGACAGATCCTTCTAAGGATGTGTCCGATCCTATTTGATCTGTTGCGAAGAATCACATCCAAAATGTTATGTAACATAATAAGTTAAATATTATTTGCCCATAAAATAATGTAGTTGGAAAGTTCATAATAATTTGGTTTTTACTATGTTGAAAAAAACAAAATTAATCCTGTGAAGGGAAAAAACTAGTATAATTATTGCGAGTCTTTGACATGGAATGCTCTACCACGAACTGACTCACCCAGGTCTATTCCATAAACTTTCTATCCGTGTGTGTAAACATGATAGAAAGGATATTATCTGACTTCTTGAAACGTTACAAGATAAACTTTCACGTATTGATACGTCAAATCATGTGATCTGCAGCTATCATTTTAATAGGTACAATCAGTACTTATAATAATAATAATAATAATATTTAGCACTGTATCTTACTACCCCTCTAGATTATACGCTTTAGGTACTAATTACGCTAATAGATTAGGAATTGGGAAGGTTGAAATAGAGGAAGTGAACCCGCATTTGCGTGGAGGGAGAGTAAAAAACCATTTAGGAAAAACCATCCCCAGTTCACCCGACCGAGATTCGAACCTCGATCTCCCCGTCCTCAGCAGTCGAGTTCAACACGACAAGCGCGTTAGCCAACTACGCCACCGAGGCGGGTATCAGTACTTATAAAATAACAATAATAATAATATATAAATATTGCCAATATGTGCCGCAATAACAAAAAAAATATGTTTTTAAATCTACTTTTTAATTTGTTCTTAGTTCAAATGTAACTCACTTCGGTGGCTGCATGGTCTAAGGCGTCACTCTCGTAATAGACTAGACTGCATACGACGGGGATATCGGGTTTCGAAACCCGATCAGGTGTACGTACTAAGGGTGGATTTTCTTAAATGGTTTTCCCATCCTCCCTTCATGCAAATGATATACTTACTTTAAATACAACCTTCCTCATCCCTAACACAGTAGAGTAACTAGTAGGCCTACAGAGGCGTATAACTAGATCGGGTAGAAATAAGCGATACTAAAAACATAAAATAATTTGGGATAAGAATGTTAAAATATAATTAATAGACTACATTTCGACCAAACTTGATAAATATAATCAGGCCTATATGGTCTTTAAATAGACTTTTGTTTTTATAAATTGTTCGAGACACTGGTTAAGTATTTTATTTAAGCCCAAACCTCATTAGAACTATAGCTATAACTATTACAACTATGGTTAACCAATATTAATCATTATGCTACTTGTCTATAATTATATCTTACAGTTGCACTGAGGTCCCTACACAACAAAACTAAATTGATTTATTGGTTTCGACTAAAATATATCCTTGTTGTGTGAGCTGGACCAATATTAATTACGAAAATTATAGGGGTGTGAGAAGCTTAGAAATGTCAGAGTCTAAAGCAAAAAAAAATCGCTTTAGCTTTGACTTCGAAACATTTAGAAGGAATGTGAGGTCCTGGCGGTCTAGGGGTAAGGTGTCGGGTCCGGGGTTCAATCCTCGGTCCCGGCACAGATCTATCTGATTGCCAAACCCTTCCTTCACCTCGACAAGACGTGTATTAATCACAACTTGTGAATGTGTGGGATGCCAGGCCTCCACCGTGGTTCGGATTCCAGTTAAACTGTAGGTCCTTCATTTCATCTCACAATCACCCTACCATTACACATTAGCGTAAGTGTGTATAACCGAACGGGTAGTAAGACGCGGTGATAAATAATAATAATAATAATAATAATAATAATAATAATAATTGAGAAGGAAGAATAACATTTTGATAAATTATGAACATATTATTTGAAATATCTCATTAAATTTGATATATTCTAATATATAATGATTTTTTAGAACAGATAATAAACAATATTTTAATACCAAATAAGTTAGTGATCAAATGACATTTTTATAACGTAGCCACAGATAGATTCAGATAATGTAAGTTTAAAGTTATATAGTGTGCTTTGTTTTTATTTCCAAGCCTTTTTTTTTACATAAATGCATTCAATATATGATTTAGTAAATTATACGGTGCACCACTCATACTTTCTAAGACACTTTATCCTAAAAATTGAGATATTTACTTAAATCCAGCAAGATGTGCGAAACGAAATAATATATTTTGTTTCAGAAACATTGAGAAAAGAGCAACCTCTCTGTCCACCAAAGAGCAACGTAATGATTAATAACTAAAACAAAATGTAAACTGATTTTGTAATATATTTGATTAAAAATTAGTGTTAAAAAACAAAATTTGTATGATTACATATTAACTTAAGCCTATATATAAATTTGGGTATTATATAGACTACATTCGGGTTTTTATTATCAATTTTATATATCTTTATCTATTTATATAATTATAATATTCATAACAAATAATATTTATTTTATTTTAGTAATTAAAGTATAATATATATATTTTAATATGCATAAACTTTTACTAATTTTGTATGTATATTTTATAATTTATAATATTATATTAATATAGTTTAAAAGATATCTAGTGTGAGTATAATCTGATATAAGCTATGTTGTATTAAATAGGTGGAGTCTACTTATTTTTATAATTAATTAAATATAGTTTTACATATATAAATTAGTACGATACTATTAATATATAGTAAACACTGAAGGAATACCTAAAACAAAGTTTATAATCAAATATACACCAACATTTTGTTTTTTTACTACTAATTTTTAATCAAATACATTACAAAATCTGTTCTCATTTTATTTTAGTTATTACGTTAAAGAATAGAAGTTAAAGAAGACTTGGGTGGATAACATCAGCGTTCATAGAGATGACATAAGGGTTGTTGCGTGTTATTTGAAGGGTGAGGAGGACTGGGGGGGGAGGGAGGTGATATAACCACAAGAACACCTGCTCTAGAGTCCCCCCCACCCCACCCCCTATTTTGGTAAAGCTGGAAGGTTTGTCAGAGTTCTTTCCCTTTCTCACCCACAAGAGACACGCATTACTCCACGATACCTGATTCTCCTCTGATCTTCCTCTACCTTCTTCTTCTTTTTCTTCGGGTTCACTCCTAGTCCCTCTCTACATTGTTTATGGGCTATTAGTGTCAGCACCGCAGCCGACACAGGGACCGGCTACGACACCTTCTGTGACTCTCGCTGAGCCGCCCGCCTGTGGAACCTCATCTTGTGACGATCACTGTCCCTTACAGTGAAATTCAGTACACTAGGGCGTTATAGCAGAGGGGTGTGACGTCACTTTTTTTGACTTTCGATGCAATCAGAGGTCACAGTAATGGGTTAACATGTTGTGACGTCACTTTTTTTGACTTCGATGAATAGAGGTACAGTACTAGGGTCGTTACGAGGGCTTGACGTCATTGTCTTAGACTTCCCAGATCAAGGTCACAGTACACTAGGTGTGTACGAGTGCTGTGACGTCCTTTCTTGACCTTCGATGATCGAGTCACAGTACACTAGGTCGTTGTACAGAGTGCTGTGACGTCACTTTTTCTTTAGACTTCGAGCAATCAAGTCCACAGTACCTAGGGTCTTGTAGTGGGTGATGTCCTGTGACGTCACTTGCTACTGAAGAAACCAATACACACTCCGTTTATTCTGAAAGGTATCATTCTAACCTTGATGGACTACACTTTGACTCAATTATAAGCCAGAGCTGAGCAACATAGTTTTCAATTAGCCACAGGTGTGGCGAATTAGAACTAAAATTCACTACACTATGTAAAATTTGAGAAACTAGGTTTCTCAATCGAACATTTAAAACAAACAAATTTTATTACTCAGTTACAACTGCCTCAGACGCAAAATGGTTCAGATTGAAAATGAAAAACAATTTAACGCGAAATTAGACAATACTTTTGTATGAAGGCAGAGATGAAACAAAATGTTGGAATAGGAGCGGGGGTAGGGGGGGGGGGTGTGATTATTTGGATGCTAGTAGTGTTGTGTCAATGACTCATCAGTAAATCTTAATGCTTCCAATGATATGCAGCCGGAAAATATAAAGTTACAACTAGCACACGTCGTCAGGAAAATGTTTATTCTACTGTGAGAGCCAGCAAACTCAAATTCACCAAAGTTTTATGGCCAATTAACCACTTGTGCAAGCTCGTTTGCGGGCTATACCATGTAGTTCTACAGATCAGGCTCTTAATTTTGGTTTGTACACGAAAATATCCTGTAAGAATCTTCCTGCCAGGATGTTGATTAAATTATTATTAGCACTGCGTCTTACTACCCGTTCGGGTTATACGCACTTACGCTAATGGTGAGGTGATTGTGAGATGAATGGAGGACCTACAGTTTAACGTGGGATCCAAACCACGGTGGAGGCCTGGCATTCCACACATTCACAAGATGTGATTAATAAACGTCTTGTCAGAGGTGAAGGAAGGTTTGGTAATCAGATAAATCTGTGCCGGGACCGAGGATTAACCCCGACCCTCAGCACAGAAGTCTGACACCTTACCCCTAGACCGCCAGGTCACCAATGTTGATTACAAAGTCAGTAGAAGCAAAATATATATCTAGAATAAGAAACCAGAAAGAGATAAGTTTAAATGAAAGACAATGTTGTCCAGATGCTAATAGTAGAGTTTGTGTTGTTTGTACTCGTCAGTGGAAGAGGGTAAGTGTTAAATCAGCAAATAAACAAAAGTCCTCTCAGGGTGAACTCCTATTTTTTTTACCGTCTCTTTCTATTTCGTACGTGTCAAAGTGTGATAATGCTTAGATTGCTTAGTGAAATTAAGCTAGGATATAACTTTCTTTGCAAAATAGCTTCGAGATCACTTATTAGGCAACGTCGCGTACAACACACCTTTTCCCATCCACCTTAACAAAACTACGTGCGTGTTACAAAGCGCGTACGTGTGTAACCACAGTTTAAAAAATCATTTAACTTCCTCTCCCCTCTCAGTCCTTATTTTTCCACACTAACCGAAACATGACACGGCCATTATTTTAAACTCGAGATGCAATTAACCAAACTGACTTGTTCCGATATAACCAATAAAAATAGATGACAAATAATAGGAGAGAAAAAAAAACTAGCGCAAAATGTAACGTTTCAACACACAACTCAACATCAAACATACATTTAAAACAAAACAAAAGTGAATATATTGTGTGTGTTTTTTTTCCCTAGTTTTTCGCACGCAATAGTTGAAAGAAAAAAACTCACCTACAAAGAAGAGATTCAATAAAGTCCAAAACGAAAGGTTAAATGTATTACATTTTCAACCTTATTGTGTTTGGATGTAAACACTTCGTTTTATTTTTAATGTTTTCTAATCGAGCAATGTGAAATATCATTTACATTAGTCTATATGAGTTATGGGTGTCAAAAGGGCGAGAATCTTGGTTATAAATCTAACTGTGGGGATCCCTCGACTTGAAGGGGGGAAAGAGAGATAGAAAACGGAAGAGGGGGGAAGAGGGGAAGCTAATGAAAGATACGCATCTCTTTAAAAAAAAAAAAAGAGCATCCTCCTGTTAAGGCAATGAGGGTTATCATTCATATTTTAAAATTCTTACCACACAACGCACTGATTGGTAAAAAGTCATTTTTTTTTCGGGACAATTATACCCCCTCTAACCGGTTCAGGGACAAATGGTTGAGAGATTGAAATTCTGTGAGTGGGTGGTAGATCGCTAGGGGGTTAGAGGGGGGGGGGGAGTGATTCATAGGTAGATAAATGGATGGTGATTTGTTCTAATTGAAGGGGGGAACGCTACATCCAATACGGAACTATACCTGTATTTTTACAGAAGCGTCTGATCAAATCAAGCATTTATCAATTATTCTCGGCGAGCTTGTGATACCATATTAAATACCGGTGTGTGTACCGGAAATAACTAGTTTGGGGTTGTTGGGTGGTTCTTTTTGTAGTAGGCGTGGGCAAATAATTTGACTTTAGGTGGGAGTTTAAGGGAAAGCGAGAAAAAAAATATTACTCCAATAAAAACATAGAGTTTAATTTTCTTCCCACGGTGATGTCAACATATGTTGAATATCTGTCAAGGGTGTCCTGGAATTTAATGACAACTTTTTTTTTAATTTAAAAAGTTTGTCATCTAATGCCGCTATGCTCATGACAGATATTCAACAACTGTTGATATCAACATGTGAAGAAAATTAAACTCTTATGTTTCTACAGAGGATATATATATATATATATATATATATATATATATATTATACATAATTTAATTAAAACATTTTAATACTTTAACTAGTATTCATAGTTCGCCCAATTAGGGTTGCCCCCTTCAGAGTTGATTTAAATTAATATGAGAATCGGCCAGCCAAATAAAATATGACTTTTTGATCAATGAAATTAGTTTTATATATATATATAAAATAAAATAATGTCAACAACATAGAAAAGGAATACAATATATAAAAAAAGTGATTTTCCAATAAAACAGAACATGATAGGAATGGCTTGTTTTTTTCACAACTACTCGGAAGGCGGGTGAAGAGAGGTGCTAATCCGGGGACATAGAGTAGTTGTTAACAACATAAAAAAATAAAGTAAAATTACCCTTTAGATTTTGTTAGAAAATTTTATAACACATAAGGATTTATTGAGTTTAATATTATAAAATTGTTCATTAATTTGAAATATTATTAAAGATGAGAACTTTTTTTATTTGACATATTACGAAAGAAAAAATATATATCATCACGGCCTCCACGCAAATGCAGCTATACTTCCTCTAAATTCAATCTTCCTCACCCCTAGCACGTAAGCTTAAATAGTACATATGTTTACAACCCGAACACGCTGCTAAAATAAATATTTACCAAAAATCAAGGTCAAAACGCGTAAAACATTGTGTTAACACGTCTTCTTCTGTGAATTTGTTCTGAGACATCTTCCATTTTCTTCTTTCATCCTTTTTTAGCTTCTTACTTTGTTGATATTTGTTAGTATTCCAAACCATCCTCTTCTTCCTTTCATCTTTCCCTCCATAATCCTCTTCATTAAAAAAATCCCTACGTAGTGTGTAGCCCAACCAAGACTTTTTCCCGTTCTTTATCATCCTTATCAGAATCATTTCCTCTCCTACCCTCCTCAAAACTTCCTCATTCCTCACCCTGTCCATCCATTTCACCTTTTTCACCCGTCTCCAAATCCACATTTGTAAACCCACTAAATACCTTTGTTCCCTATATCGTATAAGCTAAAAATATCAGACGAAGAATGATACATATTTTGAGATTCATAGAGAATTAAAGAAATAATAATAATAATATTTAGCACCACGTCTTACTACCCGTTCGGGTTATACGCTTTATGTACTAATTACGCTAATGGATTAGGAATTGGGAAGGTTGAATTAGAGGAAGTGAACCCGCATTTGCGTGGAGGGAGAGTGGAAAACCATTTAGGAAAAACCACCCCCAGTTCACCCGACCGAGATTCGAACCTCGATCTCCCCGTCCTCAGCAGTCGAGCTCAACACGACAATCGCGTTAGCCAACTACGCCACCGAGGCGGGTAATTAAAGAAATAATAATTGATAAGCCCCCAATCTTCCGTCATTGTTTTCTTTCACTTCCGGGGAAGTGACGTCTACATTTTAAAGAAGTAGCATGGACATGCCTAGCAAACTCGGAAGTCTAAATACACCAGTAGCCTATTTCCATCAGTCTTGATCGAACGGTTTGATTTGGATGAGAAATCCTTTTGTCACGGTGTCACATCCTAGTTACCCACTGAAAAAAACAAAAACAACCAAGAAACGGCAAAACGTCTGCATCTCCACAAGACTTTCCGCGGATAGTCTGCTGAAGAATGTTTGGAAGTCGCGCTTGAAGAATTATTAATCGCTGTGGCGAGAGAATCGCGGGAAGATCAACAAATCACAATAAAAAAACAACAATATTGTAGCCTTTCTCTTAAATGTAAGCTAACAAAGTTTCTCATGATTGAGTAACTCATAGAATTAAAGAAAAAAAGAGCAGGATCTACCCGCTTCGTTGGATACTCGGTCTAACGCGCTACTCTCTTGTTGGACTAGAATGCTGATGACTGGGATATCAAGGTTCGAATCTCGGTTGAGTGTACGGAGTAAGATTTTCCAAAATTGTTTTACACTCTCCCTCCACGCAAACGCAGGTACACTTTCCTATAAACATAACCTTCATCATCCCTAAAACCATTAGCGTGATTTATGCAGGTCTAGGGGTAAGGTGTCAGACTTCTATGCTACGGGTCCGGGGTTCGATCCTCGGTCCCGGCATAGATTTATCCGACTGCCCAAACCCTTCCTTCAACCTCTGACAAGACGTGTATTAATCACAACTTGTGAATGTGGGGAATGCCAGGCCTCCACCGTGGTTCGGATCCCACTTTAAACTGCAGGTCCTACATTTCATCTCACAATCACCCCTATCATTACACATTAGCGTAAGTGCGTACAACCCGAACGGGTAGTAAGACGCGGTGATAATAACAATAATAATAATAATAATAATAATATTAATAATAATTGGCGTGATTATTACATAAGCGTATATCCCGAATGGGTAGTAAGACGTTGTGCTAAAAAAAAAGTACCTGCTACTAGCCAGAGGCGTGTCGTGCGGTGTTGCCAGTGTAAGCAGGTTAGTAGACTGTGAAATTATTGTTGCCATCACTCAGTAGGACAGTTTTTCGAAATGATAATATTTTGTAGGGAATAAATATTGATGTTTGTAAAATACACATTCGTGGTGGTTCATTGAAACTAAACTGGAGATGGTTGAGTTGGGAAGGGGTTACTATTAATTCTGAAGCAGGTATTCGAATATCATTGTTATATTAAGTAGAATGCAAACTGCGTTGCCTACTTGGTGACTTAGGAACTATTTCGCGGAGCGGGCTGCATCTTAAATTGCACTCTAATCACAGTCACACTCAGACGTTAATGTACAAAATGGAAATAAGAGGGAAGAAACTGATTAGTTCCCCCTGTGAGACCTCTTGTTCATATGCTTATAACACTTCCCCTCTTCCACTGACGAGTACTCGCACACCATTTACTCCTGGACAGCATTGAATTATATTTCAACGTTATCTTTTACTTGTTTCCTATTCTAGATAGACGTATTATTCTGCGGAAATCTTTCATCTTCATCCTCATCCTGACAGGAAGATTCACTCAGGATATTTTTGCGAATAAACCGAATAGCCTGGTCGAGTTAAAATAAAGCGTTTATAAAATAAATACTTCAATATAAAATAAACTTAGAATGATTTAAGACTTTTCTAAATTTTTGTAAGCATATGATTTGTTTTGTTTCACCATTATATCTATTATTATTATTATTATTATTATTATTATTATTATTAGCACCGCGTCTTACTACCCGTTCGGGTTATACGCACTTACGCTAATGTGTAATGGTAGGGTGAATGTGAGATGAAATGAAGGACCTACAGTTTAACGTGGAATCCGAACCACGGTGGAGACCTGGCATTCCTCACATTCACAAGATGTCTTGTCAGAGGTGAAGGAAGGGTTTGGTAATCAGATAAATTTGTGCCGGGACCGAGGATTGAACCCCGGCCACCAGCACAGAAGTCTGACACCTTACCCCTAGACTGCCAGGTCACCACTATTATATCTATTAAATTCGCTAAATAAAACGTTAATAGACTAACATGAAAAATCCTATCTCGACTTGCGGTGATGTCACAGGTTGGCAAAGTCCATAAAGGCTTTTCATATAATATTTTTTTATTATTTTAAAAGTTTGTGTTTTATTTATTCGTTTTCATTCATTACGTGGTTTTGTTCATACGTTTAGGCTTTTTTTTAATTTGTGGTAATTTTTTTAGAATATTAAGTGTTATTTGTTGTAAATTTGAAGTAAGTTCAAGGAAATCTTAGGTTCCTTTTTTGAAAATTGAAAGTAATTTGTTTTTTAATTTTAAGTTTTTGTTTTGGAATTTTAATTTTTTGTTGATGTAAATTTAAAGTAATTTTTTAGAAATTAAAATATTTTTTTAAAAATTTGAATTTATTTAGAATTTCCTTGTCATTTTTTGTAGGCACATCTGGAAAAATTTTTTTTAGAATTTTCAGATATTTTTGTTGTAAATTTGAAGTAAGTTTTTTTAGAAATTTCAAGTCCCTTTTTGAAAATATTGTAACTAGCTTTGTTGAAAATTTAAAGTTTTTTTTTATAATTCGATATTATTTTTTGTAAATTTGAAAAACTTTGGTACATTTTGACATTTAAGTAAATTAATGGGTTTTTTAAATTAATTTTTTTTTATAATTTCTAAATTTCTTTATAAATGTATGTTTTTTTTTGTTGTTTTTTTAAATCTAAGGTAATTTTTTTAGATTCATTAAGTAGAAGTAGTTTTATACCATTATTTTATTATTTCCAGATCATCAAAGTCCAGGCCCTGATAATAATTAATAATAATAATAATCTAAATAACCTACCAAATTGAATGTTTCACCCAAACCAATGACCTTGTTCGTCTGTCCTGTTACTTGACGCGCAGGCGCCAGCTCAGGGGATGACTCGGACACGGAATCCGAGCCGGGGATCCCCCTGAAGAGGAAACAACGCCGCAGCCGGACCACGTTCTCCGGAGACCAACTCGAGGAACTGGAACGGGCGTTCCAGAGGACGCAGTACCCTGACGTCTACACCAGGGAAGAACTAGCTCAGAAGTGAGTCCCGTCCCAATATCCTATTTATTAGGTCGTGTACCCTTCGAGAGAATTGCGGGTCTAGGATATGGGGGGCGATTTCCTCGAAATCCGCTGTAGCCATTTTGATTAAATTTTGTATCCAGGCATTGTTTAACATTACAAACAAAATGGCAGCTATCATTTTCCCATGAAAATGACTTCAAAATAAGGGTACCTACTTTACATAAGCAGAAATTTCCAATTTTGATCAAATCTCCGCAAATAGTTCACATACAAAATAACTTATCATAGTAAAAAGTTGTAGTACTATTAAAAATATAAATCCTTTATTCGGAATATATTTTTATAAAACCAATAATTTCTGAGCTATAAGCAAATATATATTTTTTAATAAAGCACTTTGAAAATGAAATTGATTGTTAACACTATCTGGTGGGAATGATATGTTCCTTTTTTATCTCTCTCAATGTTTCTGTAACAGTGTAAATTATTTAATTTATGGTCGTTGTTGAAATCTTTCTTCACAAATCCTACGAATTTTTTAAGAAACTATCTCCACCCGTACTATTTATTATTATTATTATTTTTCAATGTCGGAAGAAGGGCCCCCACTAAAACTCAGTCCTTTTGACCGTCCTTTGTCGTTCCCAGGACGAAGTTGACCGAGGCTCGAGTACAGGTGTGGTTCAGTAACAGAAGGGCCCGACTAAGGAAACAGCTCAACAGTCAACAGCTAAACGCCTTCAACTCCATGTCCCTTCAGACGGCCTTCTCTCCTCAGTACGGCGTCGCCGACCCGGCGGCCAACTTCAACTCTCAGGGTGAGTACTAAACTCTGACATAGTCAGGGTTCCTGTCTACAGATCCAGGGCCAAGGGACGGCTTAAGAGCGTGTTTCATAGCAGGGCCCAACTCGGCTCCCGGCTCGCGCGAGGTATGGGAGTAAAAGAGAAAAGAAAAGACCAGAAAAATGTTCAGTGCATTCGTATTTGAACGATTTACTCGACATTTTCCGCGGTGACGTTGGGGACAAAGCGACAAAGTTACTTGTACTAAAGTATGTCCCTGTTATAACAGAATTAAGATTTTGGCACTATGTTTGTCTGTGAAGACGTTTTAAACTGGTCAAAAAACGGCCTTTCCAATGCATTTCTTTTACCCAAATATCGTTTAATATTTCAACAATTTTCAGTATTAGGAACTTCTATTAACTCTTTTGTTTAATCAAAAATGATCCACGTGCAATAGTATTAGTGTAAATTTACGATTTCTATCCGACTGCATCACAGAATTTATGGGTATGTGATGCAGGCCCTTGAATTTTATGAAATTTTGTTGTTGCAATTTTTAGTGTAATTGTAATTTTTTTTAAGTACATGAGTGTTGAAACCATTTTGTTTATTTTTTCCATAATACATTTATTTGAATTTTGTAGTCATTTTTGCTTTTTTGCTTTTTTAAAGTGTTATTTTTTATTTAAAACCTATATTTCCAAATATTTTTTTTCTAAAGTACTTATTTCACATTTATAAAAATGGTTATGATTCTTATTTTAAAAACGTGTGTTTTTAAAGATGTGTTATTTACATTTTATGTTTGTCTAAACTGGCGTTATTTTAAATCTACTATCTTAATTTTAAAATAAACAAATATACATAATTTATAATTTTAAAATTATGAATATACTTGAACTTGACTCGAACTCAGGCGCTTTGAGCTTTTTTTAAATTACTAAATTCTATGAAATAACCCAAGATCGCAGACCCTAAGAAAGTATATTTTCTTACAAGTCTAATAAAAAATACCTTATCTTGAAAACATTCTTAGTATTTCTACGCTTTACCGCCTCATGGAAAATGGCTTCAAAGAATGAAAGGTTAAAGAGAAGAAATAAAAAAAAATAACAAAGCATTTAAAACACAACATAAAAAACACACACACACAAAAATTCTCTCAGCGGTGCTAAGCGTTTGTGAATCTAACTTTCACACCTGTGTGGACTTGAATTATTTCATTTATAAAGTACTTTGTATATAGCCCGCTTTTATTTTAATGGCCGATACGTTGCCCGCGATAACGTTATGGTCTGGTTATGAATGTAATTAGTCACGTGTGCGAGGTACAAAAGGCACCGCTTCAAGACACTGTTATACAAAACATGACCCTTTTTTTTCCTTTTCTTTTTTACTTTCATGATACGTTTTTATTACGAGTTTTTTTTTTTAAATAGGCTTATTTTTCGTAAGTTTAGACTTTAGAGAACTGTCTGTCATCAATTTCCATATAAAGGGTCTTATCTTGTCAGACAGAAAACTTAATAGATTTACTTTAATGTGTGTATAAGTAAAATCATATGATCTACAGCTGTCACTATTGATAGACCAAAATAAACTAATAAAATGGTAAAATATTATTAGGTCTAATATTGACAAAAAATTTTATCGTACTTAAGGTGGGGTTGTAGGGGACGTGAGAAAAGGCCCTGTATTTTGTAGTTTTTATAGCAAAAAGTTTTATTGTTCTAAAAAAATAGAATATTGCTCCATTAGAAACATAGAACTTAATTGTTTTCACACGGTGATATCAACAGTTGTTGAATATCTGTCTAAGGGTGTCTTAAAATTTAATGACAACTTTTTCCCTTCATTTAAAAAGTTTATCATCTAATGCCGCTATGCTCATGTGACAGATATTCAAAAACTGTTGATATCACCATGTGAAGAAAATTAAACTATGTTTCTACTGGAGAAATATTTGATTTATTTTAACAAAAAAAAGTTTTGATATAAAAACTGCAAAGATCGTGTACCCTACACGAAAAAAAAATAATCTAAAAAAATCTATAGAAAAAACATAATCAATATTTGCGTACATAAAAACTAATAAAAATGTTTATTTGAATAAAATTTCCTGCTTTTTCTTTATATACCAACCTTTTGCTAACGATAATTATCTTTCGATACGAATACATTATCCATACTTAAAACACTACCTACTGGTATATTTCAATTTACTTACTGATAACATTTTGGAGCACCTAAAAGTTTGTTATTGTAAATATCAATTTGAAAATCACTAATGTTAACCCTTGAAGAAATAATTTATATTTTTTTTTATCAAAAAAACACTCCCTTGCGTCAGCCCGCACTAAACCATACTGACATAGCTGTTGGTGAAGATGGTACCAACTTTCGTGGATAGAGAGTGTAATGTCATCAGTACAACAAGTCCTTTTGGCCCTTAATCTCAATTTTTTAGATCTGAGCCGCTACCTATTGATTCAAATAGCTCCTCATTTGTCCTCATGGGGCTGAGTTTGAGCCCGTCTTAGACACAGAGCGCTGGAGATCGAAATTAAGACCTCTGGATCTGTAGCCAAGAACTCACACCACTAGACCCTATAGAGAGGCGGTCATTTATATAATATTTAGGGCTCTCTTTTTAAATGCAAAGCAAAGTCCAAGATAAGGATTTTCTTGTTGTCACCTAGCACTAATTTATTTATTTTAAATTATCCATTAAATGCGTCTAGATAAAAAGATTAAATTACACACTATAAAATTAGACACTAACAAATTACACACTAACAAAACTATACATCTCCGTTAACAATCATAGACCTTTATAATGTACTAGTTGAAAGTGCTGCCATCTGTTAAACAATCACGAGACTTAAATGTACTTGGTTGCGAGTGCTGCCATCTGTTAAACAATCATGAACTTTATAATGTACTAGTTGCAAGTGCTGCCATAATGTTAAACAATATGAGACTTTTAATGTACTAGTTGCAAAGTGCTGCATCTGTTAAACAATCATGAGACCTTTTAATGTACTTGGTTGCGAGTGCTGCCACGTTAAACAATCATGAGACTTATAATTACTTGGTTCGAGTCGCATTGTTAACATCAGGAGACATTTATATGTACTTGTTAAAGAGTATCTGTCAAAGTTTTTTTAGCACCGCGTCTTACTAACGTTCGAGTTATACGCTTAAGTACAATCACACAATGAGTTAGGATATGAAGGTTTAATTTAGAGGAAGTGAACCCGCATTTGCGTGTAGGGAGAGTTGAAAACAATTTAGGGAAAACCACCCCCTGGTTCACCCGACCGAGACTTGAACCTCGATCACACCGTCCTTGGCAGTCGAGCTCAACAGGAAACTAGCGCGTTAGCTTAACTAAGCCACCGAGTCGGGTCCTGTCATAGTTAAATTAATTAAAATAAATAGTATTTGTTGGAGGCTTTTTTGGGTTTAAAATATCAAAGTTTTTATCCTGTGAAACGTGGTTTTCTCCCTTTTTTCTTGTATCCTTAATATAATATATTTCTTCAGATAAATAATGTTCTCACAGGAGGTGTTAATTAAACATGTCATAAATAGCCAAACACTTTAGAAACTTAATCATGGAAAAAAAAGTTACGATTCTTATGACCATAACATTTCACACTATATTCAGCCTTCCCGGTTTGTATAGGTTTTTTTCTAAATGAATTTTTGAATACGGTTTAGACTTTTAAACTTTTATCTTTATTAGTTGGGAATAACTTTCACAAACTCCCTTAGTATTGGTGGATGAGGGGAGAAGGGAAGATCAATTGCTTTCTTCGCTATTAAATAAAATATTAAAAAAATATTCACATAAACAGGGACATTAATTTTCTTATCGTCAAACTAATAGTAAATTTAAATAATGCTCATCACTAATATGTTTTGTTGAGTGTGTGTGTGTGTGTGTGTGTGTGTGTTTCCCCTCCCTCCAAACTCTGAGAAAGAATATAATATCTTTAAGTGGAATATTTAAATTTTAATTCACTGCGAGGAAGGGTCAGGCGAGTTTTAATTAAGATAGGATGCTTTTTTTTTTAATGTGACATAGCCTCCTTAAATAAATTTAAAATATTCAAACAATTATTATTGTGTACGCGTTTATTTCTCGAAGAGAGTCATTTGCATGACAAGTACACATGTTCTAGACTTAAAATACTAATCAAGTATACGTCTTAATGAGAATATGATATCCCCCCCCCTTTTTTTTAAACATAGACTAGCTACGGGAAACGAAAGGCTCTTGATAGTAAATCCCATATATATGACTTTATACATACGTAATTATTTTTTATTTCTCTTTAGATAAAATGTTTGTATCCCCATAAAGAACAAGGCATATTTTTTATATATGTGGAAGTTTATGGTTTCTTTTAAAACGGAATAAACATAAAGATGGTGGGGGGGGGGTAAGGGGGGGTGACCGGTTTATTTAATGGTGGCACCTAAAGAGGGCGGAGTCTATGTATGCCCATATCACCAACCAAAGCTCTTTATGTGTGTAAGTAAGGATAGAGAGGGATGTGACGTACAGATGGTTGAGAATGTAATGTGCGACATATGAAGGAGAGGCTTAGAGAAAGAACGAGCTATGTGCTAAGTTTTCTAATATTAAAATAACAAGAGGAGAAACATATCAAAAGCGTACAGAGAAAATAAATGGTACGGAGCTTCGCACGGACTCTCTCACTCTATTGTTTAAAAATGGAAATATTTATTCAAAACTAATAAAATATGTGAATCGAAATAATAGACACTAGTAAATTCAAGAATAAATTGGACTATCCTTATGTAAAACATTTTATAATTTTATTTTTAAAGAATTAATGTCCTCAAGGGTCCACAAGGGTCAACACTTCGTATTAAAATTTCAACTTCCAGTTAAAATTTTTGACATTTTATTAGGTGTTTCACATATTCATGTAATCGCATTGCTATTAAATTCCTCATTTATAAATTTTGACCAATAAAAAATTTAAATATTGACTATAATGTCTAAAATTAAGGAGATAGATTATTATTGTACAAACATTTTTCCTAACAAGTTTAAGGAAAAATAACATAAATATTTTGAGATACTTACTTATATATAATTACTCTATGGGATTGGAGAATTATGGCGTTGAAACTTAAGTAGTATCTCTTTACAACTAAAGATCACAAAATTGTATTAATAAATTTGTCAATATCTCAGAATCTGTTGGATTTATAAAAATATATATGAGTTTTTTATTTTGAATAGTACTACAATTTTGTAATGATAAATTATTTAGTATCTCAAATAGTTGCGGAGATACGGAAGTTTCTGCTTCTGTAAAATACCCTAAAATTAATTTTTATGGTAAAATGAAAATATCCAGCTTATTTATAATCTTATTAAACTCCCAGAGAAGAATTTTAATCAAAATCGTTAGAACCAATTTGGAAAAAATCTATTTTTTCTCTTTTCGCCCTTTACTAAACTACTCTTAATTTTAAGTTTAAACACACACACAGACAGACGGCATTGCAAAGACCACTTTTTAGGGTTCGAGGGTCATTCATTATACGTCAACATTCATCAACATTTCAGGTTAGGTTTTTTTTTACGGTCGCAATACTTTACCTTTAATGTTTGAAAAGTTTAAAAATATATATATTTACGTATAGCTTGAAAGTTATTGGTTTTTTAAAAATATGCTTCTTATAAAATATTTGTATTATAAAGAGACCTACATATTTGTTAAGACAAGTAATTTCATATCTCAAATAGTTTAGGAGATATTATAAAAAATATAATTTACGCATCAGACCGGAGCCCTTAAAGTCATTTTACCGAAATATTGAGAGTAGCCATTTTGTTTGGAATATTTATAAATGTTTAGAAATGAAATTTAATCAAAATCGTTAGAGCCGATTATGAGAAAATTGACTTTTTCTTTTTTTTTTCCTTAAGTAAACTACCCTTAATTTTAGGGTTAGATATCCAATTCCAAAAACCCCTCGGGGGCAACCCTATGAAAACTCTAGATACCAAGTTTTAGCCTGATCGGTAAAATAGTTTAGGCTCTAGTTGGAGGTACAGACAGACAGACGGAAATTCAAAAACCACTTTTTCGGATTCGAGGGGTCATGAAACGTCAAGATTCATCAAAACCTTGAGTTAAATGTGTTTTTTTTGACGATCACAATACTTTCTCTACCTGTAAGATAGCGAGAAAGTAAAAACAACTGCATAACGTGACAACATGGCGAACTTTTATTGTAAACAACATTCTTATCTCTTATCTTATGATGGGAAAAGGTTGAAATTAGATTACTTGTACCCGCAATTGCGTGGGAAAACTGTTGACTATAAACCACCTTCAGTATGTCTGGCCGTGATTCGAACCCCGATCTCCCCCGTAATCGATAGTCTGGTCCATCGTAAGAGTGACGTCTTTAGACGGTTCGGCCAACGAAGCGGGTCAACCCTTTTCGTTTCTAATTCATACAGTAAAACGTTTATAAAACTACATTTTTCCAAGAAAATATTTTACCACCTGCTTTGGTGGTCACATGGTACAAGGCGCTACCCTCGCAGTAGACTAGACTGCCGATGACAGGGAAGATCGAGTTTAGAGTCTCGGTCAGATGTACTGAGGGTGATTTTTACAAACGGATTTTCCGATCTACCTCCATGCAAATTTGGGTACATTTCCTTCATATATAACCTTTTTACATCCTTTACCGTGTCCGTATATTTTCCACTGTCAGCTTGCTAGTCCTGACGTAACTATAATCTAACTTAAGGCTAGGACAGACACAATATCCAGATCCCCGCCCGTTAATTTATCAATGTTAAAGGATAAACCCATATTTCATAAAGGAATTATTTTTTTCGGCCATGCCGGGAATTGAACCCGGCACCCTTAGCTCAGTAGACATACACGCTACCGAATGAGCTCAAGTGTCGGATTCTAAATATAGCCTTCTTTAATCCCTAAACTCATTAGTGTAATTAGTACTTAAGCGTCTAACCTGAACGGGTGGTAAGATGCGGTGCTAAAAAATGGTCCTATTATTTAAAAAGGTAAAATTAAAAAGCCGAGATTAAAAAAAGAACAGATTATTTTGTATAAAAAAACCTGAAGCCACAGTTCTTGGCCGACTATATTGACCAATGGTCGCCCATTCTTCTGCCCCTTTCCTTCTAGGCCACCCCACGTCATGGGCGCAACAGACAGCCGCGGCGGGCTACGGGGCGCTCGCCTCCTACAACACCGGATACCCGGGTTCGAACCCAGACACCGTCGTGCCCGGCACCTCCCACCAGAGTCACGGCGGCTCGCAGTTCCCGGGCTACCAAACCGCCCCCGGCCCTCAGCACTGCGGCGCACCTCCGCCCCCACCCCCACAGACCAGTTGGCCGCCTCACAGACACGCGCATGCGCAGAACGTTGGAGTTTCCAAGGCCGCCGCGGTGGACGTCCCCGCCTCCTGGACAGACAACTACAGGTAGGGTTGACGACTGTTGTTACTTATTAGTCTTAAACTAGTGGCTGAACTAGTCTTCTACTAGTGGCTAACTTAATCTTCTACTAGTGGTTAAACTAGTCTTCTAATAGTGGCTAAACTAGTATTCTACTAGTGGATAAATTAGTCTTCTACTAGTGGCTAAATTAGTCTTCTACTAGTGGCTGAATTAGTCTTATACTAGTGGCTGAATTAGTCTTCTACTAGTGGATAAATTAGTCTTATACTAGTGGCTGAATTAGTCTTCTACTAGTGGATAAATTAGTCTTCTATTAGGGGGCCGAATTAGTCTTCTACTAGTGGATAAATTATTCTTCTACTAGGGGGCTGAATTAGTCATCTACTAGTGATAAATTAGTCTTCTACTAGTGGCTAAATTAAGCTTCTACTAGTGGCTAAAGTAGTATTCTACTAGTGGCTAAAGTAGTATTCTACTGTGGATAAATAGTATTCTACTAATGGCTAAACTAGTATTCTACTAGTGACTAAACTAGTATTCTAATGGTGGATAAATTAGTATTCTATTAGTGACTAACTTTATTTGTTAATGGCGGTATTAAACTGACTAATTTCTTTTATAAAAAAAGTGATTTGACAAAACAAATATTGTACAAAAGGAAAATCTAAAGTGTCATATTTTAAGCCTACCTGTGGCGATCATTATCGCCGTGTTGACTTGACAGTGTAGCTATTCTGAGAAGCGGGTTGCGTCTTAATTCGACACTCTTAGGCACTATTACACTTAAGACTCCAATGTACAAAATAGAAGGAGCGATAATAAAATGAGCAGTTCATCCTGTGAGGTCTATTGTTTGCCTGCTGATAACGTCACTTATTCCACAGCCGAGTATAAACACCCACTTTATTATTTACTCATGGAAAAAATGTACTTGCATTTAAAAATTAATTTTTTCCTTGTTTCCTATTTTGACCGAAAGATTCCTACAAGCCATTTCCGTGATTAAGACAAATAGCCTGAATCAAATAGCCAAAGCTATTATTTGTGTTTATAGAGAGGGAATCTCCATCCAGATATCATATTCTGAAAATTGAAAAATGACACCTGGACACGGGAATCGAACCCGGGACCTTTGATTTAGTACATCAATGCTCTCTAACCACTGAGCTATCCAGGATTCGTCCCGTGTCCAAGGTCATTCTTTAAGGCAGAGTCTATGATAGACGTGAGGAAATCGTCGGCTTTTGTTTGACGAGCTATCAGATAACGCAACCATCTTCGACTCGATAGTTGGCGTATTACTGCCTCTTGTACAATTATGATAATAATAGAGAGGAATTCTCTATCTAGATGTCATATTGTGACGGGACGGCTCCTGGATAGCTCAGTGGTTAGAGCATTGGCGCACTAAGCCAAAGGTCTCGGGTTCGATTCCCGGTCAAGGTGTCATTTTTCAATTTTCAGAACAAATAGTCTGAGTTGTAGACGATTTAAAATAAAAGTTTACAAAAATAAAATAAAACTAATTCAATAGCAAAAAAAATAAAAAATTGTGATGATAAGTAAATTTTTAGAATTATTTAATAGGCCCTACTATATCTTTAAAACTTGCCGATTATTAATTTATTATTATTATTATTATTATTAGCACCACGTCTTACTACCCGTCCGGGTTGTACGCACTTACACTAATGTGTAATTGTAGGGTGATTGTGAGATGAAATGGAGGACCTACAGTTTTACGTGGGATCCGAACCACGTTGGAGGCCTGGTATTCCACATATTCACAAGTTGTGATTAATACACGTCAGAGGTGAAGTAACGGGTTTGGTCAATCAGATAGATTGTGCCGGAACCGAGGATTGAACCCCGGATCCTAAGCACAGAAGTCCAACACTTTACCCCCCTAGACCACAAGGTCACCGACTTGCCGAATAAAACGTATGTAAGTTTAACACGTAAAATTCTATCTCTACTTGCCGTGACGTCACAGGTAGGCAATGTCCTTTAAAAAAAGTTCGAGAGGGGGTGGGGGGGTATGTGTTTGGTAGGGTTTAGGAGGGTTAAGGGGGGTTGGGGTGGGGGTTCTAGTCGTAAACCGCCAAGAGTTGAAACGTGTGCGGTCTCTTGATGTGCAGACTTGGTATCGCCGCTCCGATGACTTCTGAGGTTCTTTCTCTTTTCACTTTACTGGTTTGTTTAACGGGCTTGTTTTATTATTTTTCTACGTGGAAGCGAGGAGAGAGAAAAAATAGAGAGATATTAATAGTTTTCAGTGTCATATGTCAAACTTGTATAGACACCCTCGCATGGATAAATATACTCCAATTTTCTTGCGAATGGACATTATCTGAGCGAAAAAAAAGTTACTAGAGCAACTCTCACGTGTTCATACGGGTAAAATGCTCGTCTCAGGACCTGATGCTCGTGGGTTCAAGCCCAGCCGGGGTTGACGTATTTTTTTCTTGAGTGATAAAAATCTATAGCACAACTTCCTTCGGAGGGGAAGTAAAGCAGTCGGTCCCTATGTCGGTGGTGGGACAAACCCTGGAAGGTATGTGAAAATACCTTTCCTAACAAAATTCATAGGTACTTTCGATCTCGCTCATAGAAATTCTTATGTGGTGATATAATCATTATTATTAGCACAACGTCTTACTACCCGTTACGGGTTGTACGCACTTACGCTAATGTGTAATGGTAGGGTGATTGTGAGATGAAATGGAGGACCTACAGTTAACGTGGGATCCGAACCACGGTGGAGGCATGGCATTCCACACATTCACAAGTTGTGATTAATTCACGTCTTGTCAAAGGTGAAGGAAGGGTTTGGTGATCAGATAAATCTGTGCCGGACCAAGGAGTGAACCCCGGACCCCAGCACCCGCAAAGTCACCCGTGATATAATCATACGGTTCAGAAAGTGCACGTTAGATAAATCGAATAAATGAAAAATAACGTATTCATACGTCAAATCATGGGATATTCGGCAATAACATTTAATTGATATAAATACTTATAAAATAAATGTTACGGTGAATCCCCAATTATTATCCTCGCCTCTTTACCTAAAAATGGAGGTACTATATTTTACTTAATACTCGTAAGATTTTTGTTTTAGCATCGCGTCTTAACATTTGTACAGATTGTACACTACCATTACGTTAGTGAGTAAAGATTAAGTAAGATTGAATTCAGATTAAGTTTACACGCATTTGCATGGAGGGAGAGTGGAAAATCATTTTTAGAAAAAATTCTCAGTACACCTGACTGAGATTCGAACCTTGATCTTCCCGTCATCTGTAGTCTAGTCTACTGCGAGAATATCGCGCTTGACCACGCGGCTACCTAAGCGGGCAACATATAATTAATCTCCGTGATTAAATTGGTGTGATAAAACGTCTAACCTAGCCCCATTATTAAAAAAAGTAAAGTCTCAAAATAACTTATTTAAAAGTATAATTTTAATAAATCATCAAAATAAAAAATCATCCTTTAGGTTGTTTCTTCCGACCTGACATTACACAAAGACTAGTAGCATAGTGTATAGAGGTTCCTAGGGCGGGTGAAGGAGGTAAGGGGTGGTATTTACTTGCATAATAGTCGGCTACTACCTTTCAATTACAGGGCTCCTATAATCCCCCCCCTCCTCCCATAACCCCGTTCACAAGGTGGGTGGCTGCTGCTCTGATTTAAAATCGCCCCCCCCCTCCCTCCCTTCCAACCCCCACGTACCACCTCTTTGAGTTGATTAAATTTTATCTTGTCATATACGCAGCCCAACACCCCCCCCCCTATACAAGTTATATTCCCCCTACCTCATCTCCACCACCACTTTGTCCTTCCCTTCTAAAGTATATGTTACAGAGACAATGCTAAATTAAATTGGTATACTAATGAAATTTCATAGAAATTGTTTATAGTCTTCCCCTACGTTTCAATTATATAGCCATCTATTTAATTATAGTCAAGTCCTGTGAGGTTCACCTACAGACTCTTTTTATTATTTATTATTATTATTACTATTGCTTTCACAGACACCGAAACCTTGACTTGGAAAGTTTTCTACAGACAGAAATAAATATTTAACATTCTTGAATCACTGGGCAGTGTTTTTTCTTAAATATAATGTTAAACAAATGTAGGCCTAACCTATATCTATATTATAAAATAACATGTCCTGATCTCTGACTGACTGACTGACTGATACTCATCATCTCGCCGAGCGCAAACTATCAAGGCTACAAGCATGAAATTCGGACTGTATATTCATTTTGTTATGTAGGCACCCACTAAGAAAGGATTTTAGAAAATTCCACCCCAAAGGGGTCAAAATAGGGGATGATAATATGTATGATAATATGTATGAAAGTCCGTCATTTTGAAAGTTACATAAACAAAATTTTGTATTTCGGTTATTGACGTAAAACAAATAATACGTGTTTCAGGAATTTTGGAAATTTTATTTAATAAGGGATAAAAAGGGGTGAAAGTTTGTATCGGACTTGCATTATTTTTGATCTGAGGTCAAGTTATGGTCATCAACGTAACGTAATATTTTTAATTAATCTGTAAATACATATGTATATTTTCGTATTTGTATATAATCAACTTCCACGCGAGCAAAGTCGCGGGCAACAGCTATCTAGTATTTACATATAGTGATAAGAAAATATACACGCAAAACACATAATTTTAATATAATGTATCTGTTTTTAATTAATACATATTTTTATAGAACCTTTTTCGTTTTGTTTTTATGCAATATTTTATTTTAGTTTTTATCACTATCCAAAAGCTAAAGATCTACATAAAAAGTTTCCAAAAAACAAAAATAACTTATTTAAGTTGTTTTGTAGTTCTCACTTCAAATGAAAGTGTAACGATCTACTTTTTTAGTGGATGAAAAAGTATAATTTATATTTTAAAATACATATTGCAAATTATTGAAATAGTTTTAAAAAAGAGCTATCTTAAAACAGTTTGTAAATAAATGTGTTTTAAAATTTAATAACATGTAAATATTTATAAACATTTATGCTCAAAGACAAAAGGGCTAAGCTTTTTTGGTGGGCTACATAACCCAACGGCTATAAACGGCTGATTATAAAGATTAAGGATTTGGATGCTGAAAGAATGAACCCGCATTAGTATAGAATTGGGATTAGGAAACCACAGGACACTCGACTTGCAAACTTACTTAACCTAGAACAACACACTTGACGCTAGGTACCCAAACCGTTCTGCCAGGAATCGTAATATCTAGGTTCTAGGAAAAAATGTCAGCCGTTGCACAAATAGTGTGGAATTGAGCCAGGGATCCTATCAACCAGCCGCAGGAACAACGCACGACATTCCTCTTAGCTCAAGATGCGTAAGAAAATCAACTAAGGTAGTTATTTTTATAATTAACTTATTTGTCATTAGATTACAGAAATATACTTGATTACTTGTAGACCGCCAATCATGTTTACAATAAGTTTTATCAACATGTAATGCAACCTGCAGCACTTATATCTTAATTAATGGCGTCACGGCTACAGAGAGCTATCAGTCGAGCCTATCTCAGGAGGAGCGCCTTCTAGTGGTAATGAGACTGTGCATGCACAAAAGGCCACATGACGTAACAGTGAGAAACCAATGCTGTTCTCATCCAGTACAGATGTAGTGGCTAGACATGAGCTGACTAATAGTAATAAGTATATGGGGCAAATTATAGATGAGCAGTCTTGTATTAATAAGTATGTAAAGCAAGTTCCAACTGACGTCACAGCTAGAGAGAGATGCTAATCTCATCCAGTTCACGGTTGGTGGCTAAATTTTAGCAGTCTGGTAGTAATAAGTATGTACAGGGAATCAACTGGCGTCACAGCCAAACATTAATTTATTTTGAGACATTTAACGTGGACTTTCTAAACAGACCGATTATTTCAGCACACGATAATTTCTATGAGAGAGGGTGAAAGGGCTTACCAATTTTACCAGGGTTCTTTTACATGCCACAATCGACATTGGACCGACGTCTTCATTTCCCCTTCCGATGGGAGTTGTTCTACGGATTTTCATCTCTCAATAAAAATCCGTCCACCACAACTAGGTTTGAACCCACGAACATCGGCTCCTGAGGCGAGCACTTTACCCCAAGACCACCAAGGTCAACAGCAAACAAAATTTGTTGGTTGGATCTAGTAAAAAGGCAATGATAGAACATGAGTAGTCTTAGTAGTAATAAGTATATGCATAAGGTTCAATTGACGCCACAGTTAAAGAAAGATACTGGACGCGAGTAGTCTAAGAGTAATAAGTCTATAACGAACAAGATTTGAACTCACTCTTGACTGGTCAGCGTCCTTATTTTACAATATTCCCATCACGACGAGATTTGTTAGGAAAATTAACTAAAAGAACCGGCTGGAGCCAACCTATTTTATTACAATTACTATTATTATGTTGAGGGGGCGGTGTATTACCATGACACAAGAGAATAACCGCTTCATTATGCATGCACAAAATACACTATACCTTACGTCCACGTATGATTGCATGACATTTTGATGGAACTTTATAATATTAAAAAAAAAAGAATAAATAAGAAACACTACCGGTGCAGTCCCTGCGTTGGCGGCGAAAGGCGGAACAATCCCATCGCAAACAACAAATTCCCCCCCCCCACCCCCCGGGAAAGAGAAAACAGAAATCTTCGGCATTCTTTTTTTTTTCAGCAACAAAAAACCAAAACGCAAACAAAAATTAATATGGAACAAATTTCACCGTTAAGAAATAGAGTTGAGTGTCAAGTTTATATATATATATATATATTTTTACGTAGTTCAAGTGTGGGTGTACGCAGGCGAAGGCATCAGTCTCGTCTTGTCTAGTTTAGAAGCGAGCCCAGGGGACTAATAGTAAGGGTAAGTGACCTCTCTGATTCGTCCTTTTGAACAGACTGTACCATTCTTGGGGATATTGTCCATGGTTAAGATATTTTAAGTTATCTGTTGGTTTATAAGATTATTTAGTGTCTAGTGTTTTAGTAAGTTTGCAAGTCGAGTGTCTTGTGGTTTCCTAATCCCAATTCTATACTAATGCGGGTTCATTCTTTCGGCATCTAAATCCCTAATCGTTATAATCAGCCGTTGATAGCCTTTGGGTTATGTAGTCCACTAAAAAAAAAATATTAGCCCTTTTGTCTTTGAGTAATGTTTGTGCATAAATGTTTATAAATATTTAAATTTTATTAAATTTTAAAACACATTTATTTGCAAACAGTTTTAAGATAGCTCTTTTTAAAACTATTTTAATAATGTATAGTTTGTATTTTTAACTATAAATTATACTTTTTCATCCACTAAAAAAGTAGATCGTTACACTTTCATTTGAAGTGAGAACTTCAAACCAACTTAAATAAGTTATTTTTGTTTTTTGGAAACGTTTTATGTAGATCTATAGCTTTTGGATAGTGATAAAAACTAAAATAATATGTTGCATAAAAACAAAAGAAAAAACACTGCCCAGTGATTCAAGAATGTTAAATATTTAAGTTAATTTTTTGTCACCTCATTCGGGTTACACGCATATGTATAAATTACGCTACGGGGTTAGGGATTAGGAAGGTTTGAGTTTAAAAGAAGTGTACCCACATTTGCGCGAAGGGAGACTGGGAAACCATTTAGGAGACAAACGGGAAAACACAAGTAGGGGTGAGAAATATTTTCTTACGCGTTCGTATAGTAGTCTCCCTGTACAGACGACCTAACAAATATTGTCAAAGTGTAAAAAAAAAAAAAAAAATCATGTGGTTTGATTTATTGAATGAGTGAAGCAAGATCCCCGTTTTAACTCCACCGATTTGCATTTGTTTGTCTATGGTGGATATATCTCACGATAACGGTTGATTGCATTAACTGATTTAATTCCAAATTTGCACAGTTGTTATTTGTACCTTTATGCAGATAAAATACGTTGGGAAAGAAAATCGAACTAAGGGATGGTGCGAAATCAACCCTCATATGTGTATAAAAACACACGGTTTCTAGCATTAATTATTAAATGTATTAACCTTTAGGATATTTCCCTGATATATTTTTTAGCTGAAAATTGGTATATTGGTGCAAACTACTGTAATAACACTAAACAAAAATGGTTTTTTAATATCTTATGGTAGGGGCGGGGGGGGGGGGCAAATAACTGGGGGTGGCCCGTAAATTAAGTTTTCCCAAAGCAACATGTCTGTTAAGTAAGCCTAGGTTGGGATATATCAATTTATTTTAACAGGAGTGTTTCATTAAATTATTTTTTACACAAATAACTTTCTTGAGGTTAGAAAAACAATGTATACATTTATTAATAATATAATAATAATAATAATAATAATAATACGGGGATATTAACAAAGTTGTATGATCACATATATTCATGCTGACGATAGAAATAATTGTTTAACCAACAATTACGAATAATTTGGTCTTTTCGAGGTATTAGTTAAAAAAATAAATCTGTGCTTTATCTAGCTCGCATTAAAAAAAACCTGACTCGTATTAGGCGAATCCTCAATTAAAAACGGATAAATTAAGTATATAGAAACAATAACCACAACCTAACTCCCCCCAACCCCTCTTTTCTGCCGGTCTCTACTCTTGAAAAAAAAAAAGGGACAGGAAAATCTAACCAATCAAACGCCCATCATTAATCCAAGTAAGAATTAAGCAGTAAGTAGCCAGACAAATCTCATTAATTATAATAATTACCTCCATCTCGAGGATAATATGGTTCCACGTAGAGGAGATGGGGGGTTTTTCTTAGGGAGGAGGAGGCAGGGAAGTATAGGAGGGGTAGAAAAACATTTAATCTTAAAAAAAAAAAAAAGACCAAATCACGAATTTCACAGTGGAATTTAACTAGTTTAGTTCTGGTTTTTTGTTTGAGGAAAGGTAGTAGCCGCGTCATGAGGCCAAAAGCTAATGAAAAGGGAGACGATTGAGTAGATAGATAGACCCCATTCCCCCTCCTCCTCCCCTCCCCCTGAGTAATTCATGTGATTGTGTACACTCCATTAAAAATAAAATAACATGGACACTACTACCACACAGACAACGGCTACCGTACTTTCCCAAACATCTTTCTTTTTCTTCTTTTTTCTTTTTTCTACGGCAACGCAAACCGATACTTAACTTCTTTCTTTTAGGGTTCACTTATTTTTTAAAAAAATCTTATTTCTAGTATGGTTGTATTTCTGTTTCTATCCTTTTATCCTTTTTATTTTCCCCCCTCTTTCTATTACTTGGGTTTTCTCCAGATGTTTTCATTTTATTTTGTATTAATTCCTCTCTCCGATTTCTAGTATATATTCTCCACACGCGATCAATGTAAACACTATACCGCAATTTTATTTACGAAAAGGACATATATGACAGCCCGAAACATTTACTAGATCTAATTTCACGCATTCATATGTCAAATAATATAATCTACAGCCGTAATCTTTTTATAGATATTAACAATATGGCCTGCTTGTTTCACACAGAGAATTACGTATGTTTTCCCCAGTATGAGAATGGTAGTATGTTAACGCGTCACAATATTGTACATTTTAACAGTAGTAGTGTTGCTAGCCCATTGTTTAATGTTGCAAACACATGTGTGTTAGAATAAAGCCAGGAAAATACTTTTATTTACTTCACATGGCATTTATTATTATTATTATTATTATTATTATTATTCATCACCGCGTCTTACTACCCGTTCGGGTTATACGCACGTTAATATGTAATGGTAGGGTGATTGTGAGATGAAATGAAGGACCTACAGTTTAACGTGGAATCCGAACCACGGTGGAGGCCTGGCATTCCCCACATTCACAAGATGTCTTGTCAGAGGTGAAGGAAGGGTTTGGTAATCAGATAAATCTGTGCCGGGACCGAGGATTGAACCCTGGACCCCAGCACAGAAGTCCGACACCTTACCCCCTAGACCACCAGGTCACCCACATGGCATTACACTCAATCCATGACGTATTGGAAGGGTTAAATTCTTGTACTGGTTTTATTTTATCACCGCGTCTTACTACCCGTTCCAGTCATACGCTTATGTACTAATTACACTAACAGTTTTTTTTAAGGGATTAGGAAGGTTATATTTATAGGAAGTTTACCCGAATTTGCGTGGAGGGAGAGTGAAAAATCATGTTGAAAAAAACTTCAGTACACCCGACCGAGATTCGAATCTCGATCTCTCCGTCATCGGCAGTTTAGTCCAACACGAGATTAGCACGTTAGACCACGTGGCCACCGAAGGAGGTTCGTGTTTGTCAATCACTTTAGTGGCGTGCTAGCTAGCCTACCAGCCTACCAGCCTACCAGCCTACCAGCCTACCAGCCATGGAGAGAATGCATCTCGGAAAGAGAAGTTATCTTAAGTATACGCTTGACGTGGTAAGACACAACCGGGGCTTGAAGTAAGTACTACTACAATGTTTTGAAGCGATCCAAGCATACTTGGCAGTATACGGGCCCCTTAATAGACTAGGAATGTGCGTGACGTCATAAAAATATGGTGACGTCAGTTCCCGACCAATTACAGACAGGCTTTGTAATCGGACTTATAGGTACAGGTTTCACGTAGGCCGATTTGGTGGCCACATAGTCTAACGCGCACGCTACTCTCAGTAGACTAGACGGTCGATAATGGGGAGATCGAGGTTCGGATGGTTTTCCTTTCTCTCTCTACCTAAATGTGGATACAATTCCTAATCCCAAAAACCATTAGCGTAATTAGTACAAAATCGTATAATCCGAACGGGTAGTAAGACGCGGTACTAAAAATAAACCATTTTTGATAGCAAAATATGTTTGTATTTAATAAAAGTTGTTCCAAATGTTTATTTGTAAGAAAATCAAGGTAGGTTAAAGCCTAAATAAAAACAAACACAGGATATTAATTGTTGTTTTGACTGTATTCGGATTGTATTAAGAAAATTTCGATGGTAAAACTACGATACCTTAGTGTTTTATTCTAGAAACATAAGACCAATTGAATTAATGTTTCATAAAATTACGTACAGATATTTTTACAAACATAAATATATTTGCTCTTGGAGATATAAAAATATAAAGGTATTTAATCCAAAGCATGTGACATCTGATTCGTCTTTTGTACAGACTGTACCGTTCTTTGCGATAATATAAGGTTAATTAAATGTTAAAGTTGAATGCCGATTATTATAATGTCTTCAAAAAGTGCACGAAAAAAATTTATTCATTTACATTTGTGGTAATATGCATCAAGTTATAATGAAGACAACATTTATA